>CP130735.1:7925889-8417936 GCA_030553155.1 Nippostrongylus brasiliensis
TCTACGGTTCTTCCTGCGTTGACGTACGCTTCAGAATCCTGGGCGTTACGCAAGCAGGATGAACACGCGATTTGCGTCGCGCAACGAAGTATAGAGAGAAGGGTGCTCGGAGTGACTCGCTTCATTCAGGCGAGAGACGGCATACGGAGCTCCGAGCTACGTCGACAGTCGAAGATCAGAGACGCAGTCGCATGGGCCAAGTTGTCGAAGATCAGGTGGGCCGGACATGTAATGCGATTTCGTGACGACCGTTGGACGAGAGCCGTTACTGACTGGATTCCACGGGACGTCAGAAGAACACCAGGTCGCCCACCTTTGCGCTGGTCGGACTTCTTCGTCAAATCCCTGAACGATCGATTCGATGCTCTTCGTGTTCCTCGAGCGAGCAGGACCCACTGGTCTACTATGGCACGCGACAGGGACGAATGGAGACGTTACTGGCGCCCGCTCGAGCAAATCGATGATCAACGGGACGACAGGTGATACAGGTGATACAGGTGATAATGGTGGAGAGGATTTCTCTGCTTTCTTAAACTCGTGAGACACCCCATGGGCGATGATGAATCGTCGAACTATTTAAAGACATGTTTTCGAAAAACTAGTGTGATTTTAGACTAGCCTTGGGGAACGAGTCTAACTAAATAACTGAGTAATGATCGTGGGCATTCAAAAACTTAAGGATATGAATCGAGTCAAAGCACGAATGCGGTTTCGGTGTGATTCTTCCACCGAACTACCACTCCTCGTTTCAGTCGTTAGGAGAAACTTAGTCAGCCCTCCTATTTTGAAAATCTTTTCTAAGGAGGCCAAATTTCTCACCTTAGGAACCGGGGGAAACTTCGAACTATCTAAAAGTAACTTTTCAAGCCTTGAAAAGATCTTCAAGGTGGCCTATTCGTTCACTTGCGAATGCAGACAACCCCTTACCCTTTCCAATAAGGGTCATTCCGGAGCTTTATCAGCACCATGTCCACACCAGTGATCATTTCATTTTGTGGTACATTATTGTGGTCCTCCTCTATTGGAACTCATCCAGCATGCGAATTTGGCCTATTTTATTTTATTTTATTCTATTTATTTTACACTGTTACGTGAGTATGAAGCAAACATGAGTAATATAAACAATCGTACTGTGCTCAATTTCAAAAAAACTGAAAACTAAAATAAAATAAAATGTTAGTAACTTATCAATCTTATCAGAAGACATTCAGAAGATATTTCGATACTTTCGCTTTTACAAGTCCTAAATCATTTAATACGAAACAGAGCCCACTGCCGATCACCACCCACCCGCTTAAACTTTTTACCCGTCGACCTAATGAGATTCAGAGTGTTGCTGTTATTCTGTTTCGTCATTGACATGTGCAGATGACGTTTTCTTTCAATTTCAAAGCCAATTTCCGAGGACACCCACAACCTATGTGCGCTAGTAGCATGGAAAACATGAACGTTGACATCAGTTCTGTTGTGGGGGTATTTCGGATTACCTTGTTGACTTGGCCCTAGAGGAGTTGAGATCAACACATCTGACTTTGTGGTGATGCTGCTGCATTATTGCAACATGTTTTGATGTGAAAATTTCAAATTTTGCAGGAAAAAAGGGCAAGTTGTGCGACAAATTTGTATTCTGTCAACAATCAGATGTTGCATTACCTAATGAGACTATTGACCGTAAAAGATTACCTGTAAGATTTCACATGAAGAAATTGTAGTTGAGATGCTTCCCGATCGCATTTGGTGTCCCCCACTTACCGAACAGTCCAGAAAGACATCTTTTTTGATACGTTTTTCATGTAATGTATGAGTGGCCCTAATTGTTGGAATGTTTTTCAACGTTTCTGAAAGGCTGGTAAGAGAGAGAGTGGTAAACGGCGCCACCACGAAAAAACTATCTCTTTTCTGGTCAATTTTTGTTTTTTTTTATCTTGCTTCCTTCCTGCCCTTCACTGGAGAAAACTCGAGTCAACCTTTCTAATCATAATCAATCATCAGATGACTTCTCATTCTGCATAACACGACTGAAATCTTCGTCTTTTTCAATAACCTTTTCTTCACCGAAACGATTTTGCCAATGAATACGTGCATTTGAACGACGCAACATCTGTCAACAGTTATCAAAGAGGTGAAACTTCTTCAATTTCGTTGAATGATATCGTATCAATTCTGTTGTGTGCTGGTTCGAAGGTGTCCGTTCACTTTCTAGCAAATATTATTTGCTTTGGGAAGACGGCTTGTTTGTTTTTATTTATTTATTTCGTAGTCAGATGAGGTACAATACAATTTACAACTTGTTTACGGTTATTCCCAATCTATCTTGTTTTGCTACGAACAGAAAAATGTATTACGCAAGTTCGTAGGTGAGTTTAGAGTCACTTCGATGACAATTAGACCACAAATTTAGGTGATATGGTATTTGACCAAACCTTGTACTGTAGTCTTGAACGTTCCAGTTTTATATCTAGAACATTTTGTTGTTGTTCTTTCGTCACTACTTTTATATTTTAGTGAGTTTACTCCTCGTTTTTGGTTCTATGGGTCGCCTCTGCCCAGTAGCAAAATTCGTGGGAGAAATTCTTCACAAGGTGAAGGTTGCACGTCGAGAAAAACAACTCTAGATAGCGTTTCCATCGTGCAGCAACAGCTCTTTCACCATTAAGAATAACGTCAAAATAAGATTGGGCTTGATAGCAGTGAAAGCGTTTTCGAGTGGAGCAATTGGCTCCTTTGCAGCACCTGAACACTTCGACCGTCAAAGTATTTGCTTCAAAACAGTTCCCTCGCTCAATATTCCTTATTTCCTTCCCATGCTGTCAAAATTTTATTCAAGGCCTGCCGTCATTTCCATTATTTGAAAGGTTCCGCAGTTAACGTGAATGTTCCCCCACTCAAAAACCCTGAAAGGCAATTGAAAGTATTAAAGAACAGTACAATCAAGGATGAGGTTCAATGAGGCGAAAGATTAAAGGAAGTTCTCTCACTTTTTTCCTTCATTTATCGTCAGTAATTTTCCTGTCGTTCGAAACTGTTAGGTGAAAGAGCTATTTACTTCATTTCGTCTTCACTACTCATCTTTCAATCAAAGGACACGACGGAAGGTAGGCGCTGTAATGAAAATTTCTCTCTAACAACTTCGGGAATAGAATCTCCTTCATTTCTCAACTGACCGTGATAAGTTCCTAGACAGCCAACATGTACATACAGCAAAAGGCCACCATTTAGTGTTGTGTGTTATTTTAACGGTGAATTTTCAACTGTTCCAAAACTTTTTTTAGTTCTTCTTCAGTTGCTGGTTTTTGTGTCAAAATTATTTTCTGCATTATACAGCTGTCATTTGAGCTTGACTCGAAATCTGCTGTTCTTATGCATTTGCACGTGAGTCCAGGCCCGCGTCTTAAATATATAAATAACTACTGAATTTCAAAGGAATGTGATTTTGGAGACACCTAATTACAGTAAACACCGCTGTCTGTTAGTAATTTGATGACGGCAATTAAATCAATACGTTCGATTCTGAGAAAATAAAAAGGTCCACGAGTTGATTAGTAACCCATTTTCTGCTGCTCAGAAAAAGGTGGTAAAAACTTTTTGAAGCCGATAATCCGGTAAAGGCAACAAGTCCTCTCAAAAGTTCGACGGTTGCATGAAACTTTGGAGCAGTCCCGTCCTACACTCCTCCCGGAGCTTATAAGGATGCACAGTTCCCGATTTCTTTATCATAACTGTTTATAATAATTATAGGGGGACACGTGGTGCAGTGGGGTAAGAGGCGCTACTGACACCCGTACGGTCGACCGATCGATCCCCTCCCGGGGTTGCCAAGCCTTCCATCCCTCCGGGATTGGGTAAGTTGCTTCCAGACTTGTTTGGGGAAGAGAAGACGCTGACTTGGGCTAGCGATTGGCCCCCACAGGTCAATTTTCAGGCTAAATATGCATCACTATGCTTATAAGACTCCGTATGGAATACTGACATGAGGCGCTTCTTCAATGGGTTGGTCAATGCCGACCACTTTCGCGACCTTTTAGGTGATACCTTATACGTTTGAATATCAAATTTTGAGGCTCTGACGAAGGTGGAATCGCTAATAGAATAGTTCATAATGATATATGTAGTTCTGGCTAATCGGCTTCTTTTTACGGTATACTATAATAATCATCTGGGCAAGACTTAACGGCGCTCGATCATGGGATATTTTATTTGGTTGTTTGATTTAGTTGAGTTACGTTTTTTTATTACAGTTCCTCAATCCTAAATGCACATCATATCCAATTTCCGTTTTTTTGCCTCGCCACACCTACATACATGTTATCAATTGTCACTGAATTTTGAAAGAATGAAATGTAATGAATTTGACAGATCTGGGATCCTTTCCTCCGATCCTCATTCATTCTCTCGGATCGTCACCATCGCCGGCGAGAAGATCGCTAATTTCGCACGGATGACCTCAGCCCCGTTAAATATCCATCTGGTGGCAGATGGGTGCCGGTTGTGGGCTAGCGGTTATTGCGATCGCGTCCCGATTCTCAGCATCCCGCTGACCTCCTCCTCACTACCATCAGCCGGTCGCTTCAATTAGCCTTTTGTTTCGCTACAAAACGTCTCATTTCTCCGGCCACTATGGCAATTATGTACAGGTCCTAGGAGAGCATAATTTTCCATTTGACAGTTGATGAATCTGGTCCGAGGACACTTCGAGTCCTTCGACTTCAATGTTCGTCCATTACCTTGAAGCCGGAAAGTTCTCGTTCTTGGTACGTTTGGTGCGTTTCTTCAACTTCAGTTGATTGACTTGATCTACAGCTTCAACCAGCTTATTAGTTTTTGATATATTTGTTACAAGCGCAAGGCATGTGGTGCATGAAAACACAGTGGTCCAAAAACAATTTATTTATTTTATTTATTTATTCCAGCCAATAATTGAATTAGGCGTCAGAGGAGAGAATGGTGCAGTTTCAACGTTGTTAGTGCTAAAATGCAAGTAATACGACAGAATAAAGCCCTGGCGTGATTGATAAAAAAGAAAGTCAAGTTGTATTATTGTCAATTATTGTTGTTACTAATTGTCAAAGAAGTACTTCTATGAGAAGAAGAACTATTTATTAACCTAAAAAGCACAACTCGTTGATTACTCGAACTTTGTTAACAACCTTATGATTACAGTAAAAAGAGAGGCAAGAAATGTATAAAGGTAAAGATAGGTGAGTACTGAGAAAGAAATAGAAAGAAGCACCAGGAAATAGCTGTGACAAACCCGAAGGGTACCTCCTGACAGTAGACTTGAATTTGCCAAGTGAATTAGGAATTTGAATTTGTTTGCTCAATCTAAGAAATTCCATCCACGTTATGTGAGCGAAAGAACCGCGCCCTATACAATTTCTTGGGCATTTAAAACTAAGTTTATGCCTCCAACCACGCGTAGTGGAGTTGATAAGAGTGAGAAAGTCAGCACATCTAAGACCAACAAATCCGAACAAGATCCTGTATACAATGAGGTCATTTCTCCCCTTGTTGTAAGCAACTAGTCAAGGTGAGGCATTTTTCTTCTCACTAAGTTACGTGGAATCGTACTAATAAATGAGCGAAACCACGATGTCTGTTTGTCAACTCTAGGGTCCCGCCGCGATTGCCCGTTACCGTACTCCCAGTGACGTATTTCATCAGTTCCTCGCCGCCTTTTGCTGCTGGAATTCTGTTCTTCGTTTTATTTATTATTGTAAATGTTTTATATATGTTGCCTACTAATCATTCATCAATTTGGGGCCTGCAGACCGCTGAATGGCTGGTGCTATGATAAGTGAAACCAAAACTTCCCGCGAATATCTTCTTCGGAAATCTATATTAGTTTGCAGTCTTTCTAGCAGATTATTCAATGACTTTTTACTTGGGGAGAACACCACAGTTCCATATTATGGAAACATTGAAGCTGGATAGATGTTCCAAGATGAGAACAATACACATAGATCCACCTATCCTCAACCCAAGAACTTTTCATTTTTATCTTTTTTTGTCTCTCCCCACAATTCCATTCCATGTCTGTTTCTATTCATCTGATGCTTCTCTCTTCTAGTTACCTCTTTGTGTTATTTGTCATGTTCGTCATGAAGGCAAAATTTTTAAGGCAAATGAATTACGAGACTACAGAACTAATAAGGTTTCAGCCACTTTAACCGGCTAGTGTGTCCCACTTCCATAGCAGTGTCATAGTGTGTCCCACTTCCATAGAATGACAAATATCGATCGTCTGTTTTGAAGCTTTCGAAG
This sequence comes from Nippostrongylus brasiliensis, assembly GCA_030553155.1. Lineage (NCBI taxonomy): Eukaryota > Metazoa > Nematoda > Chromadorea > Rhabditida > Heligmosomidae > Nippostrongylus > Nippostrongylus brasiliensis. Next base: position 7,932,151 of record CP130735.1, read on the forward strand.
TGAAGTTGGAGTGATAAATAAAAGGATCAGTTTTGATTTGTGCTCCGCTTTACCGACAGATTTCACGTTTTTATTATCGCCATCGATTCGAAACTTCTAAACAGACACATAGCAAGCATGTGACCGACGCAAAATTCACTGAAGCGGCAAAGTAAATGCGGAGTTCGGCAGTTTTTGTTCGCCGAAATTGGATTGGCTTGAATAGAATACGAAAGAACGGCTAGCTTCCCCTCCACCCTCGTTCCACTTGTTTGTACCATGGATACAATTTATTTTTCCTCTCTATTCAACGATTCGCCATTGAATTGTCTGATAGCGTCGTTCGAACTTCGATCAAATTTATGAGGTGTGCGAAACCCCGTGGCGAAATTCTATTCAGTTGAAAATTGTCGAACGACGTGGGTGCGGCGAAGCAATAAGGTTGTCGAGCCTGTTTGATCAGCGGCATTCAGTTTGCGTTCCGATCAGAATTTTATCAAAGTTCAATTTGATAAAAATGCCTTTGATGGCTTCACTGCCGTCGAACAACAACGATTGTTAGTAGGAAAGGTCTAAGAACAGTAAAAGGTAAATGTAAATGTGCCGGCGTTGATCGGTCCCCTGAGGACGCGCCGCCGCATTCGTGTTCCCTTCAAGTCGTAGAGGCATAGTGAATGCGTATTTGGCCTATACAATGACCTACCGGGGCCAGCCGCTATACCAGGTCAGTGTCTTTACCTTCCCCAGACAAGTCTGGTACCAATTTACCCGACCCTGGAGGGATGGAAGGCTTGGTTTGCCTGGGCCGGGCTCGATCGCTCGACCGTGCGGGTGTCAGTAGCGCCTCTTACCACTGTACTACGCGGGAGACAAGAACAGTAGATGACAAAAATAAGAAAGGTAACAGGTGGAAAACTCGAAATTCTCAATCGATTCGAAGTAGAAATGTGATCGAGCACGTGAAGAAATCTAATCTTATGGGAATTTTCTCTGGCCTCAGCTATCGGTAAAGGAAACTTTTTTATGTTTGTGGGCGACTAACCCTACGTCTTTTTATACTTCTTCACATATTCAGAACGGGCATGTTTAAAAGGAATTTCATTCACAATATTTATTTATTTATTTATTTACTTAATTATTTATTATTCCTTACGCCTACATGGATGTGACCAGAATTAGTCACGACACTGATGGAACAAAAAGAAGAAAAGAACTACACTACACAGCAATGTAAAGGTCTATGTAAAGGTAAAGGCTAAAGGGACCGGCGTTGATCAGCCGCCAAAGGTCACGCCACGCTTTCATCTTCCATTCAGAATCGTAGGGGCACGGTGGATGCGTTTTTGACCTTTACTATGACGTGCGGATGCTCTACCAAGTTTGTGTGTTTACCTTCCCGGACAATTCTCGTACCAATTTATCCGATCACGGAATGATGAAAGGTTTGGTTAGTCCGATCGTTCACTCTTCCATCAGTAACGCCTCTTTGCTCTACACCACACACACCCTCTCTCAAAAGTTTACGATGGTGAAATTAGCTTCTAGAACTTAGTTAAATTATATTCTTGTTCTTTGGGAAAATTTGAAATTGCATTTTTGAGATTCCTCAGGTTTAACTCGTTTTGTATTAGGTTCTGAAAAAGGTGGGGTGAAAGAATCATCAGGCATTATGAACTTATCGGAGCAATCTGGACTCCTGTCGACCTTCTTATTTGCGTTTTTTGTTGCTTGTTTTTAGCTATCGTTCGATTTGCACTATTTATCATATTTTTCCTCGGAGAATTTGTTCTACATAGATCCCACATTTATTACACATTTACCATTTATCTCACATTCATTGATTACACATTTATTTATTTATTACACAACCATGCTTGTGTAATGATTAAATAAATAAAAGAATAAATATCTATAAAGAAGTGCCTTCATCTGCAAGACAAAGGATCAGTCCACCAAAAACTACATAACTAATGAGCAAAGGATTAGGAATCGAATCATAACCTATGTAGACTCGATCCACCTTGAAAAAACTAGCCGATCTCGCAACTGTCCCACTTGAATCACCCCAAGGAGGGGTGGGGAGGAAGTGATGATTGAGCGGCACTCCAAAAATTATTTACCCCTTGAATCGAAATCCCCCGAGGATTAATCATATCATAGGTAACATGAAAACCGCAAGAAACCGCAAGAACATCTGAATTCCGGCAACTGACTGGAGTGCATTTGTTGTCACTAGTTGGCGACTTTCTGTCTAGTCCGAAGTCTCTTTGATTGAAAACAACAACGACTCTAACCCACTTCTGTGGATGCTATACGGGGGTTAACGTCTTCGAAATAGTCTCATCCACTGCTGATGGTCGATGGAAACGGTTCTCGTTACGGTCCGACCTTGACGGGCAGGTCGTAGTCATTTTTAGAGTGATGCCTGTTGAGAGCCTCTCCAAAGGGCCGCCGTTACTCCTCACATCTGCTGTCCACTCGGTATCGCGGAGGCGTCTTTCCAGACATCTGGCACACCACCGTATCTGTGCGGTAATGGTATGGTCACGGTGTCCCTGACACATCCTCTGACGCCTTCCTCTCTTCAAAAGTTCCTATGCGATTCAAATATTCTTATTTTCCTTTCCTTTATTCCCAAAATGCAACAGTATTTCACAGATCACTGTGTAGTCCGAAAATTCACTACGCCTCTGCTATTCTGAACGGAAGACAAATGCATGAAGTAGCCTAATGGGTCCGATAGAAGCCTACTACCTTCTGGAGTCGAACACGCTACTACTGCGCCAAGTAGCTTGAGTGCCCGCGTGGTACAGTGGTAAAAGGCGCTGCTGACACCCTCACGGTCGAGCGATCGATCCCGGTCCGGCCGATCAAGCCTTCCATCCCTCCGGGGTCGGGTAAGTTGATACCTGACTTGTGTGAGAATGTAAAGACACTAACCTGGTATAGCGGCCGACCCCCGCAGGTCATTTTGTAGACCAAACACGCATTCACCAAGCCACTACGACTTGAATGGAACACGAATGCGGCGGCGCGCCCTCAGGGGGCTGATCAACGCCAACACCTTTACCTTCTACCTTTAGCTTACCTTTTTATTAATGTCATTCTATATTATCTTATCGAAGCTGTTGCTATTACACGCACAATTCTTGATGTCAATCCAACGAAAGTTACCCTCAATGCGGAACTTCTTTTCGCAACGGTTCCGCAGCTTACGATCTAAATTCAATCCAACACACTGCATCTTCCTGATGGGAGGTCTCTCTCGCAGGAACCTGATATACAAAACCGCATCGCTTTGATGACTGGTCAGAGAATCATTTAATAGGTAGTTTAGACGACGGCAGCCAAGATAATGTGTTCGCCCACATGCAAAGTTGCCCACGAAGACCAATCGCCAACTAGATCGCACTTCGTGGTGAGGGAAGCGCATTCTGATTTTACACCGCTTTTTGGTAACACACCTCTCCAGTCACGCCCACAAACTCGATATTTCTCTGCATTTTCTACTTTTATGTTCATCGTACTGCTGATGGTTTTATGTCGACGTTCTCTGTAGCGTCGTTCTGACACCAAACATTCTACTATTCCACCACTTCAGAACCTCCTGTCCCATATAGCTCAAAATTCACCATTTGTTGTGCACAATATGTTCAATCTCGCCGGAAACTCACTCGAACGATCAAAGACCGTTTGCGTCCCTATAAGGCTACATTAGACGATGATCTTAGCTTACGGCATAGGTATTATTATACATATATTTGCCAGCTGCTATGGTCTGCCCCACGGAATTACACTATTCATGGTTGTAGTCGTTCTCAAAAAATTTCCTTCCATTTCTGCCTTGGGATACTAGCAACAACCTTAGGTGTTATGTTTAATATCGAAGTTTCGCTGCATTTCACATCATCGACAGCTTCCGCTGCGGTACGCTTGTAATTCGTAATTGTGGATTGCGAAATCGAAGGCGGGACCTTCACTACTTCCAGTTCCGTTCGCAAAGAGGTTTCATATCAATTTTTTCCGTTCTGTACAACCTGTACCAGATCCCGATATTCCTGTTGGTGAAACACCGGGGCTCCACCTAATAAATAGGAGAATGAAGAGCGGCATGGCTCCAGGTCCAGAAAAGATCTGTGTCGATCTCCTTCGTGCAGGAGGTCATGTGTTGCTTTTTGCAGCGCACATGACGTTCTACCTACAAAAGGAACGAATCTCGGATCAGTGTAGTTTTTCATGCAATCTTCTTGCACAAAAAGGGTGACAGTGATGAACACCAACTATCCCAGAATGATCTTGTTAAGCGTGCTTCAGCTTTTCACATAGATCATCTTTCCGCGGATATCGCCAACATTGGGTGAAGCACAATCGCCTGAGCAAGCTGAGTTCCGTCACAGATTCAGCTATATTGTTCAGTTTAAAATGTCGCCATGATTATTCGGGTTTGTTGCGAGTACCATCTCTCCTCATCTTAACCTTGGTCGGACACGAAAAGGCCTTCGACAGAGTTCGGGCGAATGCTATCCTGTCTGCGTTAGTCGATCAAAGAGTGGACTAGTCCTACAAAAGAACGCTGGCCGACTGTTATCGCCTCTGTTCTACGACAGTGCAGCTTTTCCGGCGTCCAATCAACATCCCAATCGAGAAGGGCGTCAGACAAGGCGATACTACATATTTTGCCAAAGCTGAAGCACTGAAGTGAATACGAAGAGAAGGATGTTAAATAAAGATCGAAGTATAATATAAAATTGGTCCCTACAAAGCGTACCTGGTCTGTTTCCTCTTCGCGTCAGTTGGCTTTAATTTGATCCCTTCTGTTTCTCAAGAGATATTCTAAGTTGGGAGTCGTAATCTCTGATAGCGTATTACGGAGTGCTTGAGCGCGGCTCACATGTCCATATATCCCGTTGACGTAGTTGCTCGTAGCAGTGTCGTGCCGTGCGATTCTGATTCGTTTCTGTTTATCCTAGAAACCACGTAAACACTGAACCGCACGCGTAATTGACGCTATTTATCCGCATAAAGATGCGTGTTCCCCGTAGTCTTAGTAAATACTCGTACAGAACTTCGGAACAGATTGTGTCTTTTGACGTAATTGGAAGCTCGACATCAATGGATTAATTTGAAAGGATTACTAACTCCTGCAAATGTTGCGAACTGCTTTGAGACTGCAACAAATATCGTATTTTTCTGCAGAGAAGTGTTATGGTACTCTTTGCGTTTCATTTTATTAGGTTAAAATCTAATTTCGTGGACTGTTTTGCAGTCATTATTTCTAGCAAACACAACTTACTTCAATTTTCGCCTATTTTATTGGTCTTTCAATCCTCTACTGTCTTTTGCCTGACTGTGTACAGGTTGAACTACGCTGTAGCCGGTTTAGCAGCTCTCTGAAAGTTGTGCCACCACTCATCAAGACACCGCCAGACATTGCGTTGCGTTTCGATCGCTCCGAAATTCCGAAGATGTAAGCTGGGAGACTCTTGCTCAAACAGGTTATAGTACAGATAGAGAACTCTATGACTAATATTTATTTTGGTATTTCTTGCATCCTCTGGGACAAAGACGACCCACTAATGAGGTGTAGGTCAAAATGCACCTATGAAAATAATTCCCTTCAAAAATTTTAGCATTTCTTAGGCCCTTGTTATACGTTCGCTCACCCCCCAGCGTAACTCGTCCATTCAGTATCAGACACCGTGGGGCCAGACACGTTTGTACGAGCTCACCACGCCAGCGTCACCATGATAACTCGTACAAACGTGTCTGGCCCCACTGTGTCTGATACTGAATGGACGAGTTACGCTGGGGGGGGGGTGAGCGCTTAGAAAGTGCAATGGGGCAGCTACCTGACAGTGGTAAATTACCTGTTCGTTTTGATGGTTCATATGGCGTTTGGGTAATGTTTTTCTTTATTCGGTAATTAACACTTTTGTTGAAGGTGTGTGAGAGTCCACGAAATTAGTCTCCGTTTCCAACCTAATAATAATATGAAAATCAAAGAGTTACTGAATGCACTTTCTCACCCACGGTCAAGAAATTGACCCTAGCAATGATCAACCGAGACTTCAATTCCTCCGAGGTAGAGTAAATTGGTACTAGACTCGTTGGGGGCATCTAATGCTTACCCATCGGTTAGATCCACACTCCCCTTTCTTCCTTCGTGATTGCTACGTGCTTCAGTGGAGAAGCTCGTTGGAGTTCCTCGGATTAAATTGTTGAGTGGATAAACTTATCCGAAATCAGATTTAGCTTCTGCAAAAGCTCTCTTGCCTAGTGAATAGCCGGAAATTGAATCAAATTAGGTTCGCAACAAATTTTGCAGCGCTTTCATTTATGTTCCCTTTTCGCAGTTTATGTGTCAATTTTCGTGCCTTTTTTCAGGTAGAAGTCGCATATCGTGCTCATTAGGAGACACTCCAATATCGCTTTCGGTTTGAGCTGAAGGGGCGCCGAGTTTGAGCAACTAACTTCTTCATCACGTGGATGACCTCCTGAGCACTGTGAACTGGAAAATTAGGAAGATACACAGCTAAAGGAAACATTAGTGAAACCAACTTTTGAAGTGATCTAAAAGTGCAGGAGAACTCGTGATTGAATGTGGATCTGAAAAAGGCGGTATTGTTATTTTGTTTATGTGTGTGTGTTATTTTTGATTATATGGGTCAGACAAGCGTAAAAAGCTGAAAAACCATACAATGAAAAGAATGTATTTATCACAGCTTTGCGATCTAGCTTTATTGCCACTTATAGTTACAACTATTGGCTTTGTAAGGTAAAGGCCAACGCTGTCTGGTCTAAAAAAGGAAACCGGAGAGCGGTTCGACAAGGTCAGTTATCAGTAATAGTCGAAAAAAAACTGTTATCTTCTCCACCATCCTAGCCGATGCATTAGTATTAGGGTGTTTTAAATAACAATATATTATTTTACCAAGTAATTTCTACTACATCGACAACCTTCCTCCAACGTTTCGCTAAACTATGTATTCCCTTGGCGGAAAATTCCCGCGGTTTGGAGACAAAGAAAGCACTAACGTCGTTTTTGAGGTGGTCACGATCATCGTAGCGCTTTTACTCCGTATGATGCTGAAGCGACCAGAACAGTTGGTAGTCACTTGCGGCTAGATCTGGGCTGTACGGTGGACGAGGAAGAACTTCCCATCCAAGCTGCAGGATTTTACGGTATGTTATCTTAGCGGTGCCTCGGCAGCCAGTCAACCCAGAAAGAACGCATGTCTGCAAAGTTCGGGTTGTTGTTTCTCATCCCATTGCGAGCTGAACTGTTGATGTGACTCAATTCCGCCTGTTTGCCATTGAGAACCGGTTCATTTTCTGTCCGAACTCCATTCCATTACTCCTTCGAACGCCATGATCGCGTTATTTGCTCTGTTCGCACGAAACACATTTGCACTGCAAAATCCTTTGCAATTTGTCCCAGAAGTGTGTCTTTTTATTCGCTTGCAACGACAATATTTGTTAAACCATTCCAAAATTTCTCTAACGTATGTCACACCGCGACTTCAGATTTAAGATGTCCGCGAAGTTCTACGACAAATGTGGTCGCCCAGAGGGGTTGCCGGATTGGACGTCTGCAAGCTATCAAAATGCTCCTTTACTCTTATGTATACAAGGCGACCCAGGTATTCCCCCAACATATGATTGTTCGCATGACAAGCATTTAAGGAGATAAACGGTACCGGCAACGATGTAATTTCCCAAAGGGCCGATGGTGCAGAGGTGCGGTGCCCATACTGGCGTACAAACGATCGGGAACAAGTTGGTTTTTGAGTTTTCTCGGTGATATTTCCACCACCCAAACTGTCTCATAGCGTGTGGTGCAGTGGTGACAGGCGCTGCTGACACTCGCACGGTCGATCGATCCTCGCCCGGGTCAACCAAGCCTTTCATCCCTCCGGGGTCGGTAAATTGGTACCAGACTTTTATGGGTGGTGAAAACACTGGCTTGGTACAGTGGCTGCCCCGCAAAAATCCTACTATATAATAAGCGAAATTCAAGTGATGTTTGTCATGTTGTCATGTTTGGTGGCTCATACGGGTCCCGCCGCGAATGCCCGTTACTGTACTACCAGGAACGCATTTCATCAGTTCACCTCGCCGCCTTTTGCTACATGTTATTTGTTCATCGTTTTATTTTAACACGTTGACGACAATGTCCCATGATGCTGCGGGACACTTTTTCCGCCGCGTGGGACCGTGTCCCATGATGTTGCGGGACAGCATTTTAAGAGGACTTGAAGGGGAGCCATCAATCTTTCTTTGTTGTAATGTTTAACAGAATGCTCAGTAGTATCTACAGCAAAGATGGTACATCAAAATGTTAATTGCATGTTGTTTTATCAGCTTCAGTACAACATATGGCAAACTAATTTGAAAGGTCAATAATAAAGGCCAACGTAACACAACAACAAAACCTATAAAGTGAAGCAAGACGTCTGTTTTACTTTGAGGCACGTAACAGGGAGTTTTTAATAAATAAATAATTAGATAAGTTAATTAATTGCTAATTTTTCTTTATGCTTCCCTTCGATTTTGCTTCATTTCGCTTTATAAATAAATAAGTATTTATGGTGTCGTTCCAGGTGAACAACTGACCCAATTCTTTTGTAATGAACCTTCAAGAAACGGTATGAAGGGGAAAATGACTACCGCTCGATAGTAAAAATCAGAAACCCCACAGTTTTTAAAATTTCATTACGCTCGCTGAACTTTGATGGGCTATTGGCGTCTTTTTTACAGCTGGCTTTTTCTACTTTTTATTTATCACAAGAATCAGCTCGAGCACGCTCCTATCTACTCGAAGTAAATCAAGGTATGCCAACCATTACGACAATTTCGATCAATCATTTCGCTGCCTACTTCAGTCGCTTTCGACTTTGTAGGAATATTATTCGTAGAATATCCAACTTTTTTGGAATAGTTGTTTCGTGATCGATGTTCATTCAATTTGTGGTTATCTGCATTATCCATTTCGGTGGTATTCATAATGGCTCAAGAAAATCGTATGTTCTGTGGGACTATTTCCGATGATTCCGAGGGTATTTCCCGCCACAATGAACTAGGCGCGGTCCCACGAGCCACGCGCACCAAAATCGATATTGTCGTCAATGGGTTAAATCTCTTTTGTCTTATTTCAAATCATTAATTCAGTTCATGCATTTTTGTTTTTAGTGTGTATTTAGCAGCCGTTTGTCGGCCGGCTGAATGGCTGGTCATTGCATAGGTCAAACACGCATTCACCAAGTCTCTACGATTCTGAATTGAACACGAGTGCTGCGACGCTTCCTTCGGGGACTGATCAACGCCGGCACCTTTACCTTTACTTATACAATTACCAGCACTCCAGCGGCCTATCGGCCGACTCAAATGAAATGGAAATTCAGGAAATTTCGGTATTACCCCACTTAATCAGTCGAAATCTGATTGAAATTGAGAGATTTGGGGTATTGAAATCGAAGAATTGGGAGATTGAAAAGAAATGAAGCAATTCCATCAGCTCCGTTGTCCCTTGAGTGCATTTGGTGTTCGATAACAGAGTATCGCGACGGGACCCATATGTGCCACCCATCACAAACATCGCGGTTTCGCTTATTATGTAGCAGGATACTGTCTCATACAGGTTTCCTTTTATAATATTGGCGGACTTATATCGCGGAAGGTGCACAGCACAGGTCGGAGAGAGCTGAACGGAATGCATTCCACTCGAACCATTAAGAAGGCGTCGTTAGTGGAATAGCCTAGTTTCCTGTAAAGTTCGAAGCAGTTTAAGGGTTCAAAAGGGTCGTCATTTTCTCCACAGACATTCACTTCCTCATAGACTGTTCGGAATTGACATTTTTTGCCCGGGTATGGCTGGCGAATAGGTTAGTGGGGCGTGTGGAAATCCAATCTTCCCAGTCAGCCGCCGGTCGTCGCCTCTTGCCATCGGTCGCGTCGCATCGGCGGCGTTGTTGTTGTCGTCGTCGACGGAGTCGATGACTTCTCGTAACGCATGCATGCACACTTCCCTTCGAGTCCAGAAGTAGAAAATAATGTGCTATAGAGAACCTATCGGCTCTCCCCTACATACATATATTGCAACAGTGTCAGTCACTCGACGTCAACCCTCGTCAGCAGTTTCTCTCCTAGACGTCATTTCACTCTTGTTTTTCTGAGAAATTCCGCTCTTCTGGCTGAATTTCTTTCCAATTCTCCGCTCTGGGGATGCCGTTTTTTATTCATTTTATTTATTTATTACGGTAGTAGAGTGAGTCGTGAGAAAAATAAAAAATCAATTGTCAACTGCTGACAACCGCGGGTTAACAACAATGTTGTGGATCAAAACCCAAACAAAGTTACAAAGTAACAAGCATACTATCTAGAGTACCAATACTAACTATAAGACAATGATTTTTTGCCATCAGTGACTTATAATACTGAAAAATTCGCTGAAATTTTTGCGATTCGGTTGATGTTTTTCACGTGGGTGGTCTCGGGAGAGTGGGTGAATCATTTATTTATTTAACTACGTCCAAGGACGTTCGCCAGATGACAAATAAGATAATCAGTCTCACCAAAAAAATCAAACATCAACATGGAAAACACTTCACCGATGGAAGGAGATGAACGCCGCAGACTCGTCCTGCAACTAAATCTAATTAGTCGAGCAATCGGGACCACCCAAGTGGTCATCGGAGGGTTAGAGACAACAATTTTACGAAAAACAATCTTCACCATCGTGAGGCAATTAATGAGAGAAAGTTCAGCGAAATCGATGATCCAAATGGCATGTGATTTGATATACAGACCCATAAAAAACGGACGGCAGTTATACGCGAGGATCTGTGCAATGTTTCAGCGAATTTCGAATTTCGAAAAAAAATCGAGGACTGGAGTCCGTTAAGTTGAATAGTGCCGAGACTTCTAATACTGAAGAAGAACTATTTTTGCGATTCGGGTGAAGCTTTTAAAGTTCTCAGCAGAGTGGTGAATTTTGCTTTTTAGCTTTGAGTATTTCGACCAGGCTTGTACAGTGAACGAATGGGCTAGGATGCTGTTTTTCATTGTCTGTTTGTGAATGAATCCTCTCAAGTGTTCGCTGCCCGACTGCCTGTTTGTCAGCGATGTCGAAGCCCATCAATTGCTCCTTCACTTGCCAATTAAGAGCACCCTTTCCAGTCAGTCTTCAACGCGTTTTATGGAATTTCTTCACGGCTTTTTACGACCCAATAGCGTTCCTTTCGTCTTCAACTACCATGAATTACAGATGGATATCGAAAATAGAAACTATTGTTCCTACCCAGAATTCCGAATATGGTGCGGCTGTTTTCAGTCCTCGCGAAAAAATCTAGTAAGCAAGATCGAATCTGTTCGATATTTGAAAAAATAACAAGCCATGAAGGTTAACTTAACGAAGCAAAAATATAAAATAGGCATAACTCGATAGACTTAAAATGTGAAAATTATTTAAAATATCATTAGTTTCACGAAAAAAACCAATGATTCGAACTCATGGTTTTTCATAGATTTCCGTCTTCACAGAATACCTTCTTCCGAGCAGCGTAGCATCAGTGTGAGCCTACAATCATAAGAACATCGGAGGAAGGAATATCATCTAATTTTATTGCATAGCATTCTCAACGCAACCTAGCACTACATCTTTGTTCTGCATAGGCAGTCTACTACCAGAGGTAATCCTCATAAGTTAATACTACCAAAAGCGAGGACCGAATTTAGATATCACTTTTTTACTCACCCGACAGGATCCGACTTTGTCAATTGGACATCTGCTCGAAATCAAAAACAATCTTTAAAAAATGAAATTGAAAAAGAAAGAAAGAAAATGGAAAAATGAAATGAGAAGTTGATCTTAACTTGGTTGGTTTGATGTTATAGATCTTGTAGTGCTATTGCTATTGTGGTATCCTTTTCTTTGTTTTACGTTTATATTTGTATTCTGTTTTTTCATTTCATTTCATTTATTGACGCGAGCTTTTGCCCACGTAGTTTAAACACCATGAGCAATAAAAACATTAACAACGTATTCCAGACAACTGTTGGTTTTTTGTCAACAAAATATAATTCAGACAAGTGAACAGAAAGTTACTTATCTTCTTTATGTCAAACAAAACATGATGAGAAATATAGAAAAGTCATCCTTGTTCTCGTCCTGCCTTTTTTGTTTAAAGTCAAGAAGTAGTTTCACTATTTGGTTCTGTTACTGTTTCTCTGTTTCTGTAGGATTTAGATAAAAGTGAAATAAATGAAAAATGAAATGTTTAGCTTCATTTTTCCGAGTCCTCTCTTCTCGTTCATTCTTATCTCAATAAGTGCTCGGATTGCATTCACATAACTCACTTTGCTCTGCTCCTCTACTGTAGGTGATCTCATCAAATGTATGTGGGTGAATTGATTTAATTTGCCTTTCCCGGGACTCGGGACATCTTTCGATTAATCTCCTGAACACAAAAAAACCAGATGCACTTTTCGTGCCCTCGGAGAAGTCACAGACCTTTCGTGCTTTTTTTGTTAACGAACGAAAATTTGAAATTTATTCATTAATTTGAATACGCGCACGAGAAACAACAACACACCAGAACAACAAATGTGTAAAATAAATCGAGATATAAATAAAAATATATAACAAAAATTATAAAAAATAAAAAATATAAATAAAAATATCGGCCTTAAAATAAATGTTATTTTTATCAAAAAAGGTCCCATCGCAATAAGAAAAAATAAAGTGTCTATTTTCCGAGAATTTACGAGTTGAAACGCGTTAGCACGTGAACGGTGACGTGGTTCGCCAGCGCGACGGCAAATGGGAGGCGTGTCCACTCCGCCTCATTTTACAGCATCGCTGGCGCAGCGGAGTGTGAATGCTGCTTAAGGCATCGTTTGGCGAGAGGCCACGCCCATGCAGCATTCTAGAATTTTCGTCTTACTTCTTTGCATAAGAAAATGTGTCTGTGTGACAGCACACGAGTTTTCTGCTTTTTCATCGCTCGTCTCATGTGACATTTCCGTTCCACTATTTTTTTCTTGCGTCAGGTATACATGCAAAAATGTGCGCTTCCGCAGTGATTGATAGAGTTCGTTCTGTCACTGTTCTTCTTGACAACCGTTTCCTTGAGTACTCTGACGTTTTCATTTTTCTCACCTGCTTGATCCATTTAAAATGGCTGAAATAATAGCTCCTATTGATTAGCTGCATTGTCGCCAGCATTGTTCCCTTGACTGACAATAGCTTTGTGGAATTGTCCTGGGAAAATGTTCCCTCAAACAGCTGGACAGTACATGTGGAGCGGAAAAGCAGCGTTCTGGAGCTCATAAAGTTGGAACTCAAAGCGATGTTTTACATAAAAGAATGATATTAGGTTGTCCGGAAAGTTTTCAGACTAATGATACAATGCGATGTCTCGTTAATAAATTTATAATAAAACAATATCATTCAACGAAGTATTCACCATTATGATCTACCACACACTGCCACCTTGCTGGTAGAGACCGAATTCCGCTAGCGAAGAACTCCGGGGATTTAGAGAGTAAGAAGCTTTCGACTCCGTTTTTCACTTCGTCCCGGTTATTGAATTTTCTTCCAGCGAAAAAGGACTGCATGGATCTGAAAACATGGTAGTCACTGGGCGCAAGATCAGGCGAGTATGGAGGATGTGTCACAAGTTCAATTCCCAGTTCCTCCAATTTCTTTTTCGTGCTCTTGGCGGTGTGTGGTGAAGCGTTGTCCATGAGAAGAAGAATTCTTCCTCTCGTGTCCTCCATTGTTTCCTGCAGGAACCGATGGGCTTCATTTGCAGATCGGCCGGAGCGGAAATAATTTTCTAATAAATCATCTTACCACAATTGTCTTAGTTTTTTGATATATGCTTTTGAATCGGACAACAGAGATCTAGTAAGTCATCTTCCTTGACCATCCCCCTGACCACCCCTGAGTAAAATCACGATTGAAGAGGCACATCCGCACTCGGGTACGAGGGAGAAAAGGAGCTCCTAATTCGAAAAATCAATTATTCAAGCTCAATTATACAATAGATTTGACGGAATTTTTCTGTGGATTACAGAGGTCCAGCTTCAGTGTCTGTGTAGATACAGTGTCCACTGAATCTCGATGATCCCAGTTTTTGAGACTTGAAGTGGTTTCAAATGCTCTTCCGTCAGAAAAAAAATTGAGTAAATTCACTGATGCTGGTCCCGACAGCCATTTCTAGACGAGATGGGGATTTTGCACCAGGATTGGACTCTGGACATCGAGATCATCGTGATCGATGTCCAGAGTTCCAATCCTGGCGTAGAAATCCTCATCTGGTCTAGCAATCGCTGTCGGCACCAGCATCAGTGGATTTTCTCAGTTTCTGGGTCCAGACTCTTAGGCTCTCGACGATCCCGTCCTTCACGGCCATCACTTAATTCACTAAGTATAGAAACCTCTTGGCTATGCTTTTGTTTCCATATTTGTGTAACAAGGTGTCAGTTGTAGTGGAATGTTTGAGGTATATGTACCTCATAGTTGTTCACTGTCTTTTTATCCCTCCTTGCAAAGGGTTCTCAAGGTTGGTAATCTATTTTCACTACATGCTTATCTGGGGGAATGGAGAAAACAAGCTGCGATAGTATAGTATCATATAGTTCTATTCCTTGTTATTGTTTTTACCCATCTGTTGACTGTTGTTGACTTCTTTCTTTTCCGTTCTTATTAGCCACGGCGGTTCGGTGATGTTCATCAGCAATACGAATTTAGATGCTTAGTGCCGTCACATTGTCGGCCCAAAACACAGCTCTTATCCAACAGCCAGCACGTTCGTAAGATGAGACGTTTGTTGGTCGCGGCGGTCGGCTTCGTTCTGGTTTTCGATGCAGATGGATGGTTATTATTATGCACAATGTGCTAATGAAAATATTATTATCTTCAAAAGCTGTCGCTTGCATTGATCAAAGGCCGCGGCTGTCTAACTTTTGATCGCTAGCATTCACCCCAGTGCAAAATTATAGGTCCACCCTGCGATTTGTCCATTTGTCGTGGGCGTAGAATAGCATCTCTAGTTTTTGGGTGATATTTTCCGATGCGAAAAAGTGAAACCGCGATGGGCCCAACGGCTACAAGCACTACTGGAGAGATCTAATAAAGGAGAAACGAGTATTCTCTAGACGTAACGTTGGCGGTGGAAGTGTTATGGTTTGGCCTGCATTTTCCGGAGATGGACTTGTTGCTTTGGAGATTTCTCGTGTAATATGTACAGCGGAGATTATCAGAATGTGCTAAAAGAACACTTTCTCCCTTATTTGAGAAGATTTCGTGGGCACAATCTTATCTTCTAGCAAGACAATGCTCCCATACACGTGTCGAGGTCAACTACGAGTTTGTTCGATCCCAACAGAATCCAACTTTTAGCGTGGCCCAGTTGTTCTCCAGATCAGAATCCGATGGAAAACTTGTGGGGCGTTCTCGTTGACAATGTTTACAAGAACGGCGCCACTTACACCTCGGTTTCTGATCTGAAGAACGCCATTTTTGATGCTTTTGCTCATGTAGAGCAAACTGTTCTTGACAATCTTATTCGAAGTATGCCACATGGAATATTTGATGTTGTTTATAGCAAAGGTAATGTAACAAAGTACTAAACCTAACTTGAATGTTCATATTTTTGAAAACAGACAGTTTTTTAATTATGTGAACCTATAATTTTGCATCGGTCATCATCTCTGATTTTTCAATAAAAATTGTAGTATCTCACAATAGCAAGACATCTCGCGCAGAATTTTTATATCTAGGTTTTCGATGGTGAGGAATATGGCAGTAATGTTACTAGATCCCTTTAATAGGTTCTTTGAACAGTTATGGACAATTCGTGTGGTGAAGTTATAATTTTGCTCCGTGGTGTAGCAGACGTCGTCTTTCCTAACCCCTCTTTCCTTTCCTGTCAGTCTTTTACCTTGTTCGCCCGCTTCCTCTCTGGTTGAAAATCCTTACGTTACGGTAGATTTGTGCTTTTTCTCTATTTTCGTTACGTTGATGTCAGAGGCCTTTCTACTGCCCATCTTCATGCAGGGTAGTTGGCTATCCTCGCTAATGGGTTGCTTTTCCTTATTTTTTTTCTCCTACTTTGAGGTGTTCCTCATTACCTCTTGAGTGTTCTGCCTGTCATTTCCTGCTAATATTCGGTGTTCTTTATTATATCATTAGTTCCCGCTCTCTGTTGTTCGAACTCCTCTTTTTGTAGCCATTTTTTTTGTTTTAGTCCCCTAAGTCCGACTATACGCCAAGAATTTCTTACTCCTTCCTCTCGGTCTTCATGTCAGATAGAACAAATAAATAAACAAATGGTAGGACAGTCAAAGCTCGAAAGTTCGCCGTCGTCGCTAGCAGTCTCGTGAGTTTGTTTCCAAGGATCAGAAATCTGACTTAGAAATGTTATTTCCCGAGGCGTCGCCTGACTTGGTGCACGTTTGCAGCGCTTAATCCTATTCAGCTATTCTAGACCGAACGAAGCCTTTATTTCTGTCTAGGTTTTCTAGCAAACTCGCCGCATTTCGTTTGAGCAACTGTTTCCTCTGGCATTTCAAACAAGGCATCCGTGCGATTTTCTAGACATTCCTCCGTATCAAAGTTGTTCAGGATCATTGCTATTTCATTTTTATAAGCATTTGCAGTAATCCATGTAGCTTCAGACCTTCATGTTTGCAAAATAGTTATCAATCAGTGTGGAACAGGAGGGCTCTGCCGGTCTATTCAAGAAGAGCAATGCCAGCCCGTTTAGTAAAGAATGGGATCCAGCATCATGCCTTTTGTTTTTTTGTTCTTAACCTTACTTTTCACTGCAGTAGGTTATTCACAATATATCGCCATCCGCTTTTTCAGTGGCGCACGTTCCCGTGCATTAATAAATAAAATAAATTTGTCCCTATGAAAGTTTCTTAGGAACATTGTTTGTTTCACTTCTACGCTCATTAGCATTAATGTGAACTTTGCCTAGTTGGTAAGAGAATTCGAACAGATTCATGTGTAAGGCCCTTGTTATACGTTCGCTCACCCCCCAGCGTAACTCGTCCATTCAGTATCAGACACCGTGGGGCCAGACACGTTTGTACGAGTTCACCACGCCAGCATCACCATGATAACTCGTACAAACGTGTCTGGCCCCACGGTGTCTGATACTGAATGGACGAGTTACGCTGGGGGGGGGGGTGAGCGAACGTATAACAAGGGCCTAAGGTAAGACTGTGCCCATTATCACCTCCTGGGAACTATTGTTAGAAGAAAGCCATAAAGCCAAACTCCTCAAAGTCAAGGAGCTTCTTGAGTTCAGAAAAGGTGGTTACAACACGTGGCGAACGGCTTGCACAATTTTCTGACAGGCAAACTCAAATAGGTTGCAAAATTGAACATAAAATATAACATTTTTAACGAAATGCACCTTCGAGACACTCAGTCAAGGTTGAGTTCCGCCTTTTCAGTGTCTCCTTTGATACTGATAATCACCCGGGGGCAGTAGGTCTTACAAGGGTTGGGAAGCGGCTTTAGGTTGCGGGACCGCAATATCGTGTTGATGCTTTAGATCCTTCAGACATTTTTGGTGAAACTTAATTAATTATTTAATTATTTATTATTTATTCAAATACGGTATATGAGGCACACATGAGAAAACATCGAGACGGCAACGCATAAACAACGGATGTTCATAGTATTAACAAAAGTACCATGGATCAACCCCACATTCAGCAGACCAGCTCAAAATCCTAAAAGCTTGTGAAATTTCCTTTCTAGCCGACGATCTAGTGATTGCAGCCGTTGGTTCTCCTAGTAAGGATTCAGCTTCTCTAGAGCTTGCTGCGAAGGATTCTTCTAGAAGCGACACGCTTTCGTAAGATTCTGTCGATCATGCAGTTCACCACTATGTACATCTGTACTCGGAACATATTGCTAGCTTCCTTCTGAAGCCTGACAGCTTTAGGTCAACCAGCTCGATGCTTTGTGAATATGGGTAGAGGGGTAGTGCACCGAGCAGAACGTAACTGCTTCAGAGTTAATTTCTCTGGCGCACTTCCGAAAAGGTCATGTCCTATCACCTCATTTCACTGACTTCGATGGCGACGACACCGCTTCTGGACCGATTGTTTATCACCTCATTTGTTCTTCACGTGTGGAAGGAACGTTGTTTGTCTTGTTCTCATGCATACAATAGACCTTTCATTCTGTCACAAATGTTGTTCCGTCTATGCGAAGTACATTCACGTCATGCTTGTTTATGAAGCGAAATGACCGACAGAAAGATAGTAGAAGGCTCCATTTTTGTCCTTTATGCTCCAGAAGCGGTCTTCAAGGAATCACTTCGAACGGAAATCATCTTATTATCTTTTCTAAAACTTTTTTCAAATAATACCAGAACTGTTCCCGAAGGTCTGCGCGCTATGTATAGCTTGTGGCTTAATCAACTTCGCTGCACTTTTTCCATCCTCCTTTTCTTTCTTCTCCTCGTTATCTCCGTGAAGCGGACTTGATTTACTCAATTCTTCTTTTGTGCTTTTTACACGTAGCGGTAAGTGAATTTCTCTCATTTCATGAGAAAATGTCATTAAAGACAAAATTTTTCGTTGGAAAAAACCATAGAAAATGAACACCAAACAGGGCAAGAAAGTGTGTGTTCTATGAATTGCGACGAAGTTATTGGTTCTGAGAGAACGTGAATTGTTGATGTGTTCAGTGCCGTAGAGTGTAATCTTCTCCACACTTTAGTGGCCGACATCAGCGTAGAAGGGTGACAGCCTTCTCTCTATTTATGTTTTCGTCAACATTGGCGCTAACTCACATTCCGTCCAATTCTGGGCACATCAGAGTCCAGATTCATCATTGATAAACCCCCGATAAGCCCCGAGATATACCACGACCGGCGCGCGAACCGAGATTCGTGAACGCGCGCCGGGGTTTATCGCAGGTATGTCACACATCGCAATGAGGCAGGGCTTAAGAGACCTCGACGGTATCGAGGTGGTATATTGTCGACGGGCTTTCAGAGACCACTCGTCCGTTCATGAATCTGGACACAGTGTATTGATTGAGGAACCCACTACCAACCCTCAAATACACCTCGACTGACTAATTACTGCGTTTAGTCACGTTTAGGCATTCATGCATCAACTTATCTCTCATGGGCATCTATACTATTGTAGGCTTTGGATATCTCACAGTAGTAGCGTATGCTCGCAACGAAAACAGAAACTACCCAAGTTTACAGTTGGCAGCGATTTTACTAACCTCGTGGTATATGAGACCCCTTACTTCCTTCTTGAACCTGGTCGTAGGTCTCAGAGATCCAGGTTGTCTTTTTGGAGAAAGATGGGGTATGCTGGTGCTAGAGGTACTGTTGGGGCCTCAAGTTCACAGCTGTTTTCTCGACGATTGCCTTCGCTAAAGACCCCTTCACACTTCACCGCTGCAGCAACGCGGTAATGGTGAAGGGTAGGAACCCGCGGCACGCGCAGTATGACATTCCAAAATCGGGTCTGAACTCGATCAAATTGTTTTTCGCTGAGAATTCGCTCTAAGAGGTTATCGAGAGCGTTTTCCAGTAGGTAGGCGAAATCTATCCATATTGTCAAAAACGTTCTAAATATCTGGTTTACTGCCACAGTAGAGTCTGAAGTGGTCCTAACAAGTCCACCTATTCTTATCGCGTATGAGCCTTCAACGTTTGGCAGATAAAGTACGTCGAACTGTTGTGATTTTTGGCCCTTGAATCCCCCTAGTGGAGCATGCCCTGTGTACTTTTCGCATAAACAGCTGTGAACTTCAAATCTCCCAAATCTCAGAGGGAGCTCACATGTCGATCACATTCCCTAGACGGGACAACAATATAACATTGGCTGACAGTCTGAATCAGTTGACCTCGCGCTAGGGAAAGATACTGGAGTGGAGTGGAGCAGTTGAGATTTTATTGAAATTTTTGAAAAATTGGATAATCAGACAAAGATACGAAAGCTAAAGGCGATTGGGACCCTGGCTTAACTTTCTGTAGCTCAATTCGTAGAGGTTAACGCATGAAAGGGAAAAGTAAAGGTGAAGTCGATCGATTCTTGAAGGACACGCCATGCATTCGTGTTCCATTCAGAATCGTAGAGGCTTAGTGAATTAGAATTCGGCCTGTTCAATGATCACCGGCGTCAATCGCTGTGGAAGTCAGTGTCGGAGCACCATCAGACTCTGACAAAGGAGGTGCACTAGTAGCACAATTTGCCTCCATGTTCACTACCTTCTGTCGCAAAAAACATCTTGTCTTCTGCTTCAAGTTCATCTCATTATTAGGTCACAAATTTGGCACCATTTTTAGTTCTTTTACTACCTGTGGGCTTCCTGTTGGCCTCGCATCATTTGGCATCGGTATTTCAGCTTTGGGTAACGTTACAAGTGTCCTGTAAGCCTTTGTTTCACCGCTTTTCGCCTTTGCGTTCTGAACGTCGAAAAACTCCAGGAGACCACTCGTACATGCCTTTTATCTTACAAAACCGATATTAAGAAGATAAAAGGATCCATGGGCTGTATATTTATTTATTTATTTATTTATTTATTTGTGTACGCTGTTTAAGACAGACGTAAGAAAGTGTAAAACAACAACATCAACACCGAAAACGTAAATGTGCCTAGAACAATTAATTAGTGAGAATAGAGTTTGCTGCAAGTCGTCTGAAAGAGGCCTCAGAGTGGGGGATGGGAGCAGTTTTCACCAATTGAACATAAGCAAGACCTGCTATATGTAACCTGAGGCAACCTTAACAATCGGTTCTTGAATGTTTGAGTCGATTCAGTCAAAACGGAAACGCTCTACAGTCTAATGACGGCTGCACATGTTTACGACTGCCTTCATGCATGGAGACTGATGCCAATTTAGAACATGCACACAGACAAACGAAGTCATGCTGACGTTCAGCAACACATAAACAGACGTCGCTGACTAGAAAGTAACTGACTAGCCCTGGAATGTACAGGAGATGAGAGCTTAGCAGGGTACTGCTGACACCGAAGTCGCCTATGAACTTTAAACAACATCGCAAATATTAAATGAAATTTAATATTTACGAAGTTTATTTATTTATTTATTTATCTATTTATTTATTTATTTGTTCATTTGATTATTTATTTATTTATTTGAAATGCATCGAAGTGCGCACAATTCCAAAAACAAAAAGAAAAACATCAAACGGGCTAACGAAAACACAATAACATCAGGTGTAATGATCATACAGCCAAGAAGGCGACGAAGTTGAAACTTTCTTATTCATTTTGTTTCATTTGTTAGGTGTCCTTCATTTTACTCGCGTTCATGAATTTTTTTTGTGGTGGAGTTGTTGTTGAATCCTTTTGAATCCTTCGTTACATGAGCTCTCATGTAATATGGAAAATAGATAAACAAATTAATGAATAAATATAAATCTACTGTGCGCTGAGAAAAAACGGAGCTGACTTCTTACGAAGCTTTTAGGATATACCACTTTATGCAATATCAATTTTAATAAGCATTTTCGCATAAGTAGTAGAACCAGCCTCAAAATTAGAACAAGTGTTACAAAGAGAAAATCTATTTCTATACGACACTTCAGTTTGATATATCATGTTACGAAGGGGACAGAGATATAGAATTTTATTTGAAACATGGCCCTATCAATCGACCAGTTCTTGAGCATCAAAATGTTCGCTCAGAAAAAAAGTACAATTTGTCAGATTTGAATATTCGTAGTATTTCACAATTAATAGATTATGCTCTATCAGAATATTTCCTCTGATTGGCTCCTCGCTCAGCGGTTTTTAGGATACTTTTGCTTAGAACAACACATGAAAATCACTAAAAAACATTTTTAAAAATCTAGAATTTGTAACAAGGGTGAGTTTCGATGTATGTTTAAGTGAAGTAGTTAGACCTATCAAGTGGATTGAGATTCGTTTCGATTTAAGCTATCTGAGATTTGAGCTATATATATGAAATTAATGTGAACTAAGTTCAATAATACCCTTTTATTGTTCTTTGTTATATTAAATGTTTTCTTATTTTTATTTTTCACTATTGTTTCTGAACTCGACAGATTCGCTGGAGGTTCCAGGTGTGGAGCCTGTAAATTACCTGCTTTTTACCGGGCATACGTCTGCTTATTCTCTCTATTTTTCATAGTTGCCACAACTTACTGAGCTGAGCAGCTGTTTGGTATGGGATGACAGGCGCCAGGATAGATACTTGTCGGTTTACCAGCGTTCCATCACTCTTCCTTCAGTTTCCTTATTCTTAACATCATCGGTACCTAAATACTTTTATTTAATCGGCGATTTTGAGTAGACATCCTCTCCACCAATTCACCGCCCTCAGTCGTCTGCTGAAAATGCAGCTCTTTAGTTCCTGTTATCGATACAATTCTTCCGTTGTTTTCCGCTCGTGTCTCACATATTTTGCATACTCCCGTTGGTATTAATCTGCTAGTTGCGGACGTTTTGAAGAAAATGTATGAACCCCAGGAGCGTTTGTTTACCCCATCAAACATCGAACCTGTGAGGATCGATGGGGTGTCGTAGATCTGCAACTACACTACTTTTCCTTCCTTATTTCCTTATACGAAAGGTTGTTACACAAGTCTGTAGCCGGTCTACGATTTTTCTTTTTGATTTTTTATTATATTAGGCTTGCAATGTAAATTATTCCACATTTTAATCGCCATCGTTAGTCCACCTGTTCTGCAGATCAGATCAGCAATTCTCCCAGAAGTAAGGAGACTGGGAGTCCAAGAAGTCGCCAACCACCTCTAAAACGTGCTCTACTCAGGCAACGTTTCCTTAGCTGAGGAGACCTCATGGGGACGAAACAAATGATTGCCACAAAGAAATAGGTCTGGGGAACAAAGTGGGTGCGGAAAGGTACTTCAGTTCAACAACTCCTCTGTTTCAAGGGTCATTTTAGCCTCATGGGGCTCTGAAGTCCTCTCATGAAGTGGACATTTTAAATAAAAGCAGTAGAGCTTGACTATTTATACTCGTCCCGGTGAAGCTTCGATAATGACTAACCGGTACCACATGTTACATCACGGATACCGTTACCAGAAAGTTTTGAAACTTTCAGGTAAAGCGATTCAAGGCTTTACTGCCTTATATAATTTCTACCAATTGCAATTGTCTACCGGATTCCTGGAAGAGATATATGATATGCTAAATAAAAAAACCAAATAAACCGCCTGGCTTTTTTTCTGCAGCATTAAAGAATAACAGTGATTCCCTTATATATTTAATAGAATGGGGCACGCGTAGTGCAATGCGAATAAGTTCTCCTTCCACCCAAATAGTTGAGCGATCAATCCTCACCTGGGCTAACAAAGCCTTGCATCCCATCGGGGTCGGGTAAATTGGTACCAAACCTGTCTGGGAAGCTGAAGATGCTGTTTTAGCATAGCGGCCGGCCACCGCGAGTGATTGCATTGGCCAAATACGCATTCACAATGGCCCATCCTTATTTTTCATTTTCATTTATTTTTTCTCCAGTCCCTAGTGGGCTAAACATTCAAATTAAGTGGGTTACAGCCGACCTTGATATAATGTTAGTAACATAAAAAACAAAAAAGAAAAAACGGTCAGTAACAAATCAATGAAATCAGTGAGATAACCCATAATGGAAGCCTTTCAGCAGCACTAAAAAGGAAAATGAAGGGAACATATTGACAGGATCAAGCAGAGTCCAGATAGGTTAACGTCAGGGGTTTAGGGTCAAGCAAAAGATACCTAGTACAACTTGAATCACTTCAGTCCTCATTCCGTTTCCGAGAATTCTCAGCCGTTTGTTGAAACCTTACCCTTCATCAACAGGAACCGTATCGCCTATATGAGGCGGAAGTGAGTTGAAAATTCTTGCCGTAGCTGTCATCAAGGATCGCTGGCGCTGTTTAATTCAGAAGGCCGTCATTAAGCGTCGGCTCGGCGCTCTCCTCGAGCAGTTCCGTGTTGCTATTTAGTAAACCAAATCGGCCACGATCTCAAACATCGCATGTTTTGTGATTTAGTCGTCCACACAAAGTGGGCGTGCCAACGACCACAACAACAACAAATTCCCTCTTTAGTCTCTCTGTCTATGTATAAGAAACCCGAGCAGCCTACTTGGCTCGTCCGCGGGCCGAAGCTCTCTGGAGACAACTCGTCGGTCAGCGATTTACTACAACCACAACTGATACTGCTCTCCATAGACCTGTTCGGCCACAGGATCGGCCTAGGATCTACGTGATTACTATTTTTTTCGTATTCCTCTAATTTCACTTCTATTTTTTCCCTTAGTTCTTTCAGATGACCATCGCGATGTAACGGAAAAAATTTTAATTGGGTGGATATTTCCTCCATTATCATGTTTATCTGTTTGTGCTTAGAAATGAAAGGTGGCCTATCTTTTGTGCGCTACTTCTATCCATGCGCTGGACTCACCTTTTTTAAATTCATTCCATTAATTTTTGCATTTTTCAACTACCTAATGTGACCATCTTTCGAGTGGGAGCAGTACCACAACAGCCTCCAATATTCCCCCACATTTTTGTTCGCTCTCTTCTCCTACTGTTTTTCATGGCTCATTTCTCTAGAAGGAGATGATTCATGTCCTTCACCACAGTTCTCCCTTTCGAAAAACTTTACACACCCCTTCATGTTATGGTTCTAACGTTTTCTCCAATTCTTCTTCCCTTTTCTTGCCTTTCCTGCCCTTCTCTGTGACGTTTAAAATGCCCTTCTCTGTGACGTTTAAAATGCCCTTCTCTGTGACGTTTAAAACAAAATATCTCTGTCGTTGGCTTTTACTGGACTTTTGCTGGAACTGCTATTGAAAAATTGGAAAGAAATTAACAATTGGAATCTAATTAAAGTTGAACGCTATCTATCCCCGTCAGTTTATCTGTCAGAACAATTCCAGATTCTTATGTGTTTTTGACGGTGCTTGTACAGTTTTCCGGCAGTTTTTGAAAATTGCGCGTGCTGACGGTGCTTGCACAGTTTTCGGGCAGATTTTCCTCACTTTTTCTTAATACCTCATATCTCAATGCACTCCACTTTTACAACTTTACATAAGTAACATAACTGCTATTATGTCATCCATCCATTATTTCATCAAGGAAACGGACCAGACCCACCGCGAGAAAATATTCAGGTGGAAATAGGATGTCGTCTCTTTCAAAGGATAAATTTCAACGTCCCTCCTCTTTTCTGTTCACTCCGTGCTCTTACTGCTTCTCATAATTCATTTCTCCATAACGAGATGCTTGGCTTCTTCTTTTCAGAAATTTCAATACTACAGTATATTTTTTACTTGATCATAGCGTATTCACTAATTTTTCTTCTTCTCTCATCCTTCTCTCTGGCGTTCCCTTGGACGTCACCCTGCATGTTGTCCCTGACGCAGATTCTAATTCCTAATAACTGATTGAATCCGTTTATCTTTCGCTCGTACGCAATACCTCGAGCCGTCTCAGTCTAGGACGAGCCCTCGTCGTTCACGATCAACGCTATCAATTCCAACGTGAGACGACAACCACCGCCTTCCGGTCGCGTTCCATTCAGAATTCAGCGGAACAGAGAAACGATTTCTGATTCACGTTCAGCTTGCTTTTTTTCACATGGACAGCTTTCAATTAGTGTCAAAACGTCCACAGCATCACTCAGTTCCAACCTTCAGCTGACCGATCTCTCCATTATCGTTCCCGGTCCGTTTCCAGGGTAGTTTAATGAGGATAGGTTTTCTAGTGCCTGTCAATTGGCCCTGGTGTAACACACACGACGTCCATCACCTTTCTAAACGAACGACACTCTTACTGGTAGTATTTCTATTAACCTTTTTGTATAATCTTCTTTTATTCCCTTTATTAATTAGCGTTCTTGTTTCATTTGTGATTCATTCTTCCATATTTACTTTTTTCTCTCACTTTCCAAGTTTTTGCAATTACTTATTATAACCTTTGTTGTTTTGTTGTGTCACCAATGTCTTCACCAAGCCTACTCGTAGGTTTCCCTCATAGCTGCCAGTCGAACGTCATATCTCACCCTTGACTATAAATGTAGCCCCAAACTTAAAAGTTCTCTGTAATTGCCAAGGGAGCCCATTCATGAGCCCTTAAACTTACAATCGTTCACCTTGCTCTGAAAGCGCTACCACGACGTATGTTTACAAGAAGAATAAAGAATAGGAAAGAGAAAAAGAAAATGAAGAGGGTTTTGACACTCCCAAACGCCCCAGAGTCCTCACCTCTTCACGATCCGAAGTGCGGATGAACTGAAATATGTATCGGCAAAACTTTCATTTTTCTATTACTTTTCTTGTTTTTACCATTTTTCCTATTTCTCTGCAACTTACAATGTTTGAACATCATAGTTACAAATTCCATGTGTTACCTAACCAACGGCTCCTTCTCAATCATCGACTCTGCGATTCTGTCGCGTTCTAGTCTCAAGTGTAAATCTAGCCCACGAACTTAGAAGTTGTCGGTACTTGCAATGGGTATGTGTCATTGATATTGATAGCTACGGTGAGGATGATAATATTAATGTGAATTTCAATTTCAAGAGACGAATAGAAAATGGACATGGAAAAATTGACTAAGTTTATTGAAACTGTAGTGGCAGGTATTCCAGCAATAAGCTTGTATATGATGAGTGGAGATGAATTCACAAAATTGTCGATTCATTCCGTCGTTCTTTTGCTGATTCAGAACTTTGAAGTTTCGTCTGTTGGGTTGCTCCTTTTTTACTCGTTTCCCATCGATTCGCTCTCATTGTCATATTGAACAAGTGAACGTAATATTGTGTCCTTAATTGTTACTCGCGAACTTTCCGACTTTTTCCTCTTATCGTATTTCGTTGCCATGTTTCTGGCAGCTGTTTATCGACAAAAGCACAACGAATGATCGTATCGATAGATAGGTAGTAATCAGCCGGACGAGACTTTGTTCACTAATTGTGAAGAGGATATTGTATTATGGTGTGCTTGTGGTGCAGCGGAAAAGGAGCTACTTTCTGCCGAAGATGCTCCAAAGCAAGCCTCCCATTCCTCCGATGTCGGGTAAACTGATACCAGACCTGTTTGGGAAGGTGAAGACATTGTTCGGTGCAGCGGCCGTCCCCCGCTGGTCATTGTATTGGCAAAATAAATCACTCATTATGCCTCACCGACATGGGGGAAAAGTGCATGGTGCATGTCATGTCATGTCCTAGGGGGCTAATCAACGCTGGACATTTTACCTTTATTTTTATATCATGCGTAGTAGCGTTGGAATAGTTAGGCGAGGCAGATTAAAGATTTAGCCAATGTCGCTGCAACCTCCTTCGGGGCGCTTTAAAGCGTTACATTGTAATAGAATGGTGTTTTTTATGCCTCATCTTTTCAAACATTTTCCTTTTGAGATTAAATGCACAGGTTAGTGATGAGCTATCACCATGAATTATGTATGGATGTATGTATTTATTTATTTATTTATTCATTTACTTATTTATTTATGCACGGAAACGTGCGCAATTGAAAGACGGATCCGATATATCGTGAAATTAGAGTTGAATTGAAAGGCGGATAGGATATATCGTGAAATTAGAGCTGCTAATTGAAAAGCCGTTAGACTACAAGAGCATATTCTAACTTCCAAGCCTCATTTGGATAAGGAGACCTGTGAAAAATCGGAAAAATTAAGCTGTAGTACGATTCCAAAGCCAGGGTATTCCTTAGACTCATTAGGTCGCTGTTTTCGGTTCTTTAGGACCGAACTAAGAAAACCTCACCCAAGTAGAGGACACTGTTAGGGTGTGGAAGCCTTTCCACATGAATTAAGCCGTCGACCAGACGAAAGTCGTTCCGTTCGTCGAACCGCCTCTTCGTACTTCAGTGAACAGGTGACTTATAAGATGATAAGAACGTCTGGAGCTGGTTCACGTCCTTCTCTGCTATTACGTTCTTATGCAATGTAATTCATTCAACAATTTAATCACCGTCGTTAGCCACAACGTGCTCTACCTAATGAACAGATCAGCGATCCTTTTCTCCCAGAACTAGGGAGCCTGAAGTTCCAATGAATCATTGACAACCCTAACAATGTTCTCTACTTGGGTGAGTTTTTCTCCGTTTGGTGCTAAAGAAATGAAGTGAGTAACAGCGACAGCGAGCTAGGTCTTATTGTAAGGAATAGTCCGGCATTGGGATCGTACTCCAGCTTAATTTCTCCGGTTTTTCATAGCTCACCTTATCTAATTGAGGCATGGAAGTTGGGTAATGTTCCTGTGAACTCTTGGCATTTTACATTACAGGTTATAAAAACCATTTCAGTATTTATGCTCTTCCGGAACGATAAAAATCACCTAATGTTCTGATGTGGTTACTGTTTATTTGAAAATTCTATAACTTTTTAACAAGAGCGGCTGAAGATTTTCCTCCCACGCATTTTTTTACCATTTTATTCTATCTAGTTTCACGAGTCACGTTTCTGATCCTTTGAGAGTTTCCTTCTTCGTAATTCTTATAAGTTAGTTTTTCCTCTTTTTGGGATGGGAAACAAAGCCTTCCCACTGTCTCCGCAATTTTTCTCAGTAAAATTTGAAGTTCTTCCCTTCCAATTTAAATTTCGGGCGTTCCATTCCTTTCCGTAAACAATATTACTATTTCATTGGAAGGACTTGTTGATCTCTTAATAGAGATGAATTTTACGCTGGTCCTCAATCTTTCCTTCCTTCTCTCTTTCTCTCTTTCATTCTTACTTGATTGCGTCATGTAGTTTTACACTGCAAACTACATATTTAACCAACAAGAGGATGATTCTATTATCAGTGACGCAGCTCCTCTTTTTATTGTTACTAACATCACTTTCTCTGATAACTTGTTTTTTTGTATCCGAACAGGATGTTGTTTAACTAACACATTTTTCTTATTCAATAGCACATCCATGTTTAGGGATGTAACGATGATTAAATAAATAAATAAACAAAAGATACACAAAAAATACGATAAGGCGTTCTTCGACAGTCTTCCATTGAACAACATTCACACGACCACTGCTCCACTTCTAGCGGACGATGATGTGTTGAGGGTCTTTGATGTCGTGTTCTTCGCCAAAGCCGTCGCTGTCCACTTCCATTATACAAAAAATAAAAAACGAAAATATAGAAAAGCTCGTTTCGTCCCTGAACATGTACGAGCTAGTAAAGAAATATAAAGACTCTCTCGGGACTCATCAGCATGTTAGGAGAGGCTTTATAATGCATAGTAGGAAAACAAATCATAAATTGAACTAACCTGCACTACTCTTCTAAGAAGTATAGCGGAGTTCTTTGGACAACTTAAGGATTGAGTTGGATCAGATCTCAAACTTGGGTAATTATTTATTTATTTATTTATTGAATACGCAATCAGGCGTGCCATTACAAGTGAGGTTTAAAGTGAATTGGTGGAAGGCGATAGGTCCTCATAATCACTGACGACACTGTAGTTCAGTTGCATACTATTTGAGCAGTGTAGGGCTTGATATTCAGTTTGGAAATTAACACTAGATAAGAGTCAAGTAAAGAGAAATTAAAGGAGAAAAAAAGAAACAAATATAACTGCAAGCGAATAATAGAATATTGGCGGAAGTAGAACGTTACACAGCCTATCCCAATAGCAACTACCATGGTAGAGAACAACGAAGCTTCATGCCCTGGAGGGTCCTGAGCGGGCTGAACATCAAAGGGGTAGACTAGCAATCTAAGCGGACTGTACTGAAATGACATGAAGCCTGTGAACCCTGCAGTTACCGTGGGTAAGAACTACGCCCAGCCTCAATCCAAGACGAACATGAGCCAATGGTGTCAAAGGGCGAGTTAGTGCATTAGGGATACCGATTAAACCTACGATAAGACTCTTTTCCATTGAACAACTTTCACACAACGACTGCTCCATTTCTAGCGGACGATGATGTGTTGAGGGTCTTTGATGTCGTGTTCTTCGCCAAAGCCGTCGCTGTCCACTTCCACTATACAAAAAATGAAAAACGAAAATATAGAAAAGCTCGTTTCCTCTCTGAACATGTACGAGCTAGTAAAGAAATATAAAGCCCCTCCCTGGACTCATCAGCCGGTTAGGAGAGGCTTTATAATGCATAATAGGAAAACAAATTGAAATTGAACCAACCTGCACTACTCTTCTATTTCACGTTGACGACAGTGTGGCGCAATGCTGCGCCACGCTCAAGCGGCCGCGTGGAACCGTGTGGCGCAATGGTGCGCCACAGTCTTGTATCATATTTTTCTCAATACATTTCAGAACTTCGAAGGATGTTTTTATGCCCTTTTTTTAGTAGACCTTTGTACATTGTTGTAAGAAACGTGGTCCATGAAAATGATTCTTAGCTTCTGATTTACTGGAATTTTTGATTGTGCACTAGTTTTCTTTACAAGTAAAAACAAATAATGGTCATTGCAAGAAACAAATAAATGCAAACAAATACTGGTTACTGAAACAAACGCATGAATACAAACAAATATTGATTATTAGAATAAACAAATAATGAACAATAAACAAACAACAATGTCCTTTTAACCTGGATAGGAAAAAAGGACATTCTAAAAGCTTCCACCTTTTATTTTTCTATTTTCATTGCAAAAAAGGAATAGTTATAATCCTCGATATTACAGGACTGTATATGTAGTCTTCGAGATCTACTATTTACTTCCATTTTGAAAAAAATTCGCCGTATGCCGGCATCATGCCACAGCCTCGGCGCGCTTGAAAATCGGTTGGTCCCACGCGCCAGACACGCGAAAAGGGCGCTGTCGTCAACGGATTAAGAATTGAGTTGGATCATATCTCAAACTTAGGTAATTTAACCTGCGATAAGACTCTTGTTCTTAAACCAATTTATAAGATTTCCGAAGAAGCAACTTTCACACGACCACTGCTCCATTTCTAGCGGACGATGATGTGTTGAGGGTCTTTGATGTCGTGTTCTTCGCCAAAGCCGTCGCTGTTTACTTCCATGTCGTCGATGTCGTTGAGAAAATCTAAATACAAGGCTGTTCATTTAGGCACGGCACGAGTCTCTTCAACCACAGCCACAACAATGTTTTCTGACGACGACGACGACTACTCAGCTGTTCGTTGCCGCTCTCAATTATACACGACCAAGTCTCAGTCCACCCGTCGACTGATGAGATTCTCGCTTTTCTAGGAATCCGGTTGCAGGTTCTGTCCCTCAGGGGGTCCTACGAGATTCTCTCAGGTGGATTTCATCGGAAGGAATTTTAGCGCTAATCAATATCCAATTATTTTATTCATTTTTTAATCATTTTCTTGCCATCCTTTGCCTCATTTTCCTGGACATGCTCTGCCCCCTTTTTAGTCATCCTCTCCCTGATTTCAGTGCCTTCACCGAAAAATAAGCGGAAAAAAGCAAAACATTTTTTTTCAATTTTTCAGATTTTTTTAGAGAGAATTTTTTCACAATTCAATTCTCATTATAACTTTCAGCTATTCTGCTGTTAGAAACAAATTCGATTTCAATTTCGATTTTATCACCTCATTTTTTCATTTCACGATGTTTATGCGTTTATCTTCTCTCTTTTTTAACCTATACATTTTTGATTCAATTTCCTGCATTTTTCTTATTCGCCACTAATTAATTCGTCCCCACCTTCCAGGCGGACCTATTTCCTGAAAAAAATAGAAGCGCCTCTTGTCCTTTTGTCCTTGTTTTCCAAGTGCGTCTCTTCCTTTATTTATTTTCCCCTTTTTTCGTTTAATTTAATCCTGAAAAAAACTTAGATGCTTGATGTGAACGCTCGTATGAAAAGAAAACGGGAACTTACTTCCTCAATAAAATTACGGTCCAGACTAGCCAGAACTCTCAGCACCTCGACTGATTCAACAGGTAGCAACAAATTCAGAAACGAAAATGAATCAAAAATTTAATTTTTAGTGTTTTCTAGCCCCGCTATCATGTAATTTAGATCACCTTAACTGATCTACCCTTCATTTTCTCCATTTTCATTGTGTGGTGTTTCTTACATTTTCTCTATTGTCTTATCTTATCTTAAATTATCCTTTTTTGTACGTTTGACGTCGAATTCGCTAATTACTTGGCCTTTGAATTCCAGCATGCGATCTCAGCTGCTGCAAGATTCACAGACGTTTATTGTGCTGAGCGATAGCTTTTCGCAATTTTCAGGTTCATCTTCGTTAACCGACCATTCTTTTTAATTTTCTGGAAAATTGCCCTCGCAAGTGCGTTGATGGGCAGTTTAGCCGCTATTGAGATGAAATCGTTCTTCATGCTGATCAAACTAACAAAACCATACCAGTTCGAGTTATAATTTTCCGCAGATATTTTTCAAAGAAATTGAAAATTTTCGCGAAAATATTCTCTTCACCCTCCCTTAGTGGATCGTATGAGTCCACGGCTCAGAACTCACTTCTCCGATGTGCTTCCGTCCAATATCTGCTCATACCGGACCTCGTTTTTGGATGTGGCAGATTATAGTGAAGATCCTTTTGAGAAAATAGTTTCTGCTCTATAACTATCTATTTGTTGTCATGGTCCCTCTATATATGGCAAATCCAAATCCCCTCTCATTCTAATTACATGACGTCAGGCTCAGGGCGGTGAAGAGATCTAGCGACAGGTCTATCCTCTGTAGGTGTACTGTAGATTTAGTCTCTCAATTCTATAGATTCTATAGAGAAAGCTTAGATGTATATGTAGCTGACGCCTTCGAATAAGCCCGTCTAGGACTACATTTTTTCCTGTCCTTAGTATTTTTCGGCATAATAAATTAATTAGTATCTCTTGTTTTTACATCCAACGAATATAGTCTTGGAAAGGTCCTCTTAGGATATGTTTACCCTGGGAAAAATTGTGCGTTAAACATCCTCAGCTGTGAATGTAAGAGTGGTAATCAGCGCCTAAGTAGCGGTTGTCAGAATCGATTCGTTCCCGGTGCTGTCAACGAGCTAATGGTCCAGCTGAGCAGTGCTCCTTGGTCGGTGGTCGTGTAATTTTGACACTAAACGGTGTGCACGGCGCATCCGTCATCTGGCGAAAATACATGCTCTTTCGTAAGCTCTATTGAAAACATATTTTGTTGCTCCGTCGTAGCTAACCGTCGGTATCTTCCATCATCTCACACGGTCGAGCGATCGATCCTCGCCTGGGCTAACAAAGTCGACCATTCCTCCGGGGTCGCGTAAATTGTTACCAGACTTGTCTGGGTCTAGGTAAAGACCCTGATTTGGTATAGCGCCTGGCCCCCAAGTCATTGCATAGGCCAAATATGCATTCAAATGCCTCTAAAATTCAGATTGGAACACGAATGCGTGGCGCGCCTTTAGGGATTTTTACGACAACTTGGCACTTCTATTAGAATTTTCCTCCTGTATAAAAGTAGAAAATTCGACTCGACCTCTGGCAAAAAGCTGTTTTGGTGGGGGCTATTTTTGATCTTCGCTCACTAACCTACCTATTGTGCTGATTCACATAGGTGAGCTAACCGGAGCAAAACACTCCACATCCATGTTGTGGCACTTTGCTCTATTCAACAGGCCGTTTTTTCCACAAATATTTTCGTACTACGATTCGTTCCTTGAATGTTACCGGCCACTCCACACTAATTTCCGGCGACTTTCTATTTGGAGTTTATTTTAGGTCTGTTTAGGGCTTATTCGCCGTTACTGAATCCTTGCCGCACTAATGAATTATGTAGGACGTTGTGTACATATCGATAAACACTGAATGAACCCGTTAATGAATCACGGCTTTCGTGACATACAGGGTGCATTTTGGGTATAAGGAAGGTAAGGTGTTCGGCGCTGATTGTCTGGATCGATAGGCTGCGCCACGCACCAGTCTTCCAGTCAGAATTGCTCAGACGTGTTGCATGGTCTGGTACCAATTTACCCACCTCGGAGGGATGGAAGGCTTGGTCAGCCCGGGCGAGGATCGATCGACCGGGCGGGTGTCAGTAGCGCCTCTTACCACTGCGCCAATCCAGAACGTAGAGGCTGAAAATTGAACATTATGATTCCCATGGCGAGTAAGACAATTCAAAAATCCTGTGAGAACCACCTCTAAGATCTCGTACATTAAAAAAAGAAATTCTCATAATTTTCGCTGTTGGCTACGCGGCAAACATTTTCAGTGATGAGCTGCTCGGCTGCCGTTCGTTGTTTTGCTTCCGACTGCCGCACGTGGGAAGACTCCACACCAGTCATTAATCCATCAGTTGGTCGTCGTCGTAGTGAAGGCGTAGCTTTAGGTGGCATGTGTTTTTGTTCCATGAATAGCTGAGCAGATTCACCTGCTCGTTGCCAGAAAAGAAATTCGTCCGAGTCCGGTAAAGTCTACCCAGCAGTGTGAATTCCTGTACTGCCTCTCGTTGTCGTTTCCGTTTCTCTCTTAACATTCATTATTCATTAGATTCATAAAATTGGTTTTACCAGGATTTAGATCCAAAGTGCGAAAAGACACGTTCGCTTACAGATCAGCTATTCAATTTAACACATTTTTCAAAGCAAACTCAATTCCTACGAAATTATCTGCTTTCAAGATGTTGGTTACAAAGCTCTTACTCGAGTCGTCATCTAAAACAGGCCATTGGAGAGCTATAGTTGTTGTATTTTATGATTTTTTTACTGTGATATATTATGCAGTTTGGCAACTATACATGGTCTCGGTCCATGTCAAGTAAATAAAATAAATTATCACTTGTGTTCGATCGGCTAATTTTTGTATTATCTTCACGTGTTCTTTGGTTATAGCTTAATACTTCGGCCAACGTCGAATAGATGAATAAAAATAAAAAATGCACTTTTAGAAACAGCTTCTGCTTTTTCCGTTTTCATTTTTCAGTTTTTCTAGAATTCGACGATCAGATTATGCTCGGATATCCTGCAGTCTGGGCTGCGAAGAAAGTTGATGTAATTTTTGTGTTCACTGAACCAGGATTTTTGATTTCTTTGATCCGGTTAAATTAAAAATTTCGGTTAAATTTTTCAAAAAGTGGCAAATTTTCTAGTTCTCAAAATCGATTTGTTCTGTTGACGTCCTTTGTTTTACACGTGTAGATGATGCCCTATTGAGCTTTGAAGAAACTGAAATTTCAAAAGAGTCTGCACGACATAAAAACAGCTCAGTCGTGGTTTTTTTTTATTTTGTTTCATCGTCCATCTTTCCCTGATTTTTTCTTCTTCTTCTTCTTCTTCTTCTTCTTCTTCTTCTTCTGTTTTCCTCTATAATTTTCTCCTCGTTCTGCTAGCACTTTACGCGATTGTATTTTTTCACCTGTGAGGGATTGTTTAGGAAATTCAAAACAAACAGATATTTTGGAACTTTTCGCTTGTTGATATTCATTTTCTCGATTTTTTTCGGTTAGCTTTGCACATCAGATGAACTCTCATGAATTATTTTTTCTTCTTTTTCAAATTTGGAGTTTGTCGAGATTGCTCTCTCCTAATTTTACCACAGAAAAATCGTCTTGTCCTTCTATTGGCTATTCTATCGGACCTTTTCCTGAACTAGTCTGCCAATCACCGCTCCTTTGATCTACCTTACCCTTTGTTTGGTAAATCAACAAGCTCCATGCAATGTTTACCCATCTGAGGAGCCGGCAGTTCTTCCAGGCGGCGAGCTTCGTGCCCTAATCATCCAGTTCCGGGTGTTGTTGATGAAACTGGGTACACATTTTCGCGATGTTTTCGCTCTTTGTCCCAAATATACCCTAGGACATTCACCCAAGGGAGTATTTTAACCAATCATTCTGCTACATTGCTCGAGAAAGAGGCGGAGCTCAGGCGCTCAACCATCATAATCATAAAAGGCAGTAACGAGCGAACATCTCCGTCGTATGTGGCGTAGGGCGGTGGGAGCATTTTTTTAGTTTTTTTTTTGCTGTTCCGTCGTAGAATAGCCGGGTATAGGGTATCTTTCGATGTGTATGGGCTAACGAGTGGTCGGCGCTAATCAATCCCTCGGAAGGCGCGCCACGCATTTGTGTTTCATTCTGAATTCAGAAGGTGCTATTTGTTCTTTTATATCTTCTCTTTAACGTTTTTCACATGCAAACCTCTTGTAGTCGAGGAATTTGAGGTCTATTCCTGTTCAAATTTACCGACTAAATGTCATTTCCTTCGCGTTCGTTGAAGCATAATTCCTGCTCTTTTCGCAGTTTTCGTCAACTTTGATTCTGATTATAAACTGCCTTTCATTCAATATTTGAGGTCAAAAAGGAAAAAAAAACCTATCAGATCACAACAAATAGGTACAGTAGGGTTAGCAGAAATCTGCAGGCAGTTACCTTTCTGTGTGATTTTGGAACTTCCAAAATTTAATTATTTATTCAAGGCCATACAATCGAAACACAAAAATCGAGCTCGTATTACATTACATACACACAATTAAAGTACGATTCAACTACAATTAAAGTGAAAGCACAATTCCTGCTCTTTTCGTTCTTTTTCCGCCATTTAGTTATTGGCTAAATAAATCTGAACCTTCAAAAAAGGCACGTGGAAAGTGAGATATGCAGAAGAGCTGCATAATTTATGATTTCAACATTGATTTTAACCAAAATATTGATTTTTTGCTCAGTTTGGAAGTAAAATCCATGTCCAGACGACAACTCAAGTGTTGGCATGCTGATTCGTCCCATTAGCATTGCGGCTTCCGGCTTCCACCATCAGTAGCCATCTTGGTTGTGTTTTCCTGTTGGCATTACAAACTCCTACACTTCCTCTTCTTTGAATAAAGTCAGTTCGGGCAGCTGTAGGCTTAGCTTCATCAAAATCCTTTCCTCATCATTCCTTTTTTAATTCCAGTGACTCTGCTTGATTTTTTCCTGTCTCCTTGTTTTTTGTCCAAGTCCGGTCAGTGCTCACGCATCGTTTTCTCAACCATTATTTCAATCATTTAACGGTTATTATTTGCGATCGGAGATTCAAATTAATAAATTAAGCTTCGAAAAAATCTGGCGACCCAAGAAATCTTCTAAAATATAGGTTTTTCTTCCAAAAAATGTATTTTCATAACAAATAAATAAATTGAGCTTCAAATTCCGTCTGGCAGCACCAAAAAATCCTTTAAAATATCGGCTTTTTCGTCCAAAAAATTGTATTTTCAGAACTTTTTTCAGGCTTTCTTTTGTTCTGTTCCTCGTGAACTCTGTTGTTCTGTCCAAACATGCACTTTATGTCTCCTATTGTAATGTGCCCTTTCGAGACTAATGTATCTCTACGCTGTAATTTTCAAGTTTTTAAGTGATTCTTGAAAGACAAGTTCATATACCACAGACGACCGCTTGCGGAGGAAACTAGTAGGCCTGATTGGAAACTTTTGATGTGAAATTGCTCCATTTGAAAAGTGTACAAGTTGCGGGCGTTTGTGAACTCTGTGTTTCATTTTCTCCGCTATTCAACAACTGCTAGCCATTCAAACACAAAATCACCACTATTGTTCCTTTCCTGTTGTAGTTCTCCCGTATAATAAGTTAACATTCAGTCTGTGAAACTCTGAATCGTCTCGTGTGAAAGCTGTTGCCGTAATGGAAAGGATAAATGTAAAAAAGAGGCTTCGAAGATGAGTCGTGTAGGGTGGAGCCTCCGATCATTTCCAGACACTTCTCCTCGAGTGGTCTTCCTGTCCTCTTCTTCTCTCTTTTTTCTCTTCTTTTCTGTTGTCCTTAAAAGAAGGAATGCTTTAGGTTGTTCCATTGAAATCAAGTCCAATTCGACCCGACTAACTCGGTGCGAATATTTTCATTTATTTGCTTATCCACTCATTGTATTAATTGTTCAGGAACAAAACCACACCTGAAAACATTGCGAATTTTTGCATTATTCTGAAGTAATCCTCCACATACAATTCTAGAAGTCGCTCACTAAACTGCCAACATTACCTTCATATGATACCCGAATCTTTTCCGGCCTTCTTGAAGTTGATTATCCATTAATATCCAGCGGAGTTCCAAGATTCTTGAGCATTGACGCTCGAAAACATTCTCATGTTACAGGAAGTCGGCACGAGGTGTGCGAAAAAAAGTTGAGCAGTGGTTTTCCTGGACATAGAATTCTTGCTTCACATTACAATTTGTTTATGATTTTTTTTCGTTTTCGAGAGAACCTGGAATGAAGGGAAAATATTAACCTTTTTCTTCGTGAAAAATTCCAAGCATTTTTCTAAATTTCGAGCACCTTGTTCTTTCTCAAGATTCTTCTACTCATTTCGTTTCTCCTTCTTCTTGGCCTGCCTACTCCTTTTCTTTATCTGTTTTTCTTCTCCCGTCTCCTCTCTCTTAGTTTCATTTACTATTTTGACACCTTCGCTTTTTATGACAGCGGCTGCTTTCTTTATCTACTCTGAAGAAGCAGAAATTTTCAGAATCTCTTTCAACCTTTCTACCCATATTTCATAGAACGATCATACTTTCTATCGAGCGTATTTTTTATGCTTTCGATAATTCTCCTTTTTTTCGTTCTCTTTTCGATTACAGCGATAACGAAAAACTACTGGGAACTTGCTCTAGCTCACACTGACTCTGTGAAATATGAAGCTTTTTGTCGGAAGTTTTGCTTTTGCTAGGGGTTTTCAAGGTGGAGTTGTTACCGCTTCTACTCAGTAGAATTCCATCGTGTTAGCTTAACTAACCGGAATCGCACCTTCAAGGTACTCAGTGGCTGGGTGAAAAAAACTTCCGCTGCTCGCTTCCGCTCACTTGAACCTCCTCCTTAGAATCGCCGTAGGCGGCGCTGATTCTCAACATGATTCACTAAAGTGCTTTTTGTTAATTACCAGTGCTCGTCGTTTCGGTGATTAGTGGGTATCCATGGGTAATGTCATAATGCCGGAGGCGATTCATTAGGGAAGCGAACGATGAAAACCAACCCTTTTTCGGTTTCGCCTTTGATTCCGCCTTCTTTTCGAGGTATTCAAGCAATCTGTCATCTGCAAATGTAGAATGCCTCTGCCTCAGAGTTGATTCCTAATTGTTATCTGCTTTTATTTATTTATTTATTTATTTGTCTCTTTATTCCCGATTATCCAATCAAAGAACCTAAAGCAGAATGGTAAAAGACAACTTATGCGACATGTAACTATCGGACATGAATAATGATACTAATAGTAACATAAACATTAGAAATAGAAATCAAGTGTTAGAAAGGTGATGCGTAATAATTTTGTAGAATATTACGAATATGAGGTGAACGATGATAATAATAGTAACATAAACATTAAAAATCAAAACCGAGTGTTAAAAAGGTGATCCGTAATATATTTTAGCTTGATGAGATCATATTGATTTTTTCTAAATAACAATTAGGAGGGGCAGTTGGTTGTGTTGGTTAGAATGTTTTCGTTTCTGACCTACTGATTATCGTTGCCTTTGAATAGTACTTTTTTATTTTCTTTCACTATATTCATTAATTGTCAATCGATCCAGCTAACAGTGATTGGGTATATCGATACCAGACTTTTCTGGGAAGATGAGGGCACTAACTAAGCCATCGTATCCGCAAAATAAGCATTCCCCCTTCCTCTGCGATTCTGAATGGAAAATGAGTGCATGGCGGGTCTCTAGGGGTCTCCGATTACGAGTAAGATCGAGCCATCCATGTAGCTCACACCTTCGACTCACGTGGAGTACTATCAATGATGATCTGATTATTACGGCGATGGATGTCCTTCGCGCGGCGCGACGAAAACACCAAAGAGCTACCGAACTTTTCGTCTTAGGCGGAACCAGTGCGGACGGGACGTCTGCCTAATTCATAAATGTCACATATTTAGCGAATCTTCTTTCGAAGCATTTTCTCGCATTTCTATTTTGCTTCTTCTTCCTTCATCGTTATATGCTCTCTCGAATGATAGTTCCGTTCCGAATTGTAGGCGCTTCCTTTACCCATTTTTTGACATTATTTCAGTCCTATTAGATCGATTCACTAATTCATTTTTTCATCCGAACATCACGTGAAGACAGCATCTACCACAAGAATTTTTCCGGTCGTTTTTTTAAGTAATTAAATGCTCTCGTTCCACGTGATTCACTGGCTTTCAGCGAATTCTCATGGTTTTTCCGAGATCCACACTCCCACCTGATCCATACACCTCCCCAGGGTAGGGTGTGCTGTAACCCTAGAGCCCTACAGTCGCCATTTCCCTCTATTCAGGGCGCTTCCAAATGTTGCTCCGAGTTCTTTGAAATCTATCACGTCAACATCCCTCCAGCTCTTTTTTTTGAAGAGCTAAAAACCGCCTTCCAATTTCCTCTATATTACCAAGAAACACTTAAATTCATGGCTTAATCCAATTGAAACACTGAGAAAGCTGCATTTGTCAACGATTTATTGCTGAATTTATTTTGAAAACTAGTTGTTTTCCTCATTTATCTGTGTTTATCTGTCTGCGTATTGTTTTGTTTAGTTTGGTTTTTTTCGCATTTTGTAATACCTTTTAGCTCTTCCTTGTTTTGGTTTTTTTTCTTTTGTTCTCCAGTATTAGAGTTTCTG
The DNA here is from genome assembly GCA_030553155.1 of Nippostrongylus brasiliensis. NCBI lineage: Eukaryota > Metazoa > Nematoda > Chromadorea > Rhabditida > Heligmosomidae > Nippostrongylus > Nippostrongylus brasiliensis. The sequence goes on from CP130735.1 coordinate 7,972,638, forward strand.
TTTGTTTTGAAGTTTTTTATTTTTTGCCTGGGTTTTTGTACACATGTGGAAACATACCTGTCTACAATAAATAAACAAACAAATGAATAAATAAATAAATAAACAGTATCTTCGTCACGAACATGGTTCGACGATGACAAATTTGGGTGGATAGAAGCTGACCTACCTTTATATTACATAGCTATCCTACCTTATCCCAAAATAAGTGCTTGTTTCGACCTCTCCGTTACTATTGTGTTTTTCTCTATTTTTTCTGTGATTTCCTGTTAGCCATGTTGCTATCTACTGAGTTTCAGCGCATCCCGGAGTGTTTAAACGACTTAATAATTAAATTCTTTATGCGGTTAGGACGTTGATTTGTTCGCGTTCTCTCGATCATCACCGTCTCGGTTCGTCACTGTTACTTTTTTCAGCGAATTTCCTGTTCCGTACCTATTACGTCAAAGCGCGTCGGTCATTTGTTTCCTTATCAATTAAATGGTTCCAATCAGCGGTTTCGAAAGAGAACAAAAACGACGATGAGTCGCATCCAGCCGCACATTCACTCTGACCTCGTCGACCGTCAAAAACTCTCCATGAGTGCGTCTAGGTGTGTTTTGAATAGTCGCCAGAAGACAGTCAGTGGCTGAGTCTCCCCTGTGTCTCATCGATTCCAATCTCCATCATCAAAGTCTATGTAAACCCAACGAGGAATGTTAAACCTTTACTGATACCTGATACATCGTTTACCCTCGACGTTTGTTTCAGTCATCTACTGATAATCGCAAAATTTATAGGTATTTATAAGCTCCGTATCAACGTCTTTTCTGACGTCGCATGTTTCCAACACAAATGATGCTTTGCTAAGAAGCGCTACTAATACCCACCCCTCTGGTGTAGTGCTCGATTCCCGCCCGGGTTATTTTTTACCAAGTCTTCCATTCCGGGGTTGGGTAAAATGATACAATGCTTCTTTGGAACTTGGTGACACTGGAAAGGAACGGCGGCTGGCTCCCGCAGGTCGTGTATAGGCCAAATACCCATTCGTCATGACTCTATAAATCTGAGCGGGAGGCGAATGCATGGCGCAACCTCGAGAGACTGGTGAACACCGACATCTCAACAACCCTGTGACATAGTAAGAAAGAAAAGCTTCTTTAAATATTGATTTATTCAAGAGAAAGATTTATTCGAGGAGATTTTTTAGTTTTTCTTCAATTTATTTATTTATTCATTTATATAACATATGGACATATTAATTGCTGGTTTTTGTCAAAATGATTCAGCTTGATTTGGAATTTGTTGTTCTTATGCATTCGCACGTGGGTCTCGGCTCGCGTCGTAAATAAATAAATAAATTAATAAGTGATTAAGATGATAAAGTTACCTATCTGATTTACTTTCCCTCAGTTCCCTTCTTCTGATTTTTTATTCCTTTTCCTCTTGGTATACGTCCGTATTTAGTCTACTATGTCCTTTTGTTCTATTTGTCTCATTGCTACTTCTCCGTTTCTCACATTTAGATCACAGAACGGTTTCTGATTCAGTTTTTCCCTCACTTATGATTTCTGGCAAAGACTTGTATTGTAAACAAGCAAACAAAAGGGTATCTCGACACCACGTGACGCGCCATTTACCAAGAGTGGTGATATTTGCCCAGATTGTGGTCCAGTCAATGTCTATTCTTTTCTTTCTTTTCTTTTTCTTTTCCACTTTTTTCAACTTTTCTAGTCCACCGAACTGCCCATTTTCGTGCTCTGCTCGCCTCTCGTCGTCTCGTTTACTTCATTTCTGCTTCACGTCTCAAAAATCCTCCTTTTTTACAGATAATAAAAAAGTAATATGGGCGAATCTCTACTGCCAGACGGCATGGCTGACGCCATAAACGCGACGATGGTCTTTCCTTCAGGTGAGGCGCATTTCTATGACTTCCTACGTTTCCTTTTTTGCCGTTTCCGTCGTGACTCTCACTGTTTTCTAGTTTTACTTATTATTTTGCTTCATTTTCGCATGTTTTGCTATTTTCCATTCACTTTTGGAGACCGAGTAGTGTGGTCCGTATGTTTGTTCACACTGCTCTTCGGATCGCTTCGAAAAGCTCACAACTTGCGCGTTTTCTCGTAATACAAACAAAATAGTAGGCCTAAGACCAGGATAAGAAAGCAGCGAGAAACAAACGTTGTGAGCCTCAGAGAATGGGTTTTTGGTGAGCTGCAAGTTTGTTCTTCTCAAGGTGACGTCGCCCCTCGTTGTTATTCCATCCTAGCGATCTGACAATGTTCGAAACGTAGCTGTTCAAACAATTTCTGCACCTGCTTTTTTGTGAAAATTAATCAGGAGGGATTTTTGAACCTTTTATCCGGAAGTCAAAGGGAATGTAGTTGATTGTATTTGCCGAAACTTCAATATTCAAGGTGTCAGAGACGAAGAACCGACAACTGTGAAGAGATGGAGATTTTCTAGAGTAGACTATTTAAGAAAATAGGGTAACCTTCGTGAGAAACAAGGGTTAGATGTCAACCCTCCGTTGTAAAGGGAAAAAGTTAGCTGGAAGGAATTCCATAGAGAAAAGTGGGTAGCTACCTAGGATTAGGAGAAGACGTGTGATCTGATATGGCAGTCGTGGTGACATTTACTGGTTTCAATCATGAGCGAACGTTCCTTGTTGGCCGAGATTCATGAACAAAGCGAGGGTTTCCGATACCCCAAGGTCGAAACATTCCTCCAGGGCCGCCGAGTTGACTCTTTCTGATTCATGAAGATCGATCTATCTAAAACCCCGATGGCCTTTGAATAGACGATCGTTCACAGATTCATAACAATCACGGCGCTTGGCAAGAAAATACAGCTTTTGCGCCTACCCGGGTATGTTTGTGGGTTAGTAGCATGGAGCACAAATCTGAGCCCATGGCCCAGATTCATGAACGGACGAGCGGGCTCGGAAACCGCAGCGTAGCCAGAACCAGACGGCAGAGTCGATGAGAGATTGCGTTTAACACAGGAAGCTCATTATAAGTAGACAAAGGTGGGTGCCGTTCGGGCTATATCTCTGGGTTTATCTAGGGTTCACCAATGGTGAATTTGGGCCCAGGTGTTTCTCCGAAACTCTAGTTACTGCAGATCATAGGTGGTCCTTTTGAAATATAGGGCGATGAAGTGTGCTAAGAGGCGTTACCACCACTCGCACGGTCGAGCGATCGATCCCCGCCCGGGCTTACCAAACCATCCATCGCTGCGGGATCGGGTGAATTGATGCCAGACTTGTCGGCGAAAGTTCTTGCACAGGCCAAATACACATTCACCAAGCCTCTAAAATCTAATTGAAAGATGTGCGTGTGGCGCGACCTTAGGGAACTGATCCGCCCACTCTATTTTCCTTTTTACCTTTGTTTTACGTTCCATCTTTACCTATTTTCACGAAATGATATTCTATGTTACAGGCACCGTGGAGACGAGACCAACGCAACTGTGGGAGGTGATTGTGGTGATCTCATGTCCGGTGCTGTTCGTGCTGTTTCTCTGCTGCTGTATTGTGTGTATGATCATCAAGAACTATGATCGACGTGAGTGTTCCGCTAATTTTTCTAGACAAGAAGCTTCGAACCGCCGCCGCCTCGGGCAACAGGGAAGTCGTTGACGGAGGGGCGGACGAGGCGATAATTGAAAGAGTGGCTGACAGCGGTGTCAGCAGTGTTAGCAGCCGAAAAACACTGCGACATTCGGTCGACCTCACATTCCCGACCGACTGCCGCGCTCGCACGCATCAACAAAACATCATCAATACCCACTCTACTAGAGTCAGGGGTAAACATTGCATATGCCGGCTCTTAACTACAGCTCTAAACTAGCCTACTGCTATGGACCCACAGGATCGATTCCAACATTAGAATAGACTTACTAGGGAGGTCAATGAGCGTCCCACAAAGATTCCGAACGAGACCTATATGGTTTTGTAGAGCTTCGAGCGGGGATTAGAGCAATATGGTTTATTTTTGCTGGGCGCCAATGGTTGGTCCGTTAGGGTAGGTAGTTAGGCAGGTCCGTTAGGATAGCTAGTTACGCAAATTCGACATGATCAGCAGATGGTAGAAAGATGAACATTTTCTTTCAAGAAAATTCAATTCTTGCATCAAACCGCAACTCCCTCCAACATTATTTTACTAACTGAGGTATTCAAATCGGAATAGTGTTATCCACCTAATAGTGGAGAAAGAGTAGTGAAATTCTGAAATTTTTGATTTTCATGAGTGTTCTTTGACCTCATCAGAATGGCGGCCACACGAGGTGTCGCTAATTGTAGCCAGTGGATATTCCTAATTAAGTTACATGTAATATTAAAATTGTAAAATTCGTAATTCGGATGTAATATCAAAGGATCTACCATTACGATGCCTTGGACCGAAATTCGGGTTCAAAACTCCTCGAGTCATAATTTTTACGAAGAGCTCTGAGCCAATAGAAGGACAAAGGTTGATGCTCATTCAATTCGTGAACTAGAATTTGACTACCAAATCAAGAATCAGGCTCAAATCGCGTCGCGATGCGATCGCTTAGTGACCGCGTGACCCGAATGATTGCCCACATGTGACTGAAAATTCTGCACTAAAATGTAAAGTTTGAGAGCATCATACTCGAGGTTTTTTGACGGCCTCGGAGAAGACATCGATCAACATCTTTATCAAAAACACAAGAGGTTTTGGAAGAAAAAATCAGCGTATTTTTTGCAGAACCGTCTGTGGAACCGCTACGACGACGGAATCTCGGCCGAATCATGCGGCAACTGCCACCTCCACCTAAGTATGATGTTGGTGAGCACACTAGATCTTTTGTTTTTTTTTCAATTGATTTTTGGAAAATAAATGAATAACGAGAGGGTGCTGAGCTGAGAAGACCGGGAAGTGATGGCAGGGTTAGGAAAAGCACCGAAGTGTAATTGTGTAGAATAGGCTAGGTAGACGTTGGGAATTCTAAAAATGGGAAGAGAGAAGTTGTGAGTAAGTGGGAGAAGAAACGGTGGGCTGATGTAAATGTGAATGTTCGTCGGAGGTAAAAGGTGAATAAAAAACGCCGTAATGTCGACTCATTCAATAGGAAAAGGCATGAATAAATAATGCGCGAATCAATGAGCGGTTAGGTAAATGAGTGGGTGAGTAAATCTGGTAATAAAGGACTTTACCTGGATAAGGTAGGGAACGAATGTCGAATAAAAGCTTGAGGATAGAAAAGTGGGAGAGTAGTCGCTAGGTCATGGAACACCCCTAACCGTACTGACGATCCCAAGCATGCGATACCCAACTTCTTTAGGTTTATTACCTACGGTGTAGCAGCCTATTTGGCAGACATTTGTTTATTTATTCATTTATTTATCCTTAAATCGACATGGATGTGCAATACAATCAGAATTAGTAACGACGCAGACGGAAAAAAAGAATAAAAGAACAAAGATGGAAAATGAAACCTTAGAACTAAGAACACACCTTATAATAATTAAAGAAGCACTTATTAATTTCAACATTTACCTTCATGAATCACTCAATCATCATAGATGGGTTATTACATATTCTGGGCCTGTAGGTATAAACTGTGCTAACGGCTACAGATATAGAGCACCACGGTTGAGTAGATGAATTTTAATAGAAGAAAAAGAATGCATTCGTGCTCTACTTGTCGAAACTTATTCTAGAAGTAATCGTGCTCCTTTTCAGCGATCGCCTCCAGTCAATCACCGCCGCCACTGTACTCGGACATCGAGAAAGGAGTGATCTTCGATCCGCTCCGCTCACTGTCCAGTACGGCACCGTCGTCACCGACGAGTCCTGACGCAGCTCCGCTCACCATTCAGTACCTCTATCCGCCACGATACGACTCACCAGCAGTACACAGTGCTGTCGTGTGTTCGGATGCCGATCGTGCCACTTCGCCGATGTCCGTCACGACGTCCTCCGAATCCTATCATCTACAACCGTCAGTCACTCATCGTCCCTCCGTTACGGTCATTCTCATGAACGGTTCATTGTGACGGGCAAGCGTGACGTCTGTTTGAGCAGCCGCACCGGGCTATTGTTCCGTACTGAAAAGCAAGGACGTGGCGTTGTTTGGAGTTGGTTATTAGACGAATAGTTACCTTGGATTACCTTAGCGGATACCGTAGCTTAGCTGAGAACCAATCCTAGGCCGATGAGAACATTATGGACCAGAAAATTCACCTGGAAAGGCGGGATTTCTTGAGCTCTAAACCTAGCGACATTGATCACTTTTACGCCCTTCAAAAACGTCTTCTGTAGACCCTGAATGCGGCAATTTTGACTGACAAAAACTGAGAACGCTAAGACTCAGAAAAAATTTGAGAATTTACAGAAAAAGACGAAGGGTGCTTTTTTTGTAATTTCTCAAATTTCTTAATTGTCGAGGCTGATGATCTTCTTGGAGCGCAATTTTTGGGCCTAGCGCTACTGAGAAATGTGCCCAACGGTGTCGTTCTCTCGTGCTCATGGCTCAAATTCATAATTGATGAACCGGATGTTACACTTCAGGTATACCAGATTGGCTCCACTAACTGCGATTCATCAAGAGGGAGTATTTCTGGATTTGCGTTACGTATAACACTCCCCGCTGCTTTGGGGTATCGGATACCTGGTGCGAGAAATTTCGGGGCCCAGATTCATGAACGGACGAGCGGTCTCCGAAACGGCGGCGCTCCCAGAACCAGACGGCAGAGTCGATGAGAGATTGCGTTTAACATTGGAAGTTTAGGATAAGTAGACAAAGGTGGGCGCCGTTCGGGCTATATCTTGGGGCTTATCGGGGCTTTACCAATGATGAATCCGGGCCCTGGTCGGGTTACTTAACCTGGAGGTATTAGAAACCGCTCCTCGTACATGAATCAGTCTTGAGGCCAGAGTTTCTGAGCCTTTCGTTGCGTAGGTTTTCGTTTTTGCGCTCAGATTCCCGATCAGTCACCTCGTGGGTAAGCAAGATGCGAATTTCCCGGGTAAATAAATTGCAAACGTCACGCTCGACAATGAACCGTTCAAGTGATTGTTGTTGGTGTCGTGATCCCCGAAATTAGCTAGCCAGCAATGATTTCCATCGCTAAATGTTCGTTTATAGCTCGGTTATGCTCTGACCTGGCTGGCGTCTAGTCCCACTGCTGCACAACGCCGTCATTTGCTCATCGAGCTTGTGTTCAGGCCATCATCGCGTTACAAGTCGTCGACTCCAGTCTAAAACTAAAACGCCGCAGGGCATCGTTCGTAGAGTACTCGGGATGGATTCTCGACGCTTGTTGTGTGCGCAAGCTCTACCCATGACACTCAGGTACACTCATTTTCACCTTAACTCTCTACACGTGCCTAGTAATAAATAATCCGTTTACGGCAGTCCAGCGGCTCACTGATTTATAGGCTGCTTTATTATTGTTGATCAACCTTTTTTACCAGATTTTTTAGGACATTCCATGATAGTTTCCCATTAGAGTGTTAATTTCATCTATTCTTTGTCGCATTAGAATCATCGCATAACGTTGTCTCAATTTCGTCGTCGTATCTCCTTTTGTTTTCCAATTGTACACATCCTGTCATCTTTTCTTCGTGCATTCATCATACCCGCCGTCTTTTTTGTCCCACACTTCTTGCCTCATACCTTGTGAATTTCGTTTTCGGGTCTCGCCATTTGTTTATGTTGAGTTGTAGTTTCAATTGATCGTTGTAAATTTATATATTCTGCTCGCAATACTCTGATTGCGCAATAAACAGCTCATATCATATTCATTAGTTGTTCTCGTTCAATATCAAAAACATCTGTTCGAAACATCTCCGAGTGTACAGTAAACGTACATTTTAATATGCTCATCCTCTCTACTGAGCTGAGGATCGGCACTGCAACCAATGAGTTTCTGTGCATTTAACTTTCTGGCTTCCCTTGCCCATAACTCATGAAAAGTAACAAGACCTGTTAATGTAAGTACTTCTGCCGCACAAGGTTGTTATATGGGAAACTTTATTCACCGGCCTAACGTTTCGACCTTCCCGTCGTCGCCTTCCGAGGCCGGAACACACATCGAACTTAGTGACTTACCAGACTGGCCCACCAAATGCCGTTAGATCCTAGCATTTTCAATCGAATGTAGAAAGAAAACAAAGAAACGTCACTTGAAAGAGACGAACGCTTTACAGTTGTCCACTTTTGAGCGAAGTGATCAACAAATAAGAAGTGTTAGAGGCAGTGAAGGAGAAAAGAACCGCTGCTCATACTTATATACTCGCACGCGGACGGATCTCATATCATAGCTCACATAGCGGTCCAAATGCAAGAAGTTCATTTGTCACTGAGAGACATTCGTTGCAGCTGTTCATTCGCGGATTGCGCATGTTAACATAGAATGATTCCAATGTCTTTCTGCAGGACATTTCAGCCTCGAACGCAAGCACTGCGCGCGTAACGTCAAAGTCCTCTCTATTGGGGTATTCTACTCCGTGTTGACCTAGTGATGTTCTTAAAACACACCGTCGCTTGCCCGCTAGGTGTTCTCTTACACGTATAGCTAGCTGTTGTCTTTCTGTTTCCCCAATGTAGTCAGTATTACAAGTCCTACACTCAATTTGATATATTACTCCTGATTTCATACAATCTCCCAGTCTGTTACTCGGGAAAATAATGCACTCCTCTGACATACAGTATCTGTCGTACAGCCTATTTCTAACCAGTTGCTTTTTGATGTTGTTATTTGGAATGTTAACGGGAACAACATCGTTTTGGAACTGTGCGCGCAAAATCTACTTCTGTACTGCTGCTGTAAAGTAAGTTCTGCGGGAACGTCGGAGATGAACGGAATACAAAAGGGAATTTCGTCGTCGCGACGGAGATTAGGTCGTCGGTCACCAGAGTGATTTTGACGGGGTCATTCCCAGCATCTTCAAGTAATGATCATTCTCAGCGTCTTCAAGTAATGCAACTTATCGCAAAATCTCTAAGGGTGACTAAGGTAATTGGGGTTAACGAGGTGCGACTCCGTCCCAACAAGTGGCGTTTCGGGGACGGTAGGACAGCTCTCAATCTCACCCGATATGCTGTCTCGGAGGACACAGTGTGGCCATCGGACTGGGTTATAATAAGGAACGCCACGGCATGACAATAATAATGATGACGGCATGATCTTCTTCCCATAGATGTTACGCTTTACGTGAGCGGTAGAAAATGCATTGATAATCAAACTGCGACGGCATTTCCATAGAACTGCTAGCTATCAGCAAGATAGCAAATGTGTCTCAATTAATCACAACGATTCCTATTTTGAAGACGGTTTTTATTTATTTATTTATTCAGAATGTACTGTTGCGAGCATCAAAGAGAGACAGAGTACTACACAGAGTACTCAACTACAGGCATACTGTTACCAATTACAACGGACAATGAAACTATGTATCAGTGGAACGAAAGCGCGAATTACATATTATTCACTTTCGTAATAGTTGTACGTTTTTCACTAGTTCATGGTTGAACTACAAAATCGTTCACAAGTCATTACCCATAGAGTACTGGCATTACAACTCTATGACTAGATGCGAAGTTAATCAACTTCTGTCTTCATCCTAGTGATAATAAATAGTCAGAGAAGTAACGACGTATTCATAACATGCATTGCTATACTACCAATATCATAACCAAATTCCAGCACAGCAAACTCATGTGGCAACTCGAACGGCACTTCTCACCCTTCAAATTTTGGGAAGAGCGACGGATTAAATACAAATATTATGTTCTAAACCTTCCGATTGAATATTTTTTCATCGCATAGTTAATCTTCTGCTGGAACTTTTGCATTTCTCTTTCGATAACATTTTAGTAGGGTAGCTAGAGCTCTTCTAAACAATTGATCGCACAACTGATTTCGTCAGTGTTCCTTCAAATTACAGAGCCTAAACGATAGGGCGTAAATGCATTTGTTCAATGGGCTTCGACTAGGGCGTTCTGCTGCAGCGTCCAATCCCGAAATTTTTCAGTTTAGTGGAGTAAGGTGTTCTGTCTACTACTGGCCGAAATTTTGAACACAAAGTATGGCCTACACAGCTAGACGCTGGGGTCACTTCGCGTACAAAATTCGAAGTTTCGAAAGGAGCTTCAACTGGCAAAATAATTTGGCTGAAGCAGATGAGAAGTTAATGGAGTAGACTACTCACAGCTGAAGAACTCAGTGGGTTGACTAACCAGGAAAATCAAGACCAAGTCCGAATTATATCTCAAGGAGGAGATTCTTCGCATATTGTGGAGTTTTTTAATTTATCGAGAAGGAGCTCTTACCTAGATGCACTAGTGACTGTCAAACTACTCTGTCAGCAGATGGATTGTATGGCTTGCAAGCGAAAGGGTAAGCACGGTTGAGTGCGCTATGTACCCGACACCGCGAAGGGCGTCTACAGAAAAGTTTCACGGAAATTTTTTTTGGAGGATTATTGGACTTCGGTACCCCATACAACGTAATCTTCAGACTAGACGCCTGCAGATAACCACTTCCTAGCGTTGTGTGTGAATCTCACGGAAGAAAAAAAATTCAACAAGTAACGCCATCTCAAAACGGAAGTGTAAAAGTTTTTCGTGAATAAACCGGCAGACTTCGCGCATGAGGTAAAATAATTTGCAGCAGGAAGGCGACACAAAGTAGTCTAACATTGTTCCATATATATCTCAACTGGGTTCTTTTTCAAAAAAAATGGAAAAATTAAAATGTGGCGAGTATTCAATTGGAAGGTTTACAACCTAAAATTTAATTGAAGGAAATAAATCTGTGAGTCATAGTCAAGAAGCAAGACGCCTAAAGTTCGGTCTTCTGCAACAAAGAGTATCGCTTTTCGCTGGGTTTCAGTTGCTTGAACACTGACTCCTTCACCGTGACCTGAGGAGGAGACTGAAAAAAAGACATTTTTCAAGGTGAAGATTCCATTAAGATTCGGTGGTGATCATTTACGAACCAGCAATGGAATAAGATAACTGAAAAGAAGAAAATGTCATGTTTTCGGTATCATAAACGACATTCGAAACTCTTCAACACCATGCCATTTTATAGTTCACAATGGATTTTCTGTCGTACAATGTGAAGGGTATATTGTAGTGAAACAGAAATACCCACCGTCTCTGCCTCATGACGAGTCGGTTGGTCCTGCTGAAATAGTGCAGTTGAGGGTGGTTGTAGGATGGAATATCAACAAAAATGCGATTCCCAGCGATGATACACTTACCGCCTTCGCTGCCTGTTCCTCACGTCGATCCTGCAAGTCGGCAGTGATGTTGTGCTGTTTCTTGAACTGCTCCAACTTCTGCTGCTGTTCAGGCATTTGCATATGGAATCGCTGATGGAGCTGACCAGAGTGTAAATCGAGGACGAACTGATAATGATCGCAGTGTTCGACTTTCCATGAACCTCGACTATTTGATGGTTTTCGTCGAACCCCAGCCGAGGTTGGTATGATACTTCGCCTGCTGAGGTGGACTGGGATCGGGCTTTTTTGAGATGAAGTCAGTAACCTCACCTCATCACAGTTACTTAGGTGGTCAGTCGAATGGGTGGCGCCGGTTTGGAACGAAATGGAAAGGATAATGATTGGAAAAAAACAAATGAAAATGAATGGAATGGATGGCGAGTGACTAATCGTAGCCCAGAAGTACGGGCCACACCTTCGACAACGTTTTCGAACAGAGTGATACTCTGCAACCCATGGAAAAAAACTGCTGCTCTCTTCGTCAACGAATTTCACTTTCAAGTTCATGATCAGGGCACCAACAGCACCAACTCTAGATCGTCATCTTATTGTTAGCCTATGATAAAGGCAGCCTGCTTTGGCTCCGAGAATCTAGCAGCCTCCCCTTACTCGTCCTTCCCAACGCTGCGGTATTGGAGCTTCGAGATGAGGAAAGTGAGTCCTTTTGTTTACGAGATATGAGGAGCGTAGTTTGTCAGACTCTGCTCTACGAGCTCAATACGGCGAGCAGCTTGCCGGCTATCCCGCTGGAGCTAAGGGCTTATTAGGAACTATATTGATCCGGTTCCCTTACACTTCGGTGTCTACCAACTATATCTACAACTATGAGTTTTTAGGCCACACGGCTTACCTCCGTGAGGAAGTGTCACTGCAGTAGAATCAGAGCTATCGTCTGGGGTGCCTTTCAGTTTAAATGGGTCCGAAACGGCCGGCTCCAGAACGGAACCTCCAGTTGCGTGCTCTTAAAGTCGTAAGTAGCGCGTTGGTAGGCCGAAAGTCCTTCTACTAGGAGACAACACTTATTTGGTTAACTAGCACTATAGCCAGGCGAACTCCTTTCAACTAAAATTACTTTTGACCACCCGTAGTCACACCTTCCTTTTCATCGCATTGTATAATATTTTCTGTGGTCAGTTTCGTTGGGCATTGCTAACTCTGCTATTGTGTTTTTGTTCAGTACTGACATAAAGACCATACACATAGGCCAAATACGCATTCAATATGCCTCTACGACTTGAATGGAACACGAATGCGGCGGCGCGTCCTTAGGGGACTGATTAACGCCGGCACCTTTACCTTTACCTTTACTGACATAAAGACAAGATAAGATCCTTATTCGTCAACTGAGGTTACGGAACATAGTCTCGCCACCAACCGACTGGGGATTCATGAAGGAGGACCTTCAAAGAAGAAGATCACTGGCACTATGTAAACGTAATAAACAAGCAGACCAACCTCGACCAGAATGCAACGAATACATTGAATACTCACCTGTCTGAGAACTCCTGGCTCAGATAACTTCTTGATGTCCGGGAAAAGATACATGTGTACAAATGAATCGATCGCCAGCACAGGAAGATCCTATGTTTCTTCGTACTCACAAAAAATTAAGTTGGAAAAACATTTGATGGTGGAAAATACTCAGAAAATACAATAAATGATACTAACTCTATAAGAATACATGTTTCTAGTTAGCTATGACCTCACTGCTACCTACGATAGTACCAAACGGATCTGTAGCTCACGTTTGTAGTTTTTCCTAGATGACGAAGCGGGTGTTGGAATACTTTACCGTCGGCCAGCAAAGGATTGATTGTCATCCGCAGATCGGGTAACTCCCGCATTACCTGGAATCGAGCTTGCCCCACTCCTTGACTTTGATTCTTGAATTTTAAGCTCATAGATCGTTCTTAGGAAAGTAGAAGTATCAGGTCCTTCTGTCCTTACATTTGAAACGCCATAACTCAATTCAAGCCCAGCTATTTTTCTTCGTTCAAGCACCGTTGGAAAGAACACATCTTTCTCTAAAGAAAGTCGTATAACAAGTGTCACAATCGCAAAAACCTGAAGATCTGGATCAACTAATATTCTCGACATCATGTTGGTATTCGGACCCTTTGCTCCGAGTGCGACTCAGGGGTGTAGGTTCATCAATTGAAATGGATTTTACGGAGTCACTTCCCCAATGATTTCTGACCTGCAACGAAGAATGGATATTAAACAGGGTGCGCCATAAATATGGTTACACTTTTCGCACGATATTTTCCCCCGTTCCTGGTGCTGCTCTTGGGTGTTTCATTGTATCCATGAATTCTACATACAATCTCAAACCTACATGAAGATTTTCTCACCGCTACATTGGTTAATCCAAACATGGTTGAGGCTTGTAGCCAGAGAGCTGCCATCTTGCAGCTCACAAAGAGTGGACATTCTGTTTCGGACATCGCTCGTCTGCTCCATTTGCACAGGATGACTGTCTATCATTGCGTGAAGCGTAACTCCCTGGACGATCGTCCTCGCTCTGGACGTCCGATATCCGTAGCTACCAAGCGCTTGGTAAGAATCGTGAAAAGCGGAACCGACTGGAGTCCAAGCTGAAGCATCAGAAAACTAGCAGCCGAGCTTCAAGTGCCGGCGACAACGATGAGACGAAATGTGCGGAATAAGCGTGGACAGTTCCCCTACAATGTCCGTCAACGTCATGGAATAAAACCTGCACATAAGTAAGGAAGAAAGAAAAAAATGTCGTGGACTCCTGGCGCGCGCCGAACATTGCATGACGCTCTCCACTACTTTTTCTACCCAACAGCCGTACAACCCCCAGAACAAGTGGATATTGGCTAAAATAAGTGAAGATGCCAACTGGAAAAGAAGAATCATTCAAAGGTAGTCCCACCCAGCCTTTCTGATGATTTTGGAGTTTGCGCCACTGGATGGACACCGTCGGTTTTCGTTGACAAAGAAATCAAGATCAACATTGATATTTACCTCAACAACGTTCTAAAGAAGGAACTACTTTCCTGGGCTCATAATCAATTCGAAAGTTTAAAATGGACCTTTCAACAAGATGGTGCACCTAAACATAGAGCAGTTTCATTGTTTCCGATCACTTTCTCGGGTGTTTTTCACTTTTTATCGTGTAACCATATTTATGGCGCACCCTGATCTATGATAAGAAGAACGTTGCACGTTTTTTACACAACGACGATTCGTCTAAGTCGTTAAAGAGTTCAGATTTTCACACGAAATCATCGGGGAGGCAATGGTGATCGTATGATGAACTGCAGCAACACTAGTGTGCCTTTTATTCCATACTCTTTACCATACGATAAAGAAAGAAGACGCATCGCAAATATATGGAGCATTCAAAATGGTACAGCCAAAGTTAGGAAACATGAAGTTCTGCTACTTTCTACTGCAAGGCAAATCCGCGTGTTTTAAAGTATGTTCCTCCAGAATTCAAACCAACGATAGATTGAAATCTTTTTTTGCCTATCACAATTGGCAGATCTCCTGCTAACCAACTGCCAATTTTCAAACGTTCATATGGCTTTTCAAGAAAGAGAGGGTCCCGGTACCAACGTGATGTCGATTCCGCTTTCAAACATTTGACTTGATTCTTATCGTCAGACTTTTGCGATAGCAGAACAATTTATAGCGCCTTCCTCAGATAAAGGTGTGCTCTTTCGAATGGTGGTCAAATTGAGAAGAACACTAGGACATGAGCTGAGTTATACCGTCTAAAATATAATCTGAGAAGAAGAACAGAGCTCTTTTGACAATCTAATAGAAAACGATACAAAACGATTTTTGTCGAAATCAAAGGATAAGCTACAGGAACCTATTTCTGGAGAAGTAGATGTGCCACTCACCGCATCAATGAAGATGTTGTCCTCATGCTTTTTTTCAGCGTCACGAAAGTAAATCAAAAACGGAACTCCCTCCTCGGTGAAGCCCTCAACATTGGCGAACGTCACTTCCCTAAAATTTGAAGCGATTTCGATGGATAGATGGATTATTTAAGAAGAAAAAAAAACATTCCACTCACCGGACAATTGGGACACATTTGTCTGTTAACCAGCTCTTGAGGTACGTGTAGTTCTGAAGATCACCAGTGAACTGAAATCAGTCAGAGGGTGCAGTTTCGTAGGTGGGCGATTAACAGAAATCCGAAGAGTGAAAACTACCGTAGAGAGATCATATTTTCAAGGGAAGAATATATTCCCGCAAGAATCTATATGTGTATTTACAGTTACAGTGTATTTTCGCACAACTGTCACAGGGAGCCTCATCTAGAAACTTCTCGAAACTGATTAATCGAAGGCTAGGGATCGCTCTGGTACGTTTGGACGAGGCGTTATTTACTAACCCTTCCTACGTCTCACTAAGTGGATAGGGAAAGAAATCCATCTTTTTTACATTTTTTATTTTTCTAGTAAATTCGCACCTCTAGTTCCTTCGTGTCCGGAGATGTGAATGTTATCCGCGATCTTGCGAGACTCTTCGACGTCTCTTCAGATGGCACCCAGACATCGCAGTACTCACGAAGGAGCAAGGCTATGTTCTGTAAATTGCCAGTAGATAGGGCTCAAGGCCCATTTGCCTCCGGCAATAGCTATCACTTAATATTGGACAGGACAAGTTTGATGTTCTTGGCCACAAGACCGTTGGTATTAGGTTGTTTAGTATGAAATGGCGGATTTCGCGAGTTTTAGGTTTCAAGGTTGATACATAGGTATGTTCGCTCGTGGGCCTCCAGTCTTTCCTTCTATTACGTCTTCTAGTACGTTCCTAATGTTTCAATAGTTTGTTTTGGTTTGAGTGCTGCTTCCAAATTCAGTTTGCGTTAAAGCACTCGAGATTAACCCGCAGAGACAAGTCAATGCTCTTGAATGACAATGAAGAAGCTTCGTAGTTCCTTGCCGTCAAGCGGCTGCAATTTTGTCTGCTGGCCTTCTTCCGTCGAATTATCGTCTCGTCAATAAATTAAAAGAAATTATTACTTTTATTTTCCCTCTTCCTTCTCTTTTAGTTTACCTTCTTTAATTTTCTCTTATCGTATGTCAGTGGTTCTCTGGTGGGTCCTATGTACTAAGGGAATCTGTTTTTCATAATATGTGTAAGAACTTTTTACTTGTTCGTTCGTAGTTTTCTAACTGTCCAACAGTGGTACACTATTGGTGATTATTGTTTTTGTTCTGTGTTAGATTGAAATAAATGAAATGAAATGCAAGACCACATGTCGCACGAATAACGTTGCGTAAATTGCAGGAGTAGGACGTGGAGGATCTCATTCACCCACCTTATTCGCCAGATCTTGCACCAATTGACTACCACATGTTTCGGGCATTGGATTACTTCTAACAAGATAAACAGTTCAGTTCTCAAGAGGATGTGGAAAATGCCTTCCGCGAATTTATCGCTTCTTGTCCTTCAGGTTCCTACGCGTCCGGCATTAACAAGTTACCATTAAGATAGCAGAAGTGCTTTGTCTGTTTAGGTGAATATTTTATTGATTACAGTGCCGTTTGTTTGTGAAATAATAAAGCAATGTTTTGACACAAAATCGGCCATTCCATACTTAACGGCCTAATAGAAGGGCAGGTCCGTCGTTTCGATACCTTGACTCAAAATTCCAATTAAAATTGAATAGGAACCCACGTGGAGGTTTTTATACGTTGAATCGTCCCGACGTACGTATCCGACAACATTTCTTTTCGTCTTGTCCATCTGTTGCAGAAGTGAGTTTTCGTTGTTGAACATCTTTATGGGTGACTTGTAGTGCTCGCTAATATAAGCGGTCAACGCTTCCACTGTGCGAGTGCCTCTTAAATCCACCAAATAAGGAAACAAACACCAAAGTCAATTTTCTCGGTAATGCTCACCTGTACTCGTGTTTCATTTCGTCGCCGAAAATGAACATCTTCATGGTTGGATATTTGTTGACAAATTTGCTTTCACAGATGTATTTCTGGAATTTCACATTATTCGTGTGCAGGCTGAGAAAAGGGGGCTATGTAGGTGGAAAAATGAAAGTGTATCACAAATAATTAGAAAAGTATGGTAAAAAATAACGAATGCACTCTTGGAGTATTGAGGTGTGTAAATCAGATCCTTCAGAGACTGAAAGCTTCTAGCATAGTCTGCAGTTAACATTGAGTGACCTAATGATCAATATATGTTTGATATGGTGATCTTTATAATTAAATTACCAGTGGAAAACTCGAGGTTGTTGAATCAAGTAGACTAGCTCTCCTAACGAAATTCACGGATTTTCGCCCTCATCCTAAGGTCCTGAATTCATGACAACTCTAACTTTCCATCCTTTCCAGTCACCTACAGTTTTATTATTAAATGCTCTTGCACTGATCATTTTCACTGATCACTGATCATTCTAATTTTTCTTTGACTGAAAGTTCATGCCTCACAGTAGGTTCGCTTTCTTGTGTCTGTGTTCTGTTCCGTGGATTATAATAAAATAAATGAATATTATAAAAAATTTCAGAAAGTCCTACTAAGCCGAAGCTACCACCTCGGCCACACAATCCACAGAAGCCCAAATGACGTCGGCCATCGGATTTTCAGTTTTGAAGCGAGCTGCCGCCTGTGCGAAAATCGGTTTCAGTTGCGCCGAATACGGGCACCAATCGGCACCGAATGTCACAAAAGCGAGCTGAAATGAACAGAAATCAATGGAAGTTTATTTTTATTTATTTATTTTACTATCATTTACTATTATCATTATTTATTTATTATCAACGGAAGATCTGTTTCCGTCTCTTAACTGAAAATTTTTCCTGGTCCAAAGGACACTAATCCTTCAGTAAAAGGTGGAGGTAGATGTATCGCCGTTGATCAGCTCTCAGAAGACGCTCCATGGCCTTGCCTTCCATTTAGAATCGTAGAGGCATGGTGAACACGTACTTTGGCCTATACAATGACTTGCGGGGGCCAGCCACTATGCCAAGCCAGAGTCTGTTACCCTCCCAGACAAGTCTGGTTCTAATTTACCCGAACCCGGAGGGATGTACGGCTTGGTTAGCAAATGCGGCGATCGATCTCTCGACCACACGGATGTCAGAGGTGCACCTCACGACTGCACCACGCATCTACTTCTTTAGAAGAATTGAACAGTCCATACTTGGGAGATTATGGAAGCTTGATTACTCCTCTAGCATGTATTCAAAGAGTATTCCATGATCGACTGTCGTTGAATCTTGGCATGTCGAATATAGTTGTACGTGATCGATTGAGTGAAGCCGAATAGCCAAGATGGTACAAGTTTATTCGGCTAACGTTTCGGCGAGTACGCCTTCGTCAGAGCCTGGAAGAGTAAAGAGGAGTTTGTGAGATCATTCGCTCAAGACCAATTTCAAGTTCCAGCGGTGAATCAGAAGGCACCAAGAGAGAAAGACGAATCGCGGATAAGGTAAACACAACCAGACCTGGGCAAGTAGGACACCAATGCAAACCACAAGTTACCGGCAATACATAAGGGAATGTGGCCACCCTAACGAGCCTCTGGCCGACTGTCCTTCGGGTCAAGCCCGCACAGGTCAGCGAATGGTGCCAGCTCCTGTGTCACCTCCACGCGTTCTTCCTTCCTATTGATCGTGGGGTTTCTCACGGCGATCCACAGCGCTTCGAGGGTCTTCCGCGCCGAGATTTCGGATTCGCGTGACAGTTGCTACCGCCACCTCCACCATCGCGCCATCGTGACACCACAACCGATGCTCACCCAGGCGGCTCCGATATATCGCACCTACGCAGCGTGCCCAAATGCTCCTTAACGCGCTCCCCAAGGGGTCTACCCGTCTCGCCAATATACTCCCCGTTGCAGACCGTGCACTTTGTGAGGTATACCACTCCCGCGACCATGCAATCTCCCTCCTTTCCGTTTGGGCAAACTATGCACTGGCGAGTCCTACAGACAGAATCGTATAACCGATTCCTCACGAGCCGTGCGGAGGTGACACAAGAGCTGGCAGCATTCGCTGACCTGTGCGGGCTTGACCCGAAGGACAGTCCGGCCAGAGGTTCGTTAGGGTGGCCACATTACCTTATGTATTGCCGGTAACTTGTGGTTTGCATTGGTGTCCTACTTGCCCAGGTCTGGTTGTGTTTACCCTATCCACGATTCATCTTTCTCTCTTGGTGCCTTCTGATTCACCGCTGGAACTTGAAATTGGTCTTGAGCGAATGATCTCACAAACTCCTCTTTACTCTTCCCGGCTCTGACGAAGGCGGACCCGCCGAAACGTTAGCCAAATAAACTTGTACCATCTTGGCTATTCGGCTTCACTCAATCGATCACGTACAACTATATTCAAAGAGTGTATCTAGAGAGACCAAAGAAATTAAGGCCTCCCACTTGTTCTCTCTCCTTATCACTTTCAATGCCAATGGCTATAGGCATTGATTAATTACTTGTTCATCTCCATTTTTGGTATTTGTTGAAAGTTCCGACTCCACCGATTGGGTTTGGGTCAAAAAATTATTTTTCGATGAAACTTCGTCTATAGGGTTATGTTTGGTGCTGATCACGAATCGGGTGCTCGTTTTTCGAATTCCGGCACAAGACCACCCCTATTGTTGATTCGGGTCAAATTCTCAGGTTTGGCTGAAACTTCATTCTAGTACAGTATTTAGCATGCTGACTACCAGTCTGATTTTGTTGGCTTTTTCAGAATTTCGTCCCAATTCGGCCGTTGTGGGCAGGTTCAGGTATACAAAGGGGCGTGGTAGTAGCTGGGGGAAGGGTCAGGGTGGCGGCGCAGAGAGTATGTACCTAGATGAATCTCTCTAAATCGAATGAAATCTGAGCAAAAGACACCAGGTTCGTATTCAACGTCCCAAATAACCCTTAGCCAAATCGGTATTTTTGGGCGGATCACCAAATTGGGCGGTAAGGGTAGTCCGCGTCCGAAATCCGCAAAACAAACATTAGGACCGTTATCAGCCGGCAAAATAACCGCACCAAATGAAGTTTCATCCAAATCGGAGATCTTAGGTGGACCACCTCACTAGCCCTGCAAGCGATACGGGTGGTCCTCGGCCCAAATTCGGAAAACGGGCATCAGATTCGTGATCAGCACCACAAAAAACCCCCGAGGGCGAGCTTTCAGCGAAAATTAAATGTTTGACCTATGCCCGCTCGGTGGAGTCAGAACTTTTAACAAGTGACCTGTTTTTATTTACTATCATTTTCAGACAAACACCTAACCAAGACAGGTGACTCACCTGATGGGCACCCAGTATTGCTTGTACATTTTCAGTGGTCAGTTGCACAAGGTCCTCACACAGCACGCCATTAGCCAAAACCACAAGCGCTGCTACAACTATCCTCATCGACCCGTAAATAAGTAAATCTCTGTAGAAGGGAAAGACCAATCGTTGGATACAAGTTTCATCTTGCGAATCGAGAGCTCACATGAATTCGACTCAATTCGAGTAAATTCTGTTGTCAAAGGTGATAGTTGCAGCATCGATCAATCGACCAATCAATCAATCAATCAGTCAATTTATTACGACTATGAAAGACAGTCGTTAGACAAGATGAAATGAGAAATTAAATCTTCTGAATACTGATACAAAGTCTACATCCTATTTCAATGCAGGAGAAGAGCATTCTTCACAAGGCGTTGGAATGATCCAAGAATCTGAGGAGAAGGGAGAATGTTACTTTTTAATGCCAGGAACAATGACCCGACCCTTACTGTAAACAAATGGGCCACTTCTACATATTCTCGGTCTTGAATGCCATATTTTGGAGGGCATTCCTCTGGTCTTTGAGGGAACGAGTTTACAAAATGCCAATGGGTTTGTACAGAAGCCACCTGATAATAATTTCAATACACAAAATAGTTTTTTCATCAGTCATTTTCCTTCGCGAGACCAGCGTGTGAACTCCAAAAAAATTACCATGCATAGACGGTCCAGATTGGAAGAAGAAACGTAAAAAGTTTACGATTTGACTTTCACACGCATATTGTGAATGAACAGCAGATATCGATTCAATAAAACAGTGATCTCAGGCAGGACACCGTCAAACAGAGAAAGTAATTTGACTAACAGACTGAGATATCGGGGTCGGATGAAGATCTCTAAAAACGAAAAAACAAGTTAATTGCCCGTATTCTAAACTACTTATATTTACTCTACATATTTCTGCTACTTTCCACATCACTCCTCCGTGAGATAATGCTTCAGAATAGACTTTCCATGAGCACACTAAAAATGAAATACTGTACAATTCACGAACTACTTGGCGGATTTTCTTTTTTTTTCTTGTTTTTTTTCTGTTTTTTCTTTCCTTTTCTCCTTTTTTCTTCTCTTTTTCTTTTCCTTTTTCTTTATTCATTTCTCCTCTTGTTTAGTATCGTTTTACGAGATCACTACAGGGACACTTTAGCGATAAAACGTTGACTTTTACATAAAAAATAGTCAAAACAACAAACGCCCAAAAATCTACTATATGAATAGTAGGATGTCGACGGAATTCTCACTAGCATGACTCTCACAATCATTTCAATATTTCAAGAACACTTATTCCGCTGGGTGCATAGAAATGTGGGATGCATAAAAACCTTTTGAAAAACACGAAAAATAGGTCAAACGAGGTGTCATTGATGAAGAACATCAAAATCAGTCAATGTATGGACTGTGAAAACGTCAGTGAGACGTGTCCTGTGGGCAACAATACAACAAATGCCCTACAGCGCTGCCATCCGTGCTTCAACAATGGCTCCCGGCTCCCACGAAATCGATCCATTGTTGGACATCGACATCTGTTTGAGCTATCGACAGTTGGCAAAGCAGGGCAAACAATTTCAGAAGCAGATAATCGAGCTGACGGTTTTTCGACAATTGCAAGAGTATAAGATTGTATATTTGTGAGGTCTCGGTAGTCATAGGTATCTTTCTTCTGCAAAAACGGCATACAGTACCGGACATCTCTTCTGATCACTTCCCGGGATAGCCGCTTAGGACCGTTCCAAAGCGGCTTTTTTCAATAACTTTGTTGAAACTCAATTATTTGTATAAATATGCATATATTTGAGCTCAGCAGCTCGAGCTCTATCCACTGGTATTCAAAGATCGGTACAAGTGCAAAATATGGCGCCTTTTGCCGACCCCTCAAATCTCGCCTAGTCGGTCCGTCGGGGCAAAGGGGTCATATCTTGCATTTGTACCGATCTTTGAATACCGATCGATAGAGCTCGAACTGTTGAGCTCGAATATACATATATTTTTTTCAAATAATCGAGTTCTAACTAAGTTTCAAGACAACAAAAAATCCTTTGGAACCTTCCTAAGCGGCTTCTCCGGGAAGTGGTCAAAGACATGTTCGGTACTGTAAAATGGATTATTGACAGCCGTACGGTCGAGCGATCGATCCCAATGCTCAATGCTAACCAAACCACCTTCTGGAGCCGGGTAAATTATTACCTGCCTTATCTGGGAAGGAAAAGACACTGTAAAAAGCACAGAAACGATATGACTCGATTCAGTAGGTCTTTCCTGTTGTTTCCCTAGCCCACAAACCTGAGCTTTAATTTTGTTTTTTTACATTTTCGAAATGACTGTTCGGATGTTCTCGTACCAGAATCGCTCTAGACTGCCGCTAGTCAACCCACTATCTTGCTTTGCGGGGTAACCCACTCTTTTTGGAAGCTAATTCGGGAAACAGGACAGAGGCTGGACATGAGTACAGTTCGCATGCTTCATTTTTATTTAGAGGATGGTTTTTTAATCGGTATTTTCTTCCCTTTTGTACTTACTTCCCTGACGTTATCAGCTCCGCTAGATTTAAAGACCCTATTCCGATCTAGACAAATGATGCTTTATCCTATCTTTTTGGTTATAACCCTAAGTTTCGTGTCAGATGCAAGCCGTGTCCCGTTGAAGAAAGCATAACTTCAATGGGAGTTTGAGCTGTTCACAAACATTCTTTGTGCGCTCTTTAAACACTTCCTTAAGAGGAAAGCTGATTAAAACGAAAAACAAAGACAAAGTTGCTCCTTTATCTAAAATGCATAACGAAATCATGAACACGAAAACGCCTTGCGTAAACTGTTTCCATAGTTTCTAAAGTTCAGTCTTCACCAACGAATACCGCCTTCTGCTCGGTCGCAGCTTTTTGAATGCGGACTCCGTAATCTGAAAGTTACCACATTGAATTGTGCTGCCGTTGCTCTTCAATTGGAGAAAAAACAGCAAAATGGACGAGCTGAAGAGTTCACTGTAAGTAGAATAGCTGACAAGGAATTCATCTCCCAGTACGAACCACAGGGAGTTTCTCATTCAACGGCTGGCCACACATTGTTCGTTTTAGCTCTCAAATTTACCGGAGGAAAGAGTTCAGTTTTCTGTCAACGCCATATGAATATATTTACCTATTGTTTACTCTGGTACGGGCGCGCGTGGTGCGATGGTAAGAGGCGCTGCCGACACCCGCACGGTCGATCGATCCTGGCCCAAGCCAATCAATCCCTCCATCCCTCCGGGGTCGGTAAATTGGTACCAAACTCTTCTGCGAAGGTAAAAACGCTGACTACGTGTAGCGAGTAGCCGTCAAGTCACTATATAAGCCAAATACGCATTCACCATGCCTCTACGATCCCAGCCTACTATCCTTACCATATAATAAGCGAAACCCTGTTGTTTGCTTGGACGGATGGATGTATGGATGGATGGATGAATGGATGTCAATTCATTTTCCAAATGATTGGTGATAGTGGCGGTTGGTGGTGGTTTTGTCTCTGCTTATCACTGAAGTCATTTTTAAAATCACATCCTAAGATAACGCACTTACACTTCGTCCAACAATAAGGGTGATAAGGTAAAAATTCCCTATTTGGCTCAGACTTGGCCTAGTGAGGTTATTTTGCACGCTAATGGCGATTCTAGGAGCCATGTAATTTGGGGAAAAGGGGTGGTTTCAGCTAGAGTGAAAGTTCTCCCTCTCTCATATTAGTGTTAGAGTATGGAGAATTCGTAAACACACATTTGAATTTGAGAACAATTTGACCTCTTCGAACACTACCAAGTAGAGTAAGAGAAACAATTCTAATTTCTGCTGGATGTCTGAGCCATAGTGAGAAGAGGAAATTCCTTCGACCACCGAGTGCAATCAGTGGAACAGTGTCGAAGTTTCAAATGAACGAAGGGTGACTTAGCTTTGCAAGCAATGAGGATTAGTGTTTATTGATTTATTTAACGAAGTTGGAGAACAGACGTTTGGCGGCCGATAGGCCGATGAACGGCTGGTACTATAATAAGCGAAACCTGAGCGCTGTTTATCATGCGTGGCTCATAGGGGTCCTGCCGCGATTGGCCGTTACCGTACTCTCGGGGGCGCATTTCATCAGTTCAGCTCGCCTTTTGCTATATGCTATTTGTTCATCGTTTTATTTTAAATCTTTTTTGTTTTATTTAAGATCTTTATTTCAGTCCGTATATTTTTGTTTTTAGTGTGTATTTAGCAGCCGTTTGTCGACCGGCAGGCCGCTGAATGGTTGGTTGTACCATCAATGGAACACAAATGCGGCAGCGCGTCCATCAGGGACTGATCAACGCCGGCACCTTTACCTTCACCTTGCCCTGGTACGATAGTAAGAGGAGGTACTGGCACACGTAGGAGATCCCCGCCCGGAGACCGAGGTTGCCATGTCTCTATGGCCGGGTAGATTAGCTCCTGACTTACAAGGGAGGTTGCTCAGCATGCTCCGAAGATCCACAACGAGACCCATATTATTTTGTAGAACATCGAAAGGCGATTACAACGGTATAGGTTGTTTTTGCTATGGGCGAGTGGATGGCCCAAAAAAGGCAAAAAAACCTTGAAAACTAACTAGAGGCAAATGGGCTTCTAGATTGCAAACACCAGAAATACCACCAGAGTCGACCCAAATTCAAAAACAAATGTCAGATTCGTGATCAGCGCCCCGGATAACCCCAGTAGACGAAGTTTGAGCTAAATCGGTGATTTTGACCTGATCAGCCTTACTAGTGTTGAGTTGTACGAAGGTCCACATACCGAGAATATTCCTTAATCTATCGCTCTACTTTTTCGACTCTAAGGAACAGAGACTCCATTTTGGATGAGTCTCTTTTCATATTGATCAAGAAAGATTACTTGGGTAGCTGACAAATCCACAACTCACAAATCTGACATCGACTTTTCCCATTGTGTCTGGCGTGAGCTTGCTATTCATTCGCGACGCTGATCGCTAATCTGACATTTCTTTCTGAATTTGGGGTCGATTTGGATTGGTTACGGTACACATGGGTCACATACATATGTACTAGAATATGTACTAGACATTGTCGTTTGTGCGTGCTTTGTTGGCCATACTCCTCCCAAACGCGATTCTATCGCGCAACTGCGCCAAAGTTCCAAAAGGAGCGTGTGTTGGAATCTAGCGTGGGAAGCCAAAAGATTTGGACAGCAGAGGGATCGGTCCACCGACCATCAGATTGGGAGTCCTGCAAGCTCTCCACTGAGCCGTCATGATACGGTTCCATTTAGTTAACACCTAGACATGCTTTCGCCACTAGTTTCTCGCCACTAGTTAGTGGTCAAGTTTTCTTGCTTTTTTTCGGGCCATCCACTTGCCCATAGCAAAAACAACCTATACCGTTGTAATTGCCATTCGATGCTCTATAAAGCAGTATGGGTCTCGTTGCGAATCTTCGGAGCACGCTGAGCAACCTCCCTCGTTAGTTGGGAAGGTATAATAGAAATGAAGCGGCACGTCTATAGGAATCTGACAAACGCTGACACCTTTGCCTTTACGTACTGTTCCCTATACATCATACATTTGCACTCCAAATGACCTTTATCGCTTTTGTTTTACAACGTATTTTATTCCGTTCAGCTACGGGCTACTCGCTACGTCTGCGCTACGCGGCTCCATAGTATCGTTTTTCTCTTCAGCGCTGCTCTGGCTTCACTGGGGTCACCACACTGCCACCCTGTCTCGGTCTAGAGCTCCTCATGGAGTAGCCATACCGTCCTTGATGGCAGGTACTTGGGCACCATACCCTTACATGCAAGCATCGACCAGTCTTGTGCTTGTGACAGTTTTCCTTCGCGGACCTGTCCACCTACGACTGACGTTGATACCAACACTCTTTTCTGCTATTTCTAAACTTGGTAAAGACTTCTGCCCTGAAGCTATTGAACCATGATCATCGAGATCATGAGACTTGCGGTCGGCCACTTCTCCTCTCTAAATGGCCTTTGCTAATCCTTTTCAATTTTTAGTCAGCTTCCCGTCTAATACGCTCTCAATTCCGCTATGTAGCTAATTTTTTCAAACTTAGTTAAAAAGGGTCTGTGTGGTGCAGTGATAAGAGGCGCTACTGATTGCGAGACCCGAACGGTCGAGCGATCGATCCCGTACCGGCTTCACAAAGACTTCCATCCCTCCGTAATCGGGTAAATTGGTACCAGACTCGTCTGGGAAGTGTCGGGTAATTCTACCAGAACTGTCTGGAAAGGTACAGACACTGAATTGGTATAGCGGCTGGCCCCCGCAAGTCATTGTATAGGCCAAACACTCGTACACCATGCCTCTACAAGTCTGAATTGAACGCGAATGCGGCAGCGCGTCTTTCGGAACCTGATCAACGCCGACACCTTTACCATTTAGGTGAAAAAGCTCACCATCCTTTGTGTGTCGGTTGTAGTGCGCCCGGATGGATGAGCCTGCTGCTGTTGTTTTTCTAATTCTTCCTGCTCTTTGAGATATCGTTCTTTCAGACTACCGGAATGTAAGTCGTCGACAAACTGAAATTTCCATCAATAACTCGCCCAGTATTATATTATTATATGTCTTTCTAGCTTTATGATGAATGTTCGCTTCAGAAGATGAAAAACGCGAAGGGAAATTTGAAGAGGCGCTCATCACTAATTACTGAAGGAACATTTATTTGAATACGTCGCCAGACGCGCCTAAAGACAATGAACACCAGCAAAGTCAAAAAGGAATCTCTAAAGTGAGCAATTCCAGCCACATCAAAATCGTCTGACGCGTTTTATCTGTGAAACGCTACAAACGGCCAAATCTCAACCAAGCAGAAGAAATAGTAGGACCCGATAAACACGCCTGAGATGCTATAAGGGCAAGTAAAACTTTGGCTTGGCGAAGCAAGAAAATAATATAAGCATATAATTGGCAGACCAGATAAGAGTATTACACGATGGAAGTACGCGGTGTTAGGTTCAACCACTGCGAACAGTTGCTTCAGGGTAGGGGACAACGAGACTTGATGCCAGATAGCTAGTCCTTCGGAAAAGGCTTCTCCACATTGAAGTAAAACATTCTAAGCGGACTAAAAATGCAGAGGGACATGAAGCTGTGCCCCCGAGTTTTTACCGTAGACCTGTTTGTAAGCCCAACAAAACGCAATTCGAATTTCACAGCCATGGAATATCATTAGGGCAAGATTAGCTGCAGTGAATAGTCACACCGGAAAACATCATAGAACGAATATGTTACTAAAAGCAGCACATAAATATTCTCGAAATGAAAAAAAAGAAAAAAACAATAAAATATTTCCAATACCCTTAAACATCTTAAACATTATTTGAATAGAAAAACGGAAGGCTGTATGGAGTACCTGACGAAGACGACCATCCACTTGTAAATCTGAAATCTCTGGAAACACGAGTATGTGCTCGAAATCATCGGCGAACAGAATAGGAAGATCCTGTTAAAACCAACGCCTTATGTTAGAAAAAAACTTTTAAAGTCAGTAAAGGCCTGGGTTACACAGCCGCTAATCGGCCGGCGTCGGAAACGGCAACCATCACAGAACGTGCCCAAGTCGAACATTTCATACAGAATAGGAGCAGTTGTCGCATTACGACAGTCATCAGGGTCAGCTGCGACAAGTGTTCTTCCACTGTGGTGAAGTGTACGAATTCGGCACACTCTGTGTTGTCGTTTACGTAGCTGACCGTCGCCCGGAGCTAGGATTTCTGGAGTTTATAATCGAATTCATACCTTTGTGTTTCGCCCTAGGTGGCGGACCACGTATGAGAACAGATTAGCATCGGCGAACAACGGGAGCGCTTTCGGTTGCGTGCCTTTCAACTCACGAACTACCTGAAACTCGCTGTTTACCCCCTTTAATTCGAGAAAAGTCCAGAATTGTTAGGTTGTCCAATAAGTTCCTGCGATCTTGTGTTTCGATATGGCGTTCCTAGGCCCAGATTCATTGGTAAACCCCCAATAAACCCCAAGATGTAGCCCGAACGGCGCCCACCTTTGTCTACTTATCCTCAACTTCCCATGTTAAACGCAATCTCTCATCGACTCTGCCGTCTGGTTTTGGCTGCGCCGCGGTTCCGGAGACCGCTCGTCCGTTCATGAATCTGGGGCCGTATGCTCTCTCTCTCCCAGCAACGAGTGGGAGAGTCCGCGCCCCGTCTCTCCTCTTACGTTTGCGTACTATTTCGCATAGAGGGCACCGGCGGGGACTCCCTCACTCGTCGTGGGGAGAGACGAGCATAGGGCCTCTGGACCCTGGTTGAGACGTGTTATCGGTTTAGCAGTTGGGTATATAAGTGTTCAAAGATTAGCTTATGCCTAAACAATATTTTGGTTTTACATCAGCCGGTTGACAACAACTAATCCGAATCGATGGAGGATAGTCATCGATAATGATGGGCGGTACTTCGATGAGTAAGGTTGATTCAGTCAAAAATTGTAAATTTTAAACTTGTTACGGAAATCGCCCGCGTGGTGCAGTGGTAAGAGGCGCTACTGACACCCGCACGGTCGAGCGATCGATCCCGACCCGGGCTAACCTCCATACCTCCGGGGTCGGGTAAATTGGTACCAGACTTGTCTGGGAAGGTAAAGACATTGACTTGGTAAAGCGGCTGGCCCCCGCAAGTCATTGTATAGGCCAAACACGCATTCACCATGCCTCTACGATTCTGAATTGAACACGAATGCTGTTGCGCGTCCTTCGGGGACTGATCAACGCCGACATCTTTACCTTTATCTTTACGAAGATCGCAAGAACTTATTGAACAGCCGAATAACTCACCGCATCTATGAAGAGATTGTCTCCAGTTTTGTTCTGAGCGTCACGCAAATACACCAGGAACGGCAGTCGTTCTTCCGTGAAACCCTCAGCATTTTTAAACGTGAGTTCTCTGCAATTTTTTCATGAAGACAATTGAGCGAATTCATGTAAAAAATGAAGGGGCAAAAGGGTTTGATACAAGGCTACTCTAGCTAGCATATTTTACTTCCTCCGAGGTTTTGTCATGCCAGAAGATGTCTATGTGATGGTGATAAGGATTAAAGGGTAAAAGTTCCACATCAGTGTCAGAACTCAAGTACTGATGAAGTTAAACATACCGAACATCTGGTATACAATTGCTAACTATCCAGTCTCTGAGGTTTCCAAAGTTTTCGATTCTGTCGTCGAACTGCAACACCAGTTTCAAAATATATGGCTTACAAATAGTTTTGTGCATATAAGAAAGCACAAACGCCTAGGAATATAATAATTTAGCGCATATTGAGCTTTTGGCGCGCGCGAGGTGCAGTGGTAAGAGGTGCTGCTAACACCCACACGATCGATCCTCGACAAGGTAAACAAGCCTTCCCTCCCTCCGGGGTCGGTTAAAATGGAACCAGACTCACGTAGGAAGGTAAAGGCGCTGACTTGATATAGCGGCTTGCCCCCTCACGTCATTGTATGGGCTAAATAACACGTCTCTACCATTCGAAAGGAACGCAAATGCTGCGGTACGCCCTCAGGGGATTGACTGATCACCGCCGGTGACCTCACCTTTACCTTTTTAAGTCTCTATGGGTTCTCAATCCTCAATCTACGCACAACGTTGCGAGCCCAAACGTTCACAGGTAGTCGCCTCCGGGCCTTGTAAGGGTATCAACTGAAGTCTTGGAGAGAAAGTGTTTATTTGTAGCTTCGTAGCGTTCCACTATTTGATTTGAGATTTTTAACTGTAAAAGTTCATCACTTATTGTTAGTGAGTATCCGCTGTACTATGCAGTTTAGACAAAAAGAATGAAACGACAAATGTGTCATTACCTGTATCAAAGCCACTGCGTTGGGCGATTTGAATATCACTCTGCCAAGTTCATAGGTCTTGAGCTTCAGTGAAAGCTCCTCACTAGGCGCCCAAAAGTCGCAGAACTCGTGAAGAGACAGAGCAATGCGCTAAATGTTCGCCAATTATAAACATCTTGAATGCTGGGCCCACATTCATCATTGCAAAACCCGCGATAAACCCCGCTTAAACCCCAAACCGCGCGCAAACCGAAATTCCTAAACGCGCGTCGAGGTTTAAAGCGGGGTTTATCGCGGGTCTACCACACACCTCGGCGAGGCAGGGTTTAGGAGACCCCGACGGCAGACCGTTGTCTGCTCATCGCAAATTCCTTGTGATTCCCGCAATCTCTCGTCGACTCTGCCGTCTGACTCTGCCCGAGACCGCAACGCAGGCGCTCCTCCTTTATCTGCGCCGCGGCTCTAAGCTAGAGCCAGACGGCATAGCCGATGAAAGATTGCGAAATGCGTGTGGCATTTGCGATGAGCAGACAAAACTGCTCTGGCAATTTGCCAATTATTCTTTGACGTGATGGGTGCGATTGCGGCACTTGCGCAACAGGACGTCGCGGTCTCGGAAACCCCACCCTTCACGAATCGTAAACGGCCGCAAACCCGCGGTATCGAGCGGGTTTGCGGCCGTCGGGGTTTAGGTGACCGTGCGCCTGTTTGTGAATGTGGGCCCTGGTGTGTCGAACGAGGTTAGTAATGTGGAATTCTATTTTGGCCCGACGTTCCGACCCTTTCGTCGACTTCAGAGCGCAAAAGTGGCTCAGAATTCCCTGACCATATAGAAGTACTCGGCCAACTATCGCATTCTCTCTAGCATTTTTGACCAACTTGTAAAACATGTAGTATACGAGCAGTTCTATAAGGACAGGAAATTTCCAGTTGTTTTTTAGCCTCTGAAGACGACGAAAGGGTTGAACTACAGGCCAAAATAGAATTTCATCTACCTTAGTAACCTCGTTCGGCACGTGGCATTCAAGAAGTCATGGCTTATAAAATACACACTGGTAAAATAAATTTAAATTATAATCATTTC
This sequence comes from Nippostrongylus brasiliensis, assembly GCA_030553155.1. Lineage (NCBI taxonomy): Eukaryota > Metazoa > Nematoda > Chromadorea > Rhabditida > Heligmosomidae > Nippostrongylus > Nippostrongylus brasiliensis. The sequence goes on from CP130735.1 coordinate 8,004,015, forward strand.
TTCGCCATCTACAATTTCTCCACTAGAGGGGTTCTTTTTAAAACCGCAAGCTGCGTGCTAGGACGAAATTAGGTCAACTTTTTCAGCCTCCGGGTTATCCCGTTGCTAAATGCTGGTTACCCCTTTCATGCAAGTCTTTAAAGCAACTGGTTTCTCTATCGGTCTAAGCATACTCCGCTGGCTCAATGTTAGGTTTCACTCTAGTTTTTAATTTCCTTTAATCTCTCTCCAGCGAACTATCCCCTCTGGATTTGTATTGTTCACTCCTCGATTCGTCCTTAGGCTGTTTTACCCTAGTTGTTATGCTTTCTCGGAGTGTTTGAGTTACTGTGCAAAGAGGAATTGTTTTTTTTGTGTTTTTCTGATTTGTTTTGTTGTCGTTGATTTGTTGTTACTTCTACGCGCTCTGGCGTGTGCGTCATACAAATGAAATAAAATAAAGAAGTCCAATGTCATGTCGATGTCCCAAGAAGTGAGAACTTGGGAACCCTACGCCAACTATAAGTTATCGCATATTTGGTGAAGGACCAGCTAGAACACCCAGTCAGAAACGCATCTGCGCATAGAAGCAGCTTGCGACACTAAATGACATCGAAGGAAGAAATAAGTTCGATCAAATAAATGGAATGCGACCAGTTCGCAATACAGAATGTGCAGAGTAGCGCCACGCAATAAAAATACTTGTAAAATTGCTCCATGATCGACGCGGTTATAAAAATAAAGTGAAATATGCGAAACATACTCACATATAACGTTTCGTAAGCCGCGCCATCCCTGGTCAAGTACGCAATGATGCTCCGCCTCTGCTTGTTTCTGAGTTGTTCTAGTTGGTTCTCGCTGGAGAACATTAAAAGTGCTCCTTTGAAGTACTGCGTGACGAATGCGGTCAATCCTTCCACTGATCTATCGCCCCTTAACAATACCCGATTGTTGACCAGTATCGGTTGTAATGATGCGTATGGTAAAGTGGCAAGAGGCGCTACTGACATCTGCACCGTCGAGCGATCGATTCGCCCGGGTTAACCAAGCCATCCATCCCTAATGGGCCGGGTAAATTTATACCAGACTTGCCTGGGAAGATGTAGACACTTCTTCGCAGCTGGACCCCTCAAGTCATTGTATAGGTCAAATTCGCATTCATCATGCCTCTACGGTTTGAAGAGAACCCCTACTCAGGGAACCGATCAACGCCGACAACTTTACCTTTACCTTTTACCTTATCGGTTATCGATTTACGGTGATTCCGCCCAGTACTTATCGAAGGAAATTACTTAAAAAGCGGAACTGGGTGGTTGTAACTCACATTTCAGCCCAAGACCACCCTCTGCTCATAAGCGGAGGGCCTATTTGATGTATACGATCAGTACTGGGAACCAGTCGAAGCATCAAGATATTAAGTAGGTTTTGATCCTCATTATTTTCGGAATTCAGAAAACTCAGTTGTTCAACATTATCTATGTACCAACAGTACTTATTTAGCAATCTTAAAGGACTGGAGGGAAACCATCTACGTTTAGTCGCTGCACCGTTTTCGTAATAATACCAAAGTCGATGGCTGCAACATTGAAAATCTATTGCGAAACTTAATCTTGACCTTGACCCTGTAGCTGAGTCGGTTCGCTGGGTTCAGCCTCTTCTTCAAAAATGGTGGAGAAATTTTGAGCGCTAGACTTTGGGCCACACTACGGAGTTTACAATGCTTGTGTTTGGTATCGGTGAATGGTGCTCTGCTGGAGCATCTCATCACTCGTAAGTTTTTGGAATGAAAGGACTCACTCTTTTTTATCCCCAAAATTGAAAATTCAGCTTCAATTCTTGATGGATTCCACAGTGAGTTTCGATTGAGTTTAAATGATTTTCGATTCGATTTCGATTGGGCAAACTCACCTGTACTCCTCATCCACCGGATCGCCAAAGCAGAACAGTTTAATCGTCGGATACTTATTTATGCCATATCGCTCACAAATGCGTTGCTGAATCAGAAACATGTCTTCTGATGCTATAACTCTCTAGCCTCCTATTTTCTGAATGACAGAACCCATATGGGGCTTCTGTCTACGGCTGTGATAGCTGCAAATCAGTTTTTAACCGAATGAGTGTGTCCCAATAACCATCGAGTTTTGTCGGGAGTACCTCCTGCTCCTCGTCTTAGGACACTGTTATGCCAGCAATTTCGCTCAACGCTCGGTTGCGCAACTGACACTAATCAGTATCAGACACGTGATAGTAGACGTGTCTGTGTCAGTTGTCCCGCCGGCCGCCGCTGACTGGGTGTCATGCCGTTGCCCGAATTTCGCAACTCCCCCTCTATCGTCGCAGTGTATTGCACTGTGACGAGCGATTGGGCCGTTCGCTCAACGCTCGGGCGGCAGTCGCTCGCTCGCTGGTGTTATGGTATAACAATGGCCTTAACCTTCATGGACTACGAGAAAGCCTCCAACACTATCGAATCGAGTGCTGTCCTTCCTTGTTATTCGGTCAACGAGCAAACTCGTCCCACATAAAAACGCTGATCTACTGCCAAGGCACAACTCTACGACAGTACAGATTTTCCGGCGTCCAATCAATACGAGGGCGTCAGGCAAGGCGATACCATTTCGCTTAAGCTGCTTACTGCCGTATTGCAGTGGGTTTTGAAATCGCTCGACTGGGAACGGAAGGGCGTTCGTTTGTGCGAAGATCCTTCTGGAACCTTCGTTTGGTGGACATGCTCCAATACTACCTCAGAGTCGATGGCGATGTCGCGCTAACTCTTTGCTCACTTGGGATATAGCCCAAGAGTAGATTGTTGTATGAGGGGAGGTTCAGTGGGTTATGAGACCGGGGGCCGCATGCTCGTCTCTCCCGGCCGGGCGATGGGCGCCCTTCGCCCGGCAGGGTGATGGCAAATAGACACACTGAGTTGTGTCTATTCGTCATAACCCGGCCGGGCGAAGGGCGCCCATCGCCCGGCCGGGAGAGACGAGCATACGGCCCCGGTAGAGAGAAGACGTAGGCGGTTGCTGTAGTAGGTTTATTGAGTGAGTGCATATTCCAAGCAAAAAGAGCTTTTATCCGTGTTCCGTAAAGGAGCGGGGCGAGGGCGAGGAAGGGTCGTCACCTTAACGACGACAGGCGATGCACTGAGACAACTGCAGGTAAGGTTGCCGTTCGTCATCTACCAATTAGTTTGTAGTTCTATCAATTCCAATACCATCTATGTATAACTTTTCGAGATTGAAAATTCCGCTTCTTCTTGTTTTATTCGAGTTTGTATTCTTACGTTCTGAAAAGCTTCACGTATTCGTGCACTGTCAGATCGCTTACACCAGCCCCGGTTAGGCCCTCATTTTTTGGCCCTAAAGTTCAAGTGAAGCTTCAAATAAAGCTTACTTGTGCCGTACATTCAACACTGGCCCATATCACGTCAGATGTACTATAGTGTTCCTCAAATTCTTTTGCGGCTTCTTCGAAAATTGGCTCCAGATTTATCGAGTAGGGACACCAGTTAGCACCGAATGTCATAAACACTAGCTGAAATTGTCAAATGGAAGAATAGAATTTGACCTTATAAAAAGATGCGTGATAACTGAGTGAGGTGGGCACTTGTCTCATTTGAAACTAATGCTATTTTGCTCTTTAGGTCAAAATTATCGCAAAATAAATCCTTACCTGATGGCCGGTGAGGAGGTGCTTCAAATTGGTTTCATCGATAGACACCACGGCATTTGAATTAGAATCAGGACGCACCCCACTGATAAGAGTGAGGAGCACAACCGTCTCCCACATCGTCGACTTGAGAATGCGCGCTACAGACTGAGCATCGTAGGGATACGGAATCAGGTGCGATGATAAGATTCAGGTATTTTCCTGATCAGACAGCTGCTTTTATCAAGATAACCAATGATAGAATCTGATGCGAGATTTTTCCGTGTGCTATCTTGTGTTCGTCACTTGTGTTTTTTAGAGTGGTACAGTTGAGTTCAAGAGGCAAGCCACATGCATGATAAAAATCCTCTCTCAGCAACTAATTCTTTTTTTATTCCTCAGTTATACATATTTTTCGATTATGTATCGAAGTCCGTGATATGAGTATGTATTGAAATTTTAGGTTTTGCGTTGGAAAGATTCTGAACAGCCTTGGCAACCATCATTAAGGTACGCCTCTGTTCGCTCCTTTGCACTTTTGTTTCCCGTTCTTCTGGACCTTACAATAGTCTTTTGATGTAAGAACTGGTGTTTGAGCGGGTAGTTTTTCAAATCTATATTCGACCGTCCAGGATCCGACGAAGGCGACATCGCGGACTTAGCCGAATACAGTGTTTTAACAATCTCGGTCAACAGTGAACAAGACAACGAACAGATCCGATTTTTAGGGTTGTTGTCTAACGCCTGTCTTCTATTGCTGTAATAAATTGAATTGAGTTGAATTGAATTGGACTAAATCGCTCCTAGAGTCATCAAATTCGGAAGAAAGTCGCATCTTCTAGAACAACAAGTTTGTGGGAAGATCGTGTTGGGGGTGTTTATCGAAGGTATGGCAATGACATCCTGAAGTTAACTTGAGATCGTACATCTAGGATTACTCATGTAACGACTCAGATGGGCAGCATGTCCGTTGCAGCCTCCAATGGCAGGGTGTAAAAAAGGTGTAAAAACTGGTCCGTCGTGGAGATGTATGGCGCAATCCACACCATTTACATGGCACATGATCTGCTTCTTCGTATGGCTCATAACCCATCTTTGGATCTTTACTATCACTAAATTTATGGCTCTTCCAACAGTGAGCACATTTTTTGAGACACCCTAGTGTTAAATTTGGTTCGCATGCTTTCCCTTTGAAATTGTCTGTAATTCTGGATTTGTATAGAAAAGTTGAAAACAGAATACACCGTTTGGACTGCCAAAAAACTTGTTATTTTTTTTCGCATAGCTGTTTGCTGAAAGAGTACCCGTCACCAAAATGAATTTTTGAGCGAAGAAAAATGTATCTCTAAAAAAAAACCAATATTTCTTCTGATTCAGCACATCTAGAAATTTTTTTGTACGCCGTTCGAAAGAGGAAGATTTGCTCTATCAGAAAATGTGCCTTCAAATTCAAAAAAGAAGCTGAAGAAGGGAAAGACTACGACGTTATAGTCCGCTGTCGGATTTTAGGGCAAAAGTTATGAGGTTTATAGTGGTAGTAGCACATTAGTAGAACTTTTTAGCGGCAGTATGTACATGGAACACTGAACAACGGTTTCTTTAGATTTATACAAACAAAAATCAATTAGCTACACGCAACCGTGACCTTTTAATATAATTTTCTTTTCGTGCGCTGCGTATCGCTCTACGGAAAAATCTAAACAAAACAATCGAGACCTTCGTGCATGAGGACGGCGCTGTTGTATCGCCTTTCAGCACATCACTGCAATACGTATGTACAGAAATATTGAGCCGGGCATCGGAACCGGAAAAACTGCTCAGATGTCGGATTCGAACGATGAATCCGTCGATGACTCCGTCGACTCCGATGATCCGGATGAGACGTCGTAGTCGGGGGTGCACTTCATTTGACATTTTCGCCAGAACTTCGATTCGATAAAGGTGCAGCTGAAATAGGTGTAATTAGATATCGTTTCTAAAGATGTAGAGGGCGTCGTTGGTAGCCCAGTGTAGTAAAGGATCCGTTTGATCCGCTATTTCGTCTATTATCAGCTGGCACATCTTTTTATAGCCTCCCAGGTGATTTTGGGCATGGTTAGACCTGGCGAGGCTCGATCGCTCGAACGTACCATAATGTCAGTAACGCCTACTACCACTGCACTACGCTCGCTTAGAGAGTTTAATAACGGTGAAGTGTAGGTGGTAGATACTTGAATGGGGCAGTAGCGCGCCCACTTGGTTTTATACAGCACCAGACATGTCTTTTGATCACTTCCCAGAAAAGCTGCTTTAGAGCGCTCCAAAGCGGTTTTTTCAATAACTCCCTCAATTATCAACTATTCGTGAAAGGAGACAAATTGTGAAAAGTGCAGCTGCCCGAGCTCTATCGTTCCTTATATAAATTATCCACACATGAAATTTTTTTGAAATATTATCCCCTCAAATCTTGCCCATTCGGGTACCAATTTACCCGACCCCGTATTGATTAACGGTTTGAGGTTTCTTATGGATTTAAGATTGTACGGATTTTTGAATACCGGTCGATAGAGCTCTAGCTGCTGAGCTCAAATGTATGTGCATTTTTACTTTTTACTTTTTTTACTTTAATCGATTTTCAACAAAGTGAGTGAAAAAAGCCGCTTTGGGGCGCTCTAAATCGTCTTTTTTGAGAAGTGATCAAGAGACATGTCCGGTACTGTATTTAGAAGTGCATATAGTGATAAGAGGCGCCACTTTCTCCCATTTAGTCAAGAGATCGATCCTTGCTGGGGTTCACCAAACCTATCTTCCTCCGTAGGTGGGTAAATGGGAACCGGACATGTTTGGAGATGTGAAGACCTACACCTGAACAGCAGCGGTCTCTCGCAAGTCGTTGTATAGGCCTAACACGCATTCAGGTGCCTCTACTATTCTGAATGGAAGACGAATGCGCGGCGCGTCCACCAAAGGACTGATCAGCACCGACTACACCTTTTTTATGATCCTGATCATCCTTGCTCATGGAGAAACTGATTACTAAAGAGTCGTTCATGATAAGCAGCAAAATAGGTTTATCAATTCTCCAAGTTCTGCCTTCTTAAAACCTCGGCGTGATGTTATAAGCTTCGTATGCTGCGGTGCCCAAAGATGTTAGTAGGTGGACCAAATTTATTAGTGGCCTAACGTTTCGACCTGTTTGTCGTCGTCAGAGGCCTTTCTTGGGGTAGATTTTTCAAACCTGTCAAAAAATGCTTGGGATGGTTCGGCGCTTGGCCGGAGAGACCAAAGATAAGAAGTTTCAAACCACTTTTTAGGCCTCTGACGACGACGAAGAGGTTTATCAATGTTCGAAGATGTGGTCGAACTCGAGCAAACCGCTGGTTCAGCTCAATTGCAGCCCTATTTTGCCATAAAGTATGAACGGACCCTAATTCCCAATTTTGACGCCACTGACACTCAATGGTACATCGAACGATTCAGACGGCGCGCCCTCTCGCCTGATTTCACAGTTTAACAGGAAGGTGGACGACACTCGTCAAATCGTGATGTTTTGATATGTCTGTCTGATAAACGAATAAGCTGGATGTTAACAAGCGAGTGTTGCTGTGACGAGAACATCGTTTCCCGTGACGCACTGGGGTTCTGGTTCCGCTGACGACCCGGTTTTTGTTTGGCACCGCGACTTTTTGTACATCATTGACCGTACAGCGATTAGCAACAGTGTAACAAAACCAAAGATTCAACGGAATATGAAAGAGGACCAAGAGCGGAAGTTCATATTGGATTTTCAATCAAATTTCAGGATGTGTTCTGCTTCTAGGGCCCGCGTGGTGCAGTGGTAAGAGGTGCTACTGAGTGACGCTACTGACACCCGCACCGTCGATCGATCCTCGTCCGCGCCAATCAAGCCTTCCATCCTCCCAGAGTTGGGTAAATTGGTACCAGACTTGTCTGGTAAGGTAGACACTGACTTAGTATAGCGGCTGGCCTCCGCAAGTCACTGTATGGGCTAAATACGCATTCGCCACGCCTCCACTATTCTGAGTGGAAAACGGGTGCGTGGCGCGTCTTTCAGGACTGATCAACGTCGACACCTTTTCCTTCACCTTTTATAATGAAAAGCATAGTGAAAGGACGTACTCAGTGTAGGCTGCTGTTCCGGACGGATCGGACGGACATACCCATCCTGGCGGGCACTCACATTTGAATGAAACGGCGACTAGTGAGATCCGATTGTCCACGACAATCTGAAAACATCCGCCTGTCATTATAAAATAGACGGAGTTTATTATAAAAATTACATAAAAATTAACGGAGTTTATTATAAAAACTACATAAAAATAAACGGAGTTTTGAGTTGACTTCATAAAATAGGTCCGTATTCGTAAAGGAAGAAAGATGACGTACCAAATTAATTTGCCACTTTTAGTGACCTCTATTAGCTTCTGTTTGTTGTTGCGATCTGGAGTCTTTGATCCTGTTTCCTCTTCTACTTGGTATGCTTGTTTTTTGGGCAGTGCGTTGATTTTTTCTATTTTTTACCATGTTGACCAACATAAGAGTATGCTTACGTGATTGATATGTATATGTCTTCGAATATTGGGAGTAAAAATTTATTTTTGAATTAGTTCATCAGTTAGAGACACTCTCCTCCTTTAATAACTCTGTTTTCAGGGTAAGGTAAATAAAGGCCCTCACCTGTTGACAGTAGTTCGCCTCATCGTAGATGTTGCATACTCTGGACTGTTTCTCAAAATTGCTTCGAAGGTTGATGAATGCGTCCTTTAACTTCTGGAAAGGTGGTAGAATTATTAACTGTCTCATGAATCGTCGTCTCGAATAGCCATCAGAAAATACGACGTTTTTCTACAGGACGCCATTCACGAGCCGGTTTTCGAGTCGAATGTTTGTCAGTTTCTCATTTTTTGTGTAGAAAAGAAGATTATGGTCGTCACAAAGCGTCACGCTGCGACGTGAAATGCGTTCGAATTGCTTTCAGTGGTCGCAAATCAAGTTGGAATTAAGCGACCACTGGTCACCTAAAAGTCCGAAGTTAAGGCTATTAATTTTGTTTTTTATCTTCGTATGCCAATTATCCTACCAATAAACAAGCGAAACCACGATCTTTGTTTGTCAACTCTAGGGTCCCGCCGCGATTGCCCGTTACGGTGCTGCAGGCCGCTGAATGGCTGTTATTTCATATTTCCCAATCAAGTTCAGTTTCAGTATCAGGCTCTAGTTTTGAAAAACCTCAAGCAATCACTATTTAGCTGGAAATAATGAAGAACTTACATCAGGAAGTACGGCGAAGGTGAGACCACATGTAAAAAGCAGCGCCAAAATTGTCCTCATGCCTCTGAATTGAGTTTTTGTAACTTGTTTTTTTTTCAGTAGCCACCACACCTTGTCTTTACGAATCAAATGAAGTAATTTGAATCAAAGGAATTTAAGGAGGAAGCACTGGCGAGAAAACGAAGAAAAACTGATTTGTGCTGATAATTTCTGTAATGATAATAACATCTGAACAAATCATCAATGGGAAGAATGTTACTCTTCAATCTCCCTCCCCCTTCCTTATCACATGAGTCGTTTCAGCAGTAGAGGAGTTCTAAGCTACCAACTAATGAATACTATTATACTAAACTATACAAGAAACCACTCAAAGGAATTCATTAATCGTTAGTACAATGCGGTTCTTAGGTTTGAGAGGGCAGCCGCTTCAATCAGAAATGATTTCCCGGCCAGCTGTTGCGACGATGATTATCATAACTATGAGAATTCAGGTAGCGATAGATAAATAAATATCGGAAGAAGAATGACTTCAAACGACACGAGAAACTGTTAGAAGGGCGAGAAATTTCGGGTGCAGAACTGACCAGAAACATCCATCTCCGATGGAGCAAGGAAAATTTATTTATTTATTTATTTCAACGCTATATAAAGACGTGCTAGCAGTAAAACAATAAAACGAGGTTAGTAACGAGCAGACAAACATGCAGATTATATCCACCAGCATGGAATACTGTAGATGTGATAAGGAGATGTACTCGGAAAATAGAGCAATATCATATTTCATATAATATTGATTACATGAGTGTTGAGACAATCATGTAAGGGTAAGCAATAAGCTCATGGATCACAAGATCAAGAACAAAGAATTGAACCTAGAAACATAGGAACATAATAAATTCCCCAAAAACAAGCAAAATAATAGAACAACGAATTAGAAATGAACCTGAGGATAAGGCTGAGAAGGAAAGACTTAAGGAGCATGAGAACGTGCACGATAACATGATTTATAATAGTTCGAAGAACAAAATGGGCGCAAAGAAAAAATCGATGCAGAACTCGATAGGAGGGAAGAAGTAAAATGGTCAACGCTAATCAGTTTCATAAGGACGCGCCATGCACTCGTCCTCCATTCAGAATCCTACAGGAATAGAGAATGCATTTTTGACATATACAATGACTCGCGTGGGCGAGACCCATACCAAATCAATGTCTTTACTCTCCCAGACAAGTTTGGTACCGATTTATCCGAACTCGGAGGGATGGAAAGATTAACCAGCGTTGGCGGGAACCGATCGCTCAACCGTGCGTGGGTCAGTAGCGCCTTCTACCACCGCACCACGCGGGACCTTAAATAACCAACAGTATATTTCAATAATGTATTTTCATATTTGGAAATGTGCATATTTGACCTATACAGAGGGGGCCAGCTGCTATACCACGTCAGTGCCTTTACCTTCCCAGGCGAATCTTGTAAAAATTTGCTCGACCCTGGTATGGGATTGATCGTTCGATCATGTGGCTGTCAGTAGCGCCTATTACCACCCACTGAGCGTGCGCTGGGCCCAAATTGTTCTTACGAAGTGTTCTGATTATTTTTATACCAGTCATACAGCGGCCTGCTAGCCGTCAAACGGCTTCTGCATGCTTCGCGCATGTAATAAATTGAATTGAATTGAATTGAATTGAATTTAAAGGGGGGGGGAGCTCGCAGGCACTACAAACGAAAAGCAATAACATTAAACATAATAGCACCAAAAATATTAACAGCAGAAAACGAAGGGACTGATGAAATACGCCCTGGGAGTACGGTAATAGCCTATCGCGGCGGGACCCATATGAGCCACCTATGAAACATATTGCTTGGGTTTCGCTTATTATTTAGTAGGATACAATAGAATAACTAGGAACTTTGACGGAAGAAAATGAGTACGACGGTGTTTCTAGAAAAGCCGTTCCGAGGAAACTGCCCTAAAAGTGGACGTCGGCGGAGAACTGGAGGCAACAAGTTGTGCGAGGACATTTGGCCATTCGGCTGCTGTTGGAAATGTTGATGGTTTGAGAGAATGCTTCGTCCAGTTGTGACCGCCACTTTTTGTGTGGCGGTGGAATCATCATCGGTAATTGAATTGATCAGCTGAAAAAAACGAAACCCGGTTCAGAACGTTCGGAACACATCAATTCTCCTAGCTGAACGCGAATTGAAATCCGCCTGAACGTCTCTGATCCACAAAGAACCCGTGACCAACTTCCGATAGCCACAGGGCCGCTCTAGTAGTCCAATTTCATTGCACATTCAAAATAAACAAATGAAATTTTAATTTTAAATCAAATTTAAATTGAAATAAATGAAATAAAAACATTTATACTGAAGGGTGGTAATGTGGTAAGAGGCGCTACTGAAACCCCCACTGTCAACCGATCGATCCTCACGCAGGCTAACTAAGCTTGGCATCTCTTCGGGGTCTGAAACTGGTGCAGGGCTTGTTTGGGAAGGAGAAAACTTTGACTCGGTTTACAAGCAGCGTAACCACACAATTCATTTTACTGGCTAAATACGCGTTCACCATGCCTCTACTATTCAGAATGGATGACGAATGCGTGGCGCGTCCCTAGGAGAACTGACCAACAGCGACTCCATTACCGTATGCTCTTTCTCTTACATTGATACTGGTCTCGGAGGTTTTCCTTTCACCTTCTACCGCTGACCAGCAGGTTTCGGATGCCCAAAGAGATGCAACCGTCTTCGTTAAACTTTGAGCAGAATAATGTTCGAAAAAGTGCTTCAAAAGAGGAAGTGTTTCAGCGTGAAGGTTCCGCCTGACTGCACTCATCACACTGGCTACCCAAAAAACGGAGCGGTCGAAACCGCAATGAAGCCGCGAGATTTGATTCTTGATTTGATTTTTGATTCGGGCACGTTTCCGTTACCCATTCATCAGGGTTTTTAATATTCAAAAGATATCAAAAGGCAAAAGATGAAGCAGTATGCGAGACTGAAAACGCCATGAAACCAAACGATATGTGGAAGGATAACGCGATCGTCTTCCAACCAGCAACACGGAACTGGGTTAAATGCGTCATTGGTTTACGTTTATAGTGCATTTTATGATTGCACCCGTTTTTATGGTTTAATCGTTCGTTTTTTTTTTCTGGAAGAGAACGTTTTTTATTGAACTCTTTGGAGGTCAGCGCTGTCGGATCTTCATTCAGACAAGAATCCGTAGGGCCTAGCTTCTGGTCATAGTTCAGCAAGCTGTTTCTTCGTTGAAAGCTTGAAAGCAACTATTTACATAAATAAAGCCCTTCCACCCATGCTGACGAGTCCCGGGAAGGGCTCTATATTTCCATGCTTGTACATGGTAGGGACGAAACGAGCTATCTAGTTTTTGATTTAATTCCTTTCTCTTTGTTTTCTTGATTTGTTTGTTTATATTAGTTACCCGAGCGGGGATCGATCGCTCGGCCGTGTGGACTTCAAAAGCCAGTATGTCACGGTTCAAACGCTCAAGAAAACAGCACCGAAACAGTGGAAGACCATAGACCCTCACGAAACTGTTCGGTTGCAAAAGTGACAGAAATCTGTATATGACATTAACAAACTCGTAACGAACGAAAACGTGAGGGTGACCACAAATCCTCCCAGAAAACCCAAAATCACAAAAAATTCCGAATTGAGACGGTTATCTCAGTAACGCACTGCCAACCGTCATTTCCATGGTGATGATGATATGTGACAAAAAATACGAAAGACCATATTTTTCGAACAAAACAGATTATAAAGAGGGTTGTGGGTGTGTAAATATGAAACCCGCCCTACTAGGTTAATCAAAATATTTCTCACTACTCATCTACATACAGTGGACCTAAGGAAGCTCTGTGTTGGGAACTTTTGTGGCCAGCTGGTTCTCAAGAGTTCGAAATGCTAGCACTTTTCTCCTGTTAATACACCGAGTCGAATTTCACTTCCAAATAAATGTGAATTGACAGCGATGTGCTTGCTTTTTTCCTTTGCTTTTTTAAACACAGCAGACATTATTAATTTATCATAGACAAACCCTGTTATAAAACTTCATCATAAACTTACACCTGTAAAAATACCAAATACAGCCCCCAACCTTAAAACATAATGAAAATGACTAACCACATAATAAGTGTCGTGTAAAATAATATCTAGACTTGAGTTAGATAAAACAACACCAGTTGCTTTTTAAGAGGTATTTTTGTGATTCTAGTTCATTTTTCGAGTTTGTCAAAGTTTGGTAATAATAGTGCTTATTTATGTATTTGGAGATGCTAGGTTATTCTCAAAACACTGACAGTATTTGCGAATAACCTAGCATCTCCAAATATATACAGTAGCGGCCAAAAATCTGTTAACACTCGGTCGCGCAGAAATTTCCACCCTTCTTTGACCGGTAGCCAACGAAAATGTTCGGCACTTCTAAGGAAGCAGTGCACAGCCTCTGATAGAGCGAATCTTCCTCTTTCGAATTGTGTACAAGAAATTTCTAGATGTGCTGAAACTGAAGAAATAGAAGAAGTTTTTCGAGACATACATTTTTCTTCACTCAAAAATTCACTTTTGGGACGTGTACTTTTTCCGCAAACAGCACTGCGAAAAAACTAAACATACTTTCTGGCAGTGCAACCAATTCTCTCTCGAACGGTGTGCTTTGTTTCCAACTTTTCTGTACAAATTCAGAATTACAGACAATTTCAAAGGGAAAAACTCACGAAGAATTACTGGGTGTCTCAAAAAATGTGTTAACTGTTTGAGACATAAGTTAAGTGATAGTGATCATCCGAAGATAGGTTATGAGCCATACGAAAGCACATGAGAAGCAGATCTTATGCCACGTTATTGGTGTGGATTGCGCCATGCACCCCTACGACAGACCAATTTTTGCACCTGATTGACAGTGCTTGAGATAAATGTCAACGGTAATTCAACAGTAGTGTATTTAATAGTTGCAGAAGATGTTCGCATACAAGCGATGTGCAAAACAGAAAATGATTAAGAAGTTTCTTATCTAATAGACGGCGATTCGCGGAAGCTACCATAAGCTATCATCCTCGCCACTTGCTGCTTTTTTTTTGAAAATTCGTGGCGTCGTGCGCTAACGAGGTATCCTGCTCTAGATTTTTTCGTGAGGGTAATCTGACACGTAGAATGTTACGAAATTCTTATCCACCCTCGAGATCGCGCTGTTACTGTACTATCAACTAAATTTTGAGCGGACTCGTAGTCTTGCAATACTACACTAGATGAAATTTTTAAAAAATTCGTGGCTTGCCGGGAGACGAGATATCTTGTTCAAATTTTATTCATGATGCTAGCAAGTTATGTGGAATACGATGGTTGTAATTTCTGTCTTCGAAAGCGCGCTCTTGGTGAGCTATCAGGGGAATTTGGCGCGGACCCATAATTTGGCACCACACTGCCTGCTGGAGATTTGTTCAAAAATTCCTGTCATCTTGCGTTCACGAGGTATTTTGCTGAAAGTCACTGCATAAAGGCAATAAGGCATGGGAAACACAATGCTCATATTATCTAGCTCCCTCAACGCAAAATTGGTGAAATACCAAATAGTTCACTAAAAAGACTGTAATCCTGGATTTGCAAAGAAAAACTGAAAACAAAATATATCGTTCGAGAGAGAACTGTTTGCGTTGCCAAAAAGTTTGTTTAGTTTTTTTGCATAGCTGTTTGCGGAAAAAGTACATGTCACCAAAGTGAATTTTCGAGTGAAGAAAAATGTATGTCTCAAAAAACCTCTTATATTTTTCCAGATTCAGCACATCTAAAAATTTCTTGTATGCATTTTGAAAGAGGAAGATTTGCTCTATCAGAATCTATAAACAGCTTCCTTGAAAGTTCCGAACAGTTTCGTTGGCTACCGGTCAAAGAAGGGTGGAAATTTCTGCGCGACCGAGTGTTAACAGATTTTTGGCCGCTACTGTAAGTCAATCAACTAGTTCTCGTCTATAAACCGCTTAACAAAAAGCGGAAAATAGCAGAATAGTTTCGAGTGCTTATTTAGTTTTAGCTGATTTATTTTTAACTTTCTTATTTTTTGTTTTTGATATAGGAGGTTTACCCGGCTTAGGACTATCGGTCGTCGTTCCAGAAAAATGAATCGTGAACAACGACCAATTGAATTGAACCGCCGTCGATGATCATCAGAAGGAACGACGAGAAAGTAAGAAATAGATATGATGGGTTGTGGGAAACGCGATATGAAACTGTCGTAAGTTGACCTGGGTCACACGACCCGTTGTCGAGAAAAAAGGAGAGAGCGGATCGAAATCCATTGATGCAGTTTTCCTAGCGAAGCCGTATCACTTCTTCGAGTGTTTTCGCTGGCGCTATTCAAAATGACAGTTTCGACAGAAAAAAAACGAGTTTCGTCCCTTTTTTACAGGACTGAAAGGCCAAACACTGCTAACTTTATGAATATTATCTCCCCCTAAGTAATATTTACATTTCTGATCAATGATATCCCTAACTGAACCTATCCGATAAGAAACAGATGTCAAGTTCGCCTAAAAAATGAAAAAAATCTCTAGGTAACCCTTGGTAGGTTCAATGAACCCTTACCACACGAGGTGAGTTAGTGATACGAATTATACGAAGGCACACTTGCCGTAAGTACCCCTATCCCTACAATCCCATTTTTCTGAAATCATGTGCAAAAAATGCTTCAAAGTTATACCAATTCAGCAGAAACATCGTCAATAAGGAGTACTTCTGGCGGTGGCAACAAACGCATCATTGAATTTTTGAAGAGTGCGCTTGTAGGGTGGGCATGGAGGAGGGTGCACAAATCGGATCTTCACTCAATTTCAAGGCTCTCACGTGTCTGTTCTTCTTCTGCAATATGGAGACTTTTCTGTAGTTTCTGCTGTTCTTTTCACTCCTAATTCAAGATGTTAGGAGCACCTGAAACAGCTAAGCAATCGTACATCGACTTATTTGTTGCCTAATGTGAATCTCGAGAAGGGAGTCAGTATTTTAGAACTACTAATGGCTGCAGAAATCTTTCAAGGAGCTCCCAACATATACCTCTGGGGATGTTGATCGCAGCTAAACAATTACACCATTAGTTACCAGCCACTGATCGGCCTATCGACCGCCGTTAGTTGGCCACCCACAATGTCGGATTGGATTTTCAGGTCAAAATCAAAGATCGACCAAAACTTCGTTTAGGTAGGTTATTTTGGGGCTGAAAGAACGAAAGAGATGAAAACGAAAGGAAACGTAAAGAATCGAAGCAATTTCATCAGCTCCCTTGTCGCCGTGGGTGCATTTGGTGTACGGTAACAGACTATCGCGGCGGGACCCATATGAGCCATTCGTGACAAACACCGCTTGGGGTTCGCTTATTATATAGTAGAATTCCACTAGCAACAAGCAGGGGCTTAGAAAGAACAGCATCAAAAGAAAGCCTATAGAAAATCGCATATAAGCGCGGTTTTCTAGACAGATCTCAAAGTTAGACATGGCGCTAATCAAACGAGGAGGGAAGAAATGGTCCTGTTGGTTCGAAGTTGGATGATGTGAGCGGAATCACAGTGGCTGCGAGGCCACATAACACCGACGAGGTCGCAGATGGTTTTCATGGGGTGGCGAGGAGGACGCGGACGACGGGGCGGAACCGGTCGGCTGTTACAAATACACTGTTCGCGCGATGAATCCCGAGGATGGCGATGAAGCATCGTCAAGCGATCGACCGACGACCGGTCGCTCAACAGCTCTTCGGGGCGTAGTTGCCTGAACTAGACCTCTCGACTGATGACAACACTTTATTTGGGCACCGTGCTATCTGACGCACAGCATCCGTCAGAAGTATGGATGCTGGCGGAGGAGAATGCGCAGATGAGAGATCATTCTATTACCCCCCAAGTTCTCTCCTCTTCAAACCCTCATGATCTTATTACAGCAGCGCGAAACAATCCTTACTATATATTAGGCTGTCGCAAAATTAATTTCGCTTCCTGAGTGTGTTCAAAAGAAAACTTTTTTTTACACCGTATTATGTCGTCTCAAGGACAGCCAAGCATACCATCAGGTAGGAGATTATCCGCTCTATCAAAAGCGTACATTACTGTCTCTCTAGGTTGTGCAGCCGATTTTTTCCAAAGCTTCATTCAAACATGAACCGACGCGACTTTCGAGTGCTCATGCTTTATGAATATAAATTGGGACATCCCGCGGCAGACGTAGCACGTAACCCTAGCAGAGCTTTTGGGACGGGTTGTCCTTGCGAACGGACAGTGCAGCTCTGGTTTAGAAAAGTTGCTTTCGGCGATTTTGATCGAGAAAGAAAAGCTGGTCGTGGTCGCAAGTGGTCCCTTTATGAAGAGGATTTGAGGACAGCCGTTGAAGGAAATCCAAAGACCAATACCCGTAAGCTAGCAGAAGACCTGGGTTACATTACTCTACAGTCGCAAGAAATTTGGAGCAAGTCGCAAGGTGAAGATGATGTCAAAATGGATTCCTTATCAATTGGCCGATGAGCAGCGTCTTACGCGTCTCGACATCTGTTTGAATCTCCTAATTCGTTACAAAAATGAACCGCTTGTCAACCGCGTTATAGCTGTAGATGAACAGCGGCTTGTTTATGATAATATAAACGGGGATTTGCTTGGGTTGATAAGAGTGCTCCACCAAAACCTTTTCCTAAGCCGGAACTTCATCCGAAAAAGGTTATGATTAATGTGTGGTAAATCAGTTATTCATCATAGCTTCATGCCACTTGGTTACTCAGTTACAGCAGAGTCACACTGTTGTGGTTTAGACGAATTGAACCCGAAATTACAAAAACTGTGCCCGGCACTAGCGAAAAGAAGCGGTGCGATCCTATTGCACGGCAACGCAAGTGCACACACCGCGAAGATCACCCCGGCAAAAATTGACCCAGTTAGGCATTGAAGTTCTGTCTTCTCCTCTTCATTCTTCTGACCTTTCGTCAACAGACTATCACTTTTTTCCAGCATTTTGGTCTTATTTGAATCAGAAAAAAATCGTTGAATTGACCGATGTTGAGACTGCCTTTCCTGCTTCCGTTAATTCCCGTGATTCTAGATTATTTTCCAAAGGTTTGGGTTCATTACCGCTTTGCTGGCAGAGGTATGTAGATGCTGACGGTTTTCACTTTGACTCATAAAGTTGCGTTTAAGCTGAGTTATTGCAGTTTGAACTCTGCGCTCCATTTCCGAAATTGATTTTGCTACAGCCTAATAATAAGCGAAACCAAGTTGTTTATTTGGATGGATGGATGTATCGATGAATGGATGTCAATTCATTTTTCAAATGATTGATGGTAGTGGCGGTTGGTGGTGGTTTTACCACTGATTATCACTGAGATCATTTCGAAAATCACATTCTGTGATAGCGCGCTTACACTTCAACAACCCTATATTGTTTGTCGAAGTCAGTCTTATTTTATCTGAAATGGATTGAGCTGAAGGGGGTGGATGTGAGTGAGTGAAAGTGGGATAAGTTTGGAAAGTAAGTGAAAACTCGGTGAAGATGTTGAATAGGCGTCAAAACTTGGAACACAAATTCCAATTCACCAAAGTGTGGCTTAACTCTCCAAGCAGTATAGATTTATATATTTCTCTACTTGGCGAAGCTGGCCAACAGATGTTTGGCGGCCGATAGGCCGATGAAAGGCTGGTAATATAATGAGATAATTTTGATTGTTTACAGTACCGGCCATATCTTCTGATCACTTCTCAAAAAAGACGCCTTGGAGCGTTCCAAAACGGCTTTTTATTAACTTTGTTGAACCTCAATTACTTGTAGAAATATACATATATTTGAGCTCAACAGCTCGAGCTCTATCGAGTGGTATTCAAAGATCGGTACAATCGCGAGAAATCATCATCAATGCCGAGGTTTAAAGACGAGAGGAGATGGAGACTGCTGAATATCGAATCCTACGATCTAATAAGCGAAACCGAGATGTTTGTAATGGATGGCTCATATGGGTCCGGCCGCGATTGCCCGTTACTGTACTCCCAGGGACGCATTTCATCAGTTCAGCTCGCCGTCTTTTGCTTTTGCTTTGTTCATCGCTTTATTTTAGATCTTTTTTGTTTTATTTCAAATCGATATTTCAGTTCATGTATTTTTGTTTTCAGTGTGTATTTAGCAGCCGTTTGTCGGCCGACAGGCCGCTGCATGGTTGGTATTATAAATGTTTGGAATTTCGGTTACGGTTAGGGTTTGTAACGCAGGCCTGGGAGAGGGATTGGAATCCTGTTTGTGGCGTCCGACAGCTGGTAGGGTAGCAATGATTACTCAGATACGTCGCCATCATTCTATTTTTATCCTTAGTTACGCGGACGTGTCTGTCATTTATATCCCATTTTAGTGGACGAGTAATACAGACTTGGTGAAGTGAAGAGAAAACACTGGTATTCCCTGTGACAGAAGGTGCTTAAGGGTGCTCAAAAGAAAAAGCATAGCGGAGAGTTGTGGGATGGGCGCTGCTGTACGGTAGCTAGTACTGTCCCGTAACAAAGATCCACCAGGAACGAATACATTCTGCGGAAGTGAGGATGCTCAGTTAGGTATTAGAATGGAGGAGTTTGGACAGGGTACGGAATGAGAACGTCCGAGCGGTTATGAAAACAGCTCCAATGCATCTTAAAAGGCGAGTGCAAAGGCTCAGGTATTACGGACGTGTTGGGAGGAGACCTGGGCCCAAATTTATGAACGGACCAGCGGTCTCCGAAACCGCGGCGCTGCCAGAGCCAGACGGCAGAGTCGATGAGAGATTGCGTTTAACGTAGGAAGTTTAGGATAAGTAGAGAAAGGTGCGCGCCGTTCACAGGCTATATCTCGGGGTTTATCGGGGTTTACCAATGATGAATGTGGGCCCTGGGGGTCGTCCGGAACGAAAACTACTTGGGCATGATATTTCAGTCCCGTGGAGTAGCACCTTGCTTGCAAAGTCATCCCTATTATACTCAAAATTACCTAGCTATTACCTAGCATCTCCAAATATATAAGTCTTTCAACTAGTTCTTGTCTATAAACCGCTAAACAAAAAGCGGAAATTAACAGACTAGTTTCGTATTATACTCAAAATATTATTATTACTCCCACACCGTACATCGTATATCGAGCGAAGTTTTTGAATTACACGATCTTTTAGCAGTTAGGTATTAACTTTTAAGCGCGTAGCCAGCGTTCTTCTTGATGCCCCTATACACATATGTCGCATATCAAGCCTTTCACTTTATCTCCTATTTCTTCCACTTTGGGACAAATCTTCATTCTATATGATGTTCTTCTTGAAATCGTGTTAGCGCAGATAATGCATTCGCTTCAAGGGCACTAGCTATTGTTCAATCGAGTTGATGAACCTATGTTTGTTTCTTTCGAAGCTTCTCGAGGACATCCGCTAAAGCGGAGTAGGAACTGGAAAAGAGTTGGACGAGGGTGTAAAAAGAACTGGAAAGGGATGGAGTGTTGGTACGAGCAGATCCTCGAGAAAGAGAGGCAACTATAAAATGCCCGATGCCTTCTAAGAAAGGAATGAATCGATGCTTCGAGTTTTGTAGGTGCTAGAACCAGATCCTATCCTTTCCTATCGGTGGACATAATGCCAGGTTTCCTCAGGATGGGAAACGCAACGACGGGCCTCTATTTGGTTAGAAACCGCGGAGCGGTTCATTCTCAAGCCCATCGTAGTCTTCTTTGAATCCCTAGGACCGTCCCATTCTGGAGGAATATACAGGGCTCTTTACTCCATATCCCTGTGAAAATTCGGCTTGGAAACTGCAGGGGAACGCCGCTGTCGAAGCTCATTGAACTGATGCAGTTGAGGCCAAAGGGTTCACGCTTCATAATTTTTAGGAATTCTAACGAAAATCTTTTAAAGCAAAGAGACATTGCCTTGCTGGAAACGGTCCAAAACAATTTCACGCGGAAGCTGTTTATTAGATGTTTTGGCTTGGACTACCTTCGTATTCCTAATGGAAATAGTAGGGCTAAACAACTGGGCCTATCTTCGCTGAAATTTAGAAGAACGAAAAACGACTTAGTCATGATGTTTAAGATTCTCAAAGGATTCGCTCGTTTACCGGAAAAGAGCTTCTTTGTTTACACCACCTCCAGGACCAGATACGAAGGGTTAAGGCTTGCAGATTCGGCGGCTAGAAGTCAGATCAGATCGTGTTTTTTCTCTCATAAGACAATTCGGCTTTTCCGCCTCTTACTAAACGAAAAAGTTCTACAGATGTCCTTACTTTCATTTAAAAAGTTTCTGAACCGGCGGCTAAATGTACGCTAATATCTGAATGATGCTTCCCTTCTTGCGTTTCTTATCCGCATATTCATTGCCACCTTTTTAGCCTTTTTAGCCTTTTTCTTCAAATCCTGAAGCACTATTGTCTCATCTCTCAGGCAGTTTTGATTCTCGTTATCAGAATACCGGAGTTGTAATCTCGTTGTCTTGGTTGTTCTTGTTGTCTGAGCATCACTTTTTATGTTTACTCAGATTGTTTTCTTTTTCACGTGACTGGATCACGTCTTAAATTATTCAATAAATAAAAATCGAATGGGCGATAAACAGTTTAAAAGGGCTTTAGCTATCCTACTGAAATGTTAGCGAAAGAGAAAGGCAGAAGCTTCAGCAGAAGTTTTACTAAGTGCTGAAAAAATATTCAATCGGAAGCTTTACAACCTAATAAATACATATAGCGGCGACAGAAGGTCAAGGTCCGCATATGAAGAACATCCACGCAAGCATCTATATTAATACCGGGCGCCCGGATTTATTTGTTGTTTATTGGAATGGCGCGTGTGGGGCAGTGGTAAGGAGCGCTGCTGCACCCACAAGGTCGATCCATCTTCGCCCGGAAAAACCAAGCGGGCCTACCTTTACCTTTAAAGGAGACCGCAACAGATGACCGACAGCGTTGAGTCTTACAGGGAAAGTATGTGTTGAAGAGAAAAAGATGGTGATGGTAGAGCAGGTATAACGAGTTGCCTCTGGATTCCGCCGTCGGAATGGGATCAGATGGGTAATGGGAAAGGTTGGATAATTCTTCGTATTTATTCTCTACCGTACGAGTGGACACGCCGCCACGTTCGTGTTACATTTAGAACCGCTGGGACAATGTGAATGCAAATTCGACTAAAATGACCTGTTGGGCCAGTCGTTGTACCAGGTCATTGTTTTTACTTTCCCAGAAAAGTCTGGTACCAATTTATCCGACCCCGGAGGGATGAAAGGATTGGGTACCCGTAGACGGGATCGATCACTCGACCGTGCGGGTGTCAGTAGCGTCTCTTACTACTCCATCGCCACAGGTACGTATACTATACCTTTTCGGTGGCAGATTCTACAAGTTATGAGATTATCTTTTCTGCTAGCTTCTGCTAGCTACTTTCAGGTGATTCTCATTGCCTTTCATATGTTTTTTCACCAAAATAGACTCGACCATGTCTTGTTGCAGTGCCTTTGCCTTCTCAGCCAGGTCTCAAACCAATTTATCTTTCCCACATGGTCCATGAGACATGGACTGCGCTTCTTATTTTCGACTTTTGATAACGCCGACGACATTTCGCCATTGCCAATAGACCATCCGACTCTACCCTGGGGCCACATTAACCTCTAATTTTTAACTGAATTAGTAAAGTTCGGCGATATCGGTTAGTCAGATTCTGATCTGTGATATATTAATATATATATATATTAATATATATATATATATATATATATATATATATATATATATATATATATATATATATATATATATATATATATATATATATATATATATATGTATATATATATATATATATAATATATGTGATATATAATAGTACGAGTTTTAGGAGACGAGTTTCAATAACAACACGTTTGCTATTACAGGTGTACTAGGTTCATATTATCGCTTTTAGTTTTTGTTTTAGTTTGCATTTTCAGTTGTTCATTGCTCATCGTACTTGTTATTTGAAGGCGCCCGTCAAGTGCGCGATAAATAAATAAATATTAGGGTGACCCAAAAGATCGTGTAGATCAGTTCGTGTGCATTTCAGATTATTACTAATTTCAACTAACTAATTTTATTCATAATTCAAGAAAAACAAATAAATGGCCAATAAGATTATCATGTCAAACACAATTCATTGTCAATGATCCGGTAAGAAATTCTGCCTAACCAAGATAACCAGATTAATCATTTGTTTCTTTTTCTTGAGTTATGACTAAAAGAAGTCAGAATCTGAAATGCACACGAACTTTTGGCTCACCCTAGTAAATGTGACGGGTACTTGCATCAGTGACAAGCTCACCGCCACCTCCAACCTCGCCAACTCCAGTGCCTTATCCGTTCAACAGCTCAATGATATTATTGGCATAAGGTAAATAGTTCCATGGCAGTAAAATTCACTTGCCTTGGCTTCTTACTTTACTGGTCAAACAGCCCACAATCAGGATGGTTTTCGATACTGCAAAGCTTCGGAAATTTCCATCCGTGCAACTTCCATCCCTGTCACTGTGCCAGACTGCTTCAAAGTACGAATGGATCTTAGCAGTGGACTTCTCCTGAGACGTTTGACGTTTTACACTATTTCACTCCACAGGTTGCGCAAGTGCTCCTCTCCCCGCTCTATAGGTCTGCTCGCCCAGACACCAAATATGCAACGTCTACATTGAATAAGCTCCAGGTTCAGCAAATCAATCTTATGCATCGATTTATTATGCACAGTCACGTTCAATAGCTATCAAGCATGAAGCATAAGTAGCATAAGTTTGTGCAGGCTGATTTCAATCATTTATTCAATTATTCAAGAGTTGCACGCTAAGTCGCACCATTAAATGCTAAGTATGCAACTGATGAGCTGAAAAAAAAACTTGACGAGAAAATACGCCGAAGGAGATGCTTTTCTTTATCGCCTGCACAACAAGCATTTATTTATCCCATGAAGGGTCTTGTCAGATAATTCCATCGGCGCTTGATTAGAACAGAGCAGCGAAAACCAGCTCATATCTTGTTTAGCCGTCGTTGACACTATGACCAGTCCGTAGATGTTCGACTTTTGAAGTGTATTCCGCTCGGTACCACGGCACCTTTACTTTTAACCTTTTGCCAATGATGGAGTTGTCCACCTACATAGTATTCAATAGGTAAAGGTAAAGGTGTCGGCGTTGATCAATCCCCGAAAGACGCGCCACTGCATTCGTGTTCAATTCAGAATCGTAGAGGCTTGCTGAATGCGCATTTGGCCTATTCAATGACTTGCGCGGTCCAGCCGCTATATCAAGTCAGTGTTTCTACCTTTCCAGAGAAATATCGCACCAATTTACCGACCCCGGAGTGATGGAAGGCTTGGTTGGCCCGGGCGAGGATCGATCGACTGTGCGGGTGTCAGTAGCGCCTCTTACCACTGCACCACGCGCGCCCGTAGTATTCAATGTTATCAGAAACCAAATACAATTGTCGCGAAGACACATACAACTTTATATTCCAGATACGCCACAACCATAAAACAATCACAGAAAGGCCGGTACTGACGAATAACGCAAAACAACCCGAGGACACCACAACGTTCAGAATAAAAGTAACCAGAACGCCAACGCGATGAAGTCACTACTCATACTGGCTTTGGAAATCTTCATCACCCTGTGGAAAGTCTTTCTAAAAGCCTTCGGTCACTACAGAATGAAGTAGAAAATGACGAGGCGAAGGAAAGTGAATGACGTTTTGACATCTTAATAAAAAAGCGAAGCTTTTTGGCACAATTCATATCCTACACATCTTGCTACACATGAAAAATATATCTTAGGCGAGGAAAAGTGTGGAGGAAAGGTGAAGAAAATGAGGCAACTACATAGATATCTTCCAACGAACTGTTTAAATGCTATATTAATGATAAATTTGGTCAAGGCAGAAATATATTGTAATAATTCGCTCTGGCTTCAAGGTAGTCGCAAATTAGTGGTACCGTAATATTTTTACATTTATTACAATTCAGTCTTTTGAAGTAACGAATAGCGTTTTTCGCTCGGCTTCAACTGTTTGAATACGGATGGCGGTGGAGTTGTGTCGCCTGGCTGAGCAGATGGTGGTTGTCCCTGAAGTATAATATTACCAGCCATTCAGCGGACTGCCTGCAGACAAACGGTTGCTAAATACAACAAAATAAAAAAGATTTAAAATAAAACGATGAACAGACAGCTTTTAGCAAAAGACGGCGAGCTGAACTGATGAAATGCGTCCTTGGGAGTACGGTAACGGGCAATCGCGGCGGGACCCATATAAGCCACCCATGACAAACATCGCTTGAGTTTCGCTTATTATAGTGCCCTGACATACCACCGTTGCGATTGACGCTGTGTCGATCGCTGCGAATAGGCGTCGTTTATGAAGTATTGTGTGTGCCGCAGCTGCCTGCGGATACCGTAGGGGTTAAATAGAGAAATGTGTTGTGTGGGTGTGTTCGTGTGTTCGTATTCAAATGTGGGTGTGTTCGTGTGGGAAATAAAAGATCAAATTTTTGAAAAATAGGATAATTTCCAAAATTTGACCCCTTATTTCCCACACGAACACACCCACATTTGAATACGAACCCGCGAACACATCCACACCACAATAGTGATTGAATTAATACATATTAAATTTTTTGGAACGAACGTTCTCCGCGTCGAGCAAAAAAGTGGGAAGGACTTCACAAACAGCTCCTAGAAAATGCAGAGCATTTGTAAGCGCACGCTAAAATTGAAAAGGATATATTCTACCTAAAGGTCAAAATCTCGGCGTAGAATGCTATAAAATATCCGGAGAAAAGCGTTAAGGGGAAAGACATAAATAAGAGGTCAAATTTTGGAAAAATAGGATAATTTCCAAAATTTGACCTCTTATCTCCCACACGAACACACCCACATTTGAATGCGAGCACACGAACACATCCACACAACACATTTCTCTAATTAACCCCTACGGTATCCGCAGGCAGCTGCGACACACACAATGCTTCATAAACGACGCCTATTTGCAGTGATCGACGCAGCGTCAATCGCAACGGTGGTATGGCAGGTCACATATAGTAGGATAATATAAAGTATAATGAAAATAAGTAATAAATAAGTATAGATGTCTACTGCCGAAGAACCACTAGGTTTTTAAAGACTAGAAACTCACCAAAATACTTGATCCATTAAAAAAACTAGAAAAGTGAAGGATAATACCATTGATCTTTTGCAGTTTCTTTTCTGTTTAATGTACATATTTTATGGGAATTTTGATTTCTTCTTTCCACCCTCTGTGTGGTTTGTGGTAGCACATTTTTGTGAAGTCACAAATGAATAGTGATTTAAGATAAAAAAGATGTTTGAAGGCTCGCGGAAAGGTAGAAAGCAAATGAATATTCCAGTAGGCAAACTTTTCGGAAGCTCTACCCCAACCAAATCCATATTTAGGAGGGGGCGTTAGACAAAAAAACCCGCAGACCTGATTCAATATATAAACAATGGTTTCAAATATCCTGTGGTCACTGAACCAGTTCCCTACCGCGAAGTTGCCTCGGTCTTTAATTGATGGAGTGTATCGGTTACCCCGGTATATACCCAAGAACAATAAACTACCAACTACTAACCAACTATTAACTATACCCAAAAAATATTTTCATACCTCTCCCTCTCGGTTGTCCTCCAAATCCTCATCGGTGATACCGTTCTCTGCTTTGAACTTGGCCAAATCGATCATTTTCTGATCGAGCGTCTCGTGGAACTCTTTGTGCAGTTTTCCAGTGTGGAGATCCATGACGAACTGATAAGAAGTGATAAAAATTCTGCTGATATGCGAACATAGATCATTAGTCGCCTAAACGTACCTGTCTCAGTTTTCCAGGAACAGTCAACTGTGACATGTCGGGAAATACGTACATGTGCTGGAAGGAGTCGATGGCGAGCACAGGAAGATCCTTGGTAAAAGCGAAATTAATTGTGACCATACAAAATTTAAAATACTCCAATAATGAACAAAATTCTATGATAATATTCGTAGAAATAAGCAGTAGGCCAAATGCACGGAATGAAATCACGAGCTCTATCGTTTTAGGAAAAATCCAGAAAAATTCCAAACTCAGTTTCCCCTGCCCCTAGGAAAACACAGGACAGAACAAATAAAAATAGGTAAAAAAGACGATAAATATATGATTCCTCACCTTCATTGTTTTACCCAAGTGCTTGAGTGGATGAGCAAATTTGTGGCCATCGGCAAGTAGCGGGTTGATGGAAGCACGTTGATCGTAAAGCTCGCGAATCACCTTAAAAGAGAGAGTTTGGCTAAGCATAGATGGGTAAATTTTACCCAGTAAGCGTAAAGTGGAGCTAGCTGTGTAGTGGCCGACCTGCTCAGTGAACATTTTGTCCTGATCCTTTCGTTTGCTGTCGCGGAAGAAGAGCAGGAACGGCAGGCCTTCTTCAGTGAGTTCCTCCACGTTTTCGAAGGTAACTTCTCTGGAAGTCAGAATTTGTGGACGACGACATTGCTGTTTACAACCTTTTGAGAACATGACAACAATTATTGCATTTTAATACACCTCCACAAGTTTGTTAGAGTGGTGTGTTCGCTGAATGTTCTTCTAATTTCTTGATAGGTTGCTACTATTAATGAATCCTCACCACAAAATTCCCTCCACTTCTTTCGATCTTACTTTTTACCCCAGATTATCAAAACAATAAAAACCCCTCTGCATTCAAAATAATGTATTTTAGCTTTTCTATTTTGAAGTCAGAAAATGTATACACTTACCGAACAAGAGGAATGCACTTGTCGGTGACCCACTGCTTGAGGAACTCGTAATCGCGCATGTTTCCGGAGAACTAAATTGATGATTTAAGAAGCAACGGCACCCTTTGAAGGGCATTGAAAAGTAATTTTGGGTAATTTTTTCTCTTCTAGACGCAAACCTTCTGCTCCTCCTGAGCATCCGGGTCCATGTAGGACAGTTTGTCCTCGGGAAGGTTAGCCGTCGCCGATTCGGTGGCCAACCAGAAGTTGCATTCCTCTCGAAGCAACGACGCGATTTTCTAAAGACAAGGAAGGAATGTCAATTCAAATGGGAAATTATGTCAACGAAAAGCACAGAATACTTCCAAAAAAATCGAAAAAAGGCTTTTGGCAGTTTGAGAAAAAAGGTCACCTCTATGCTTGGAGGTAGTTTCTTATAAAAGTCTGATGGACTTGGCCACCGCGTCTGTGATTTTTAACTCTATTGATGGTTATTGTGGACTTTTATCCGATATGGAGGTTAGATTCACTTTATTATTTTTTACTTTTTCTTTTAAGAATCTCCCCACTTACTGACGAGTCCCGGGGGGACTCTACCACTTTCATTATTTGCTCGTCCAAGTGTAGGGACAAAACGAGCCCTTCTTATTTGAAAATTTTCTTTTTTATCTAGTATAAATTGTGTTTTGAATTTTTGAAGACGCGGCAACCAACGAAGTTAAGAGCAAATTCGATGAAATTTACCTTGAGGTTGGTGTACTCTTCACCGCCTCGTTTCACCCAAGCGATAACGTTTCTCTTTGACGTGTCCATAGCAGCAGTGAGCTGCTCTTGACTCGAAAATTCGTTTATCGCCGTCGACAGCTGGTACTTGACGAAAGCCGTCAACGCTTCCACAGATCGGGTGGACCTAAACTTCGGTGATTGAAATTACGAAGCCCTCTAGTAGAATAAAAAGTCTAAGAATTATGAAAAAACAAAAAATAAAGGCAGGAAGAATGCTTTGGGCATAAGTAAGAGTGAGGAGGCTGTGGCTGGAGGCATAAACTTGGTTTTAAATGCCCATAAAATTGTATAAGGCGCGGTTTTTTCGCGTACAGAGCGGGGATGAAATTTCTTATATTGAGCAGATCAGTTTAAATTCCTAATACACTTGGCAAATTTAAGTCTGCTGTTAAGAGATACCTTTCGGGTTAGACATCAGCTATTTCCTGATGCTTCTTTCTTTCTTTCTTTCTCAGTATTTACCTATCTTTACTTTTATACATCCCTGCCTCTCCCTCTACTTCAGCTATAACTTAATTCTTTTTTATCAATCACGTCAGGGTTTTATTCTGTCGTATCACTTGCATTTCAGCACTAACAGCGTTGATTCTGCACCACTGTGTTTCTTATGCACCACATGTCTTGCGCATGTCATAAGTATAAATATAAGTACAAAAAACTACTAAATTATGAAAAAACCGGACCATATATACTACTTTTGATGTGGAATTTCGAATAAGTAAGAGTGAACTAGTGACCACCGCTTCCTAAGCCAGCACTTGTGAAGTTTCTTTTAATTTCGCTGCTTCATGGCTATTTTTCTCAAGAAAAAAATAGGAAAATTTCCGTTTTGATTCGAATTGTGGAGCTGGCCAAGATAGTACAGGTTTTTGGCCAGCTCCTCATGTCGAATCAAAACAGTATCATCACAATGCCAAGATTAATGGAGAGTCGGACGTGGAAGAAAAATTTCCTTCAAAGAAAAGAAAAGAATTTCCTTCAAAAAGTTATCATTTTGTGCAGCATTCTATAACATGACCCTCCTTTATGTACACAGATAGATAGGCAGGGATAGTTAAATGGGCGAAGACCATCGATGTGCTACATACCTGTACTCTTTCTGAATCAGCTCTCCATTCACGAACACCTTCATCGTTGGATATTTATTTACATAGTATTTGTCGCCGACGTCAGCCTAAAAATGAGTCATGAGACTTCTCAATCTATTTCCCCATAGGAATATTTTATTATGAATGAGGACATGGAGATTCTAAATACTGTTTACCTGTCGAACGCTGTCGACGATTGCCCAGATCACGCTCGCCTGAGGATTTTCGCGTTTGAAAACTCTGGCCGATTCCTCGAAGATCGGCTTCAATCGTCGAGAAAACGGACACCAATCCGCGCAGAATGCAACGAACACCACCTTAAGCAGAAATAACATAACATTTATTACATGTCAATAGAACATGTTTAATACTCAAATCATGTAAGACTAAAACCACTAACCACACAACACTATATAAGGTATAAAAGACACTGAGAAGCACAATGTAAAGGTAAAGGTAAAGGTAAAGGTGTCGGCGTTGATCAGTCACCGAAGGACGCGCCGCTGCACTCATGTTCAATTCGGAATCGTAGAGGCATGGTGAATGCGTTTTTGGCCTATACAATGACTTGCGGAGGCCAGCTGCTAAACCAAGTCAGTGTCTTTACCTTCCCAGACACGTCTGTTACCAATTTATTGACCCCTGAGGGATGGAAGGCTTGGTAAGCCCGCGCCGGGATCGACCGCTCGACCGTACGAGTGTCAGTAGCGCCTTTTACCACTGCGGGCCCCTAACAGAATGTATAGCTTGATAAAAGGAGAGAACGTACTGTTAAGATAAGACTCCAATGTCACATATGTAATACAAGAACACTGGCTCAGGAGCTATTGAGGTGACCCTTAAGCTTCTTGTCTAGAACATTTTTAGAGCTGTTTGGGTTGATTGGAAAGGTATTTTTGTATTGGGCTAGCATACCCAAAACCTGCACGAACTGTGAAGAAGTTGCGTAGGTTACGAAACACTCCTGATTACAGAAAATCATCGGCACTGATATGAAATATTAGTCTAGATTTTACATACGTCTTCTCAGAGTAATCCTCTTTTGAATTTTATTTTGTTCACGTACTTTTTTACTGTTTACTATCATAGTCAGCTTCTGTTAACTGTATTATATGATATATTTATATATCTTTTTTTCAACCTTTTTAATCTTTTTAGCTATGCTCTGCCTGTCAAAAGGGCGTCCCTCGTACGTGGTTGTCATGTGCTCATTGTTTAGTTGTTTAGCCGTTGTTCAACACGCGTGCATTACTGTGCGGCCATTAAATAAATAAATAAATAAACAGATGAATAAATAAATAAATAAATAAATAAATGGTCACACAACCACCCGCTGCAAATCTCAGCCGAATTATCGGCTGAAACCGGGGCAGCAAGACAGATTCCCTCGTGGTGCGCGTGATACCATGAAGAATGGGTAATCCCATGGCAAGATTTTACCAACTTTTTGCGGTATCCCATCACCTTACTCCACCTGACCGGTAAGCTTAGCAATTAGAGCAGTTCAGAAACAGCTACAGCTGTGGTGGGGGCCACATTAATGATTCCTTCATGAAAGAGCGGACAGTGGACAGAGTTTTCTTTTGGAATTTTTCTTAATTTCTTGAATTTTTTCAGTGTAACCTCATGAAGTGATTGAATTATTATGAATCACCCTTTTAGTGTATCTAATATTTCCTTTTTTCTATTGTTATCGTATCCCAAGTCCAATGGTCCCATGTTATATCAGTATTTTTTCTGTTTGAGTTCTATTGATTGGACAACTGTGAGTAAAGAAAGAATTAAAGAGATGGAAAAGAAGAGAAGAGATGCTTATTTTCTGCATACCATAGTAAATCAAGAAATGATCTGGGCTCGATCGCTAAGATTTTCATAAATTAAAGGAAAACAGGTCCGGTAAAGTAATATTAAACTAACTCACCTGTGAACTGTTCAGAATTTGGTCATGGTTGTGCATCGACAGCTCAACGGTGTCGACTCCGTCCTGCGCCAAGGAGGAGTACACGGCTAACAGTGCCAAGTTCAAGATGATGCACCACTTCCGCATCGTGTACCCGCTGAAAAATTCAGTCCGTTGAAAAAAATTCAAAAATAAGGGAAACTAGAGCGATAGACAACTGAAGCAGCGACGTAAAAGTAGAGTCTGAGAAGGATGAACTGGAAATAAGACGCGGATGGGGCAATTGCTGTGCACTTTTTTCTTGAAAATTAATCACCACGTGAACTGGGAGACAGCTGGTAGTGAACCGCCTCAAACGGCCACTGAACTTGACCTCAGGGACCAACTACCCTGCGGGTTTCTTTACGATTACCCAACCTACGCGCTGGTTGAAAACTTCTATGGCTTTCCTCCTTAGAAGATACAGTTGCTTTTAGAAAGTGTGCTGTGCAGAACGCATTAGTAGGAAGATAAAATCGACGCCTTCGCTTCGTTGATATCAAGCTAAAAATAGAAAGTAGAAAAGAAAAAGTAGAACTCTTAGAAGAAATCTCAAGCGCCAATTTCAAAACTATGCGTATGGTCACTCCCAGCCTTGGGACGTACCTACGAAGGCGACCTGCTTTTCTCATTTCTACGCTGACGCCTACAACTAGGTCAAACGGCGAAGCGAAAGGTGATCACCGAGAGTGACGGAGTAATCGAATTTCCTTCACCAGAAGTCTTTCGATCGTCCTGTTTCGTTATCTTCAATCAATAGAAAGCAATGAAATACCAAGAAGAAACCTTTTCGGTCATTCTCGA
Organism: Nippostrongylus brasiliensis; assembly: GCA_030553155.1. NCBI lineage: Eukaryota > Metazoa > Nematoda > Chromadorea > Rhabditida > Heligmosomidae > Nippostrongylus > Nippostrongylus brasiliensis. Next base: position 8,036,289 of record CP130735.1, read on the forward strand.
AGGTTCCTTGTGAGGGGTATGAATAGCCAAAGCGTCCAAAATGTGTTTACTCGGAAACTATTCTTGCATTGTTATGGTTTGTTTTATTCCGCAATTAAAGTTTCTCTCGCTGGAACAAGTTCCTTTGTTTGCGCACTATTGAATGGAGGAGAAACGATTCGACTTATTACTCGCTTTCAAAATGTTTAAAGCAATCACTAAGCTCAGACTTTCTGACTTTTTCACTCTCATTAGCTCGCGCACCAGAGGAGCCGATTTCATACTCTACACATCTTCAGCAAAAACCCTAGTCAGGTCCAAGTTTTTCAATCTTAGAGCTTGCACAAACTTCAATCGTGTTCTACTTGTTCTGACTGAATGAAGCCACGGCTACTCCAGACTGAAGAGTCTGCTGCGCAGCTTTGCCGCGGAGTATAAGCAGATCTTAAGATGCTCCAGGAACGAAAAAATGTAGTCCTGGCCTTGGTCATGCCCAACAGCAGCTTCCCCCAGCTAGCTGCCCTGTCTTATGTACGCTCAAAAGGAAAGGTAATCATATGCGAATATAGAAGGGCAGCCCGAAGAAAGGGAAGAGACGTGTTAACGGCAAAACTCTACCGCTACTCCAAAATTTACCACGTAGTTACGAAGATCAAGCTTAACAAAGAACAGAAACGAAGATATTGTGTGATAAAGAGAGTGAACTTCAGTAGCTTCAGAGAGGGGAGTTCCAAATGAAACATAATAAACACAGTAGCATTAAAATTTTTGCAGTTTTTTATTAGCCCGTCCACCTGTCCAAATCGATTTCCTTTTTATCAGCTTGAAGTTACTTCCAGTTCAAAGGCAATGGCCTTCAGTTTCTTCAGAGTTGGCAATTTGGGGGAGGATCGGACGGATGTCGGGTTGCCTGCTTCATAATCCTACTACCTATATAATAAGCGAAACCGCGATGTTTGTAATGGGTGGCTCATATGGGTCCCGTCGCGATAGTCTGTTACCGTACACCAAAAGCACACACAGCCGACAATGGAGCTGGTGAAATCCTTCATTTCTTTTCAACCAAAATTTCCAGAATTTCCATTTCATTCGAGTTGGCCGACAGGCCGCTTGAGTGCTGCTGTCAATATACGACGAGCACTGATTTAAAAAAAATCAATGAAATTATGGTCGATCAAATTAAAAGGTGATTGGCAACGGCTCCCGAAGTGATCATTTTTGACAGCACGCAAATGAAACAAATTTTTCTCTCACTAATGCTTCAGTCCGCCAGCACGATAGAGTGGTTTAGATTTGCATACGGGGACGATGCTAGCAGCAATAGGATAGAAATATCAGCATTGACAAACACTGCATGAATATGGATGAAAAGTAGCTGAATCGATCTCAAAATGGACAAAGTCATAAGGAAATGAGCGTTGTAGCAACGATTAGGGTGGCGAGATGTACGAAAAAAGGAGGTGTAAGTTGTATTACCAACTAGAAAAATTATATTAAAAATTATGTTAAAAAGCGATATTCAAATGGGTAAACAAGTTAACTGTGCTTTTAAACAAGGTTTCATCAGGAAAGAATACAAAAAAGGAAACCGTGGAACTGTGACGTTGAAGAGTAGTTAAATAGAGCAACAAATAACGAGATCCAAATTTTGTCCGATACTTTGCCTTTTAATTTTGTCTTTACGGCACGCGTAGTGCAGTGGTAAGATGCGCTGCTGACACTCGCACGGTCGAGCGATCCATTCCCACTCAGCTAACCAAGCCTTCTATCGCTGCGGGGTCGGGTAAATTGGTACCAGACTTGCCTGGGTGGGTAAAGACATTGACATGGTATAGCGGCTGGTCCCCGCGGAACGAGTTCTGGTCTGTGATTATGCTTTAGAATACTAAATATGTAGGCATTTTCCGGCAGCTACTTATTAGATTGGTTATAGTTGTGAATCGGTATGAGTAACAGTAAAAATTAAAAACGCCACGATTTCTTGCTCTAATTCCAGTTCACTCAAATCAGGAACAAGCCCAACTATATGTCAAGTGTCCCAGATTTTTCATTGGTTATGGGTTTGTCGCCGTTTATTTTGTTTTTCTCCCATTTAATGAATAAGAAAAACGTATTGAAAGTGATAATATGGGGCGAGATTGATGGTTGCGACCGCGGATGAGAACATCAATGAAGGTTGACAGGGAAAATAGGACGCTAAATCGAAGAGTCTTCGCCGATCACGGTTCATTACTTTCGACAAAGCAGGATGGGCTAAGTGGACGCTGAATGTAAAGAAAACTCAGCGAGAATTTTGGCTGGGAAAATGACGGTTCTACTAGTTTCTTACTATATCACTTGACATAAATTTTTCTTCTGTTCGATAATGTCACTTTCTTAGCCCCTATGTTATCCAGAAGCGTTCAGTGTTGGCGATGTCGTTGGGTGTAGGATCTAATTAAACCTTGCCGTGAATACCGTATCATTTTGAAAGCATTGATGCCTAGTCGCCGACTAGAGTTAGGGGCTTTTAATGCACTTCAAGTTAGGGGCTTTTAAGGTATCACTTCTTACAGAAAACCGCATCAGTCCGACTTCCGAACAACACTGAATGACATTAGCAGCGGTAACTGGGCGGGATGGCCTAGATGTTAAGAGCCTAGGGTCATGATGTCAATGACCAGGGTTCAATCCCGTCCCAGGTAGAAATGGAAAGGATTGGCGCTCATGAACCTGCGACCGAGGACGATGTGGCCATCCAGCATAGAGCTTCAGACCGAAATATGAAGGGAGCAGCACCAAGGAGTAAGAAGACGGAGCGGCAATCATGAAAGACGTATCCCGTAACTTCTTACTATTTCACTTGACATACATTTGTATTCTGTTCGATTATATCACCTTCTTGCCCTGTAGTTGGGATAAAAACAAAATAGAGAAATAAAATATGGAATAAAAAATAAAAATCGGAACAATATCAGCACAGAATACAATGCCTGAAGGAACCTGACAAAATCGGCACAACGTATACTTCTACTTTCCATCTACTTCAAGCCATAACCCCCAAATACGCGGTCATGGAAGTAAATATTCTTCTTTTTTTGTCTACAGGCGAACCGAAAGAAATGAGAAAATAATGTGAAGCTATTCACGTCTTCCAATATAGTTTTTATTTTATTTCATTCAAAATGCACCAAGGTGCGCACAACTCAGAAAACAAATGGGGAACGTATGTAGTATTAGTGATATTAGTGTTTATAGAACAGCAACAACATCAGCTAAATAGTAGAAAAAACAAAACAGAATCTGATAAAAAACGGTTATTGTCCAGAGCAAAAAAAATTAAAAACTACCAACGGTAACGTCTCAACCCCAGGGCCCAGATTCATGAACGGACGAGCGGTTTCCGAAACCGCGGCTCAGCCAGAACCAGACGTCAGAGTCGATGAGAGACTGGGTTCAACAAAGGAGGTTTAGGACAAGTAATAAAAGGTGGACGCCCTTCGGGCTATATGTCGGGGTTTATCGGGGATTTACAAATGATGAATCTGGGCCCAGATCTTTTCAGCCCCTAGGGCGAGTGTGGTAGCCCAATGGTGAAGAGCAATGTGAGTCCAGCACCGCAAGTCGTGTATATGGGCGACCCCTTATACGAGCCTAGTAGGTCCGTCAACCCTACCAGGGCCCAGATTCAGGAACGGACGAGCGGTCTCCGAAACCGCGGCGCAGCCAGAACCAGACGGCAGAGTCGATGAGAGATTGCGTTTAACATAGGAAGTTAAGGATAAGTAGTCAAAGGTGGGCGCCGTTCGGGCTATATCTCGGGGTTTATCAGGGGTTTACCAATGATGAATCTGGACCCAGGTCCCACCCGAAAAAGTTTTACCCCGTAGTTTAGATGAAGACTCTGATGTAAGCCAGGGCGTCACAGCTTACTGCTGCAACAGGCTGGTATTGAAATGGAGGCATAACGTTGCATCGTTCCAGCCGATGCTGCGGCAAGTTTTTCGACTTTGACGAGACTCGTCTGCAACCGGTCTATCGATTCTGATCATCGTAATAGTTATGTACACCTAGATGGTTCATCAATTTGGCAGTTGACTAATATCACACCTCTGTAACAATGACTATATAATCATTATGTGAAACGGGAAATAATAAAAACGTGCGAAATAAACCAGACTGGAGAAAGTACAGACAAATAGCTTTGTTTCGAACGTTTTCAAGACGAAAAATACGCAACTTATGGCTCCTAGATGGCATTATTGAATTAGACACGATCAGGTCGAATTATATATTTAGTAAAAGAAAAAAAATTCAAGAAAAATAGAGAATGTGCTACTTACTAATAATCACGATAACTTGCAGGAGCCAGCAGCTCTACGATTCAGTATATTAATTTCCCAGGCAAAACTGGTATCAATTTACTCAAATATTGACAGATAGGAGGCTCTGTCGCCCTAAGCGAGGACCGATCACTCGACTGTGCTGGTGGGAGTAGCACCTCTTACCACTGCATCAAACGCACGCCAACCTAACAGTTATCAGCTTCACCGCTCCAATTACTCATCTACTACCTGAAATTCCTCGTTACTGAACGCTTAGCATGGTGCAGTGGTAGGAGTCGCTACTGACACCCGCCGCCCGCACGGTCGATCGATCCTCGCCCGGGCCAACCAAGCCTTCCAACTCTCCGGAGTCGGGTAAATTGGTACCGGACTTTTCTGGGAAGATAAAAACAGTGACTCGGTATAGCGGCTGGTCCCCACAAGTCATTGTATAGGCCAAACACGTATCCATCAAGCCTCTACGATTCTGAATCGAAAACGAATACATGGCGCGTCCTTCGGGGACTGATCAACGCCAACATCTTTACCTTTACCTTTTACTAAACTATTCGAAAACATCCAAGCGGGTAGTAATAAGTAGGCCCAAAGGTAATGGTCGAAGTAGCGGAACAAAGCAATCAACAATGGAGAAAGAGGTTGCAAAGGTGCACGACTGTGACCGTCGCTCCCGTCGTCGCTGATCATCGCCAGCACCAGAACGAGTTTCTTTTCAGAAATGAATGCTGCGCGATTTGATTGAAGAACTTTGGCACTGTGTCCTAGAGGATTGAACAGTGAGGGAGTGAAAGGTGTGTGTGACAGCACGTCGGAAAGAACTGAAAAGCTAAAAGCTTCTTAGCGCCGGCGAACAATGACGTCCATTATGCCAATACCCGTGCCATTTTCCTAGTTCCACCTTTTCGCGCATTTCTTCAGACATTTTTTCCAACTCCGGCTGAGTTTTCCTCTGATATCCCAGGATGACTAGCAATTTTCCATTCAAAAACTTTCAGGTATTGCGAATGCATATTTGGCCAATACAGTGACTTGCTGGGGCAGCCGCATTACTAAGTCAGTGGTCTTTACCTCCCCAAGCAAGTCTGGTAACAACATACGCGAGCCGAACGGGGAAGCTTGGCTAGTCCGGGCCGGGATAGATCGCTCGACCGAGCGAATGTCAGTAGCGCTTCTAACCACTGCACCGCGCGGGCACACAAAATTTAAGGCTTCGACAAAAACGCTACCTTTTGATGATTTCTCGTGAAAGTCTAAGCACGCGAAAATCACTGAATTATCTACTGCCTACAATCCTCCATTAGGGCTTGTTCAGAGGACGCGCGTCGAAAATGCAAAATCGAAGCTCAATCGATAATTAACGCCCTTGATCGAATTTGCTCTTTTGCATTAGTGGCGCAGTCCGGTTGCGCCTCATATAGGCAAACTTACTGGTCGCTCGGGTTTTTTAGAAGGCTGCTATTCCTTATTAATGGAAATTTTGACAAAATTCACTTTTTTCGTTCAATTTCTTTCCTATGTGATTATATGCCTAATTTTTTTTGCCTATATGAGGCGCAACCGGACTGCACCACTAACGCAATGGAGCAAATTCGATCAATGACGTTAATTATCGATTGAGCTTCGATTTTGCATTTTCGACGCGCGTCGTCTGAACAAGCCCTTCCTGAGCTCCTGTTGTGATATTACAAAGTATAATAATTCTACAAAAATGCTACCTCTTGGTGGGTGTTTGTAAGAGTTTAGGCTGACGGAAATCGCAGAATCGTTTATGAGATTGAAACGGATGGATTTCGAGGTGCCGATTTCATAATATCAATATACGAAGAGGACTGATTTAAAAAAATCAATGAAATTATGGTTGATCAAATTAAATCCAAATAAATAAAATGTAAAAGTAAAATGCTCCTGCGCGAATAACTGGAACATACAGTAGAAAATGGCTGTTTCCACTAAATACCACTCCAAGATGTCTTGGATACGCCACGCCTTCCCCAACCGCTAAAATTGTGGAGCGATTAGCTGCCACTATTGCGAGTGAAAGTGTCTTAAAGTTGCATCTTATAGAGCATCGACTGGGTCATAACCGCAATTCAGACTATTTTACGGGCAGCAATTCCCATTGAAAGGCGTAGGTTAGAACGGGGCCTGACTTCGAGAAAGGAAGATTCGACATCTGTTCTGATATTAGGGTGACCCAAAAGTTCATGTGCATTTCAGATTCTGGCTTCCTTTATTCCTGGCTCAAGAAAAAACAAATTAAAGACCAAGAAGGTCACGGTTGAGCACAATTCTATATCGGATTGTCGGCAATGAATTGTGCTTAGCCATGATAATCTTGTTGGTCATTTTTTGCTTTTTTTGTGTGTTATGAATAAAGGAAGTTGGAATTAGAAATGCACACGAACTTTTGGGAGACCCCAATAGAATAGGAAATAAAGCTCGAAAAATGTAGGCAATAATGAGAACGAGTACTTTGCGTCCAGAAAGCATGGGCATTTACCCCTCAATTTCTTCTTTCTGTGCATCTCAATTCAAGAGTCAATTTCCAATTTGCAGAAGGAAATTCTACATGAGGAAACGTAGGCCTAAAAAGTATAGGCAGATATTGAAAGATCGGGATATTCGGGAGTTCAAGCCATCTTACCATGTATACCCTTCTTCCCTTTTTTGTCTTCAAACTAAGAAAGGAAAGGTAAAATAGAATAAGACTCGTAATAAAATAACGGCTTACTTTAAGTACAATGAAGGAGTGAACAAGGCAGCTTCATATATCGTAAACACTTTTTGAGAATTGAAGGCGTAGTTGAACCTATCTGTTTAATTACGTTTATTCTACTATTTTTCTGGAGCGAGAACAATGGTGAATAATAGGTTAATAAGTGTGACAAGATATAGTAAAATTTGCAGTAACGAAGAGATGCAAATCAGAAACAACGACAAAACTCTACCCAAAACACTAGTTGAAAAACAGTCAAGATCAATGGGAGATCGGATCCGAGCTTCAGAAAATGTGAAGTTATATTGGTAATATCGGGTGCTCTCGACACGCTAGGCTGCGCTATTCAAGAAAATTCCAGAAGAATTCAAGAAGAAGCTCCTGAGAAATGTTGACGAAATTGCAAGATGTGCAAGGTAATACAATGCTGTTCACAATTATAGGAAGTCGTTGTTTCCGTTTACTTCGTTAATTTGCAATTTCTCGAATCTCACATCAGCGAGAGACTCAATCAAAATAGAATCACTAGATCACATTTTCTCGAGATGTTTAGAAACTCTACCAGCAGTATTCGGACTCAAAAACTGAATATTGGTCTATTGAAGGAGGCGACAAGCATCGATAGACGATTTAGACGAAGAAGAAAAATGATAGAAGAAAAAAGGAGTCTACCGTTTTAGGAGATACATCAGGATAGAGGGCGTTTTTTATATTTTACTCTATTTATTTATCCTTACATCAACATGGATGTACAATACAGCTACATATTAGGCTGTAGCAAAATCAATTTAGGGTCGAACGATGTTTGATAGGGCTGATGAGGAACGGTATTTGATAGGACAGATGCTGCTTGGATTAAAAAATAAAATAAAATAAAAATAAAATTAGGAATGAAATTGACAAAACGAAAAATGGAAAGAATTACCACACTCGGGAAAGATGTGCAGAAACAGAAACAGAAACCTCAAAACTAAGAACACTAATTGTAACAACCTAAGAAGCTCTTGTTAACCCAACACAACATTTACTCTGATAAAACCTTCAATCACCATAGGTGTGTTCACTAGTTTGAGCAGTTAGGTATAAAGTATGCTAACGTATAGAGATATAGTGCACCACGGTTGAGCAGATAAAATCGTTTCCCTTACCCTTGTTCATCCCAGATTAAGCACCCTGCTGAAAATTCGAGAATAATTTTAAGGAAAAGTTCCGGAAAAATTTCGACGGAATTGCAAGATGTGCAATGTAAAACAGTGCTGTTCACAATTTACGGGAGTCGCTCTTTCTTTAATTTCCAAGAGAAATACAATTCTTCTCAAAATGCTTATCAACGAGAGACTCAACCAAAAACGAATCTCTAGAGCATATTTTCTCAAGATTTTTTTTGCTGGAGATGAGGCAGGGCTGAGGTATGTCGTCCCGTTCTTTCTTGACTTAGCAATTTGGAGAATAGACCATGAATTCCGGTTAGAATCGATGCGACGTTTGGTCGAATAGTTTCTCGAATCGTCTTGACCCTTTCAGGATCCGAAAAAGGTGATTCCACTGAAACGTCAGCAGCTAATAAATATAATATACCAACCTTATGTCGAGCTCAAATACAGGACAAGAAACAACTGCACGATGCCAAGGTATATACAGAGTCCTATCTGGAGAGCACACTGTAGGACTCTATGAAAGGGGGAATCAGAGAGTGTGGTTTGGCGGCCGACTACAGCCGGACGGCAGGCAATTTCTGGCCACCCAGATGGATTGCTCAGCCGGGTGGCGGCTAAACGTCAATGTTGTGGGTAAAGGTAATGGTAGAGAGTGATCTGGCGTGTGTGTGCTCTGATCGGTGAATACGATCGACAACCACTAGCGCCGCGTGCTGCGTCACTGTCAATACGACTACGACGACGTCGACCGACCGACCGATCGAGCGACGAGAAGAAATCGATGCTCGTCGAAGGTCGCCAACGAGGTCAGCGGCACCCCCGATTTCTCCCTCAGATTAGCACTTAATTATTTTCTAGATTAACAATAAACTTCAAAAAGGTCATTCGCACTCCACTAGCCCCTTCCTTAAGCTCGAAGGGAGGAGAGCCGTCGTCTCAGTAGCATGGTGGTTAAAGCACAGCCCCGGTTAGGCGCGAGATGCGGGTCCGAATCACGTCTGAGATGCCATTTTTCCATGAGCCTAGCACCACCATTAAAACATAATATTCTGGTATACATAATAGTAACCCGCAAAAAGCGGTAACAAAACTAGAATTTCAAAAAAATCTCTCACGGTTTTCTTGAGGTTCTCGGTCAACACAGAACTGTGGTTACAAACATCGCCTTACTCGCATGCCAACTGTATGACAACTTCAACTACAATTATTTTTGACCACCCGTAGTTATCCCTTCCTTGTTCATTCCAGTTTATTTTCTGTGGTCAGTTTCATTAGGTATTCCTAACTCTACATACCGTTGTGTTTTTGTTTAGTACTAGCATTAGGTTAAAGATAAACTACTTCTGAACTTACCGAAAAAAGAGAAGGAACACAAAGGAGAAGAACAAAACATTTACACTTTTTTCTACATTATCTGCTGTCGTACCTTTGATAGGTTGTATAGTTGTGCTCTCCCAAAAATTTCGAATAATCGAATATATTCGAATATCGACGATTTTCGAACGTTCGAATTCGAATGTCATTCGAAAATCGCGATTTTTCGAGCATTCGAATTCGAGTACATTCGAAAATCGCGATTTTTCGAGCATTCGAATTCGAATACATTCGAAAATCTCGATTTTTCGAGCATTCGAATTCGAATACATTCGAAAATCGCGATTTTTCGAGCATTCGAATTCGAATACATTCGAAAATCGCGTTTTTTCGAACGTTCGAATTCGAATATTCGATTTCGAATGTTCGAATATCCATTCGGACAGAACTTGCGTTTCGCGAGGGAAGATCTCATCAAAGCAAATACAGGGTGTCCCAATAATGTAAGCACTGCTTAAAGCAACTAGAAAGGAAAAGCACTAGAAAATGGAAATCTACGGACAAGTAGATGGAATGGATTGCTCCATGTACCCTGCACAAATTTTCAGACTTAAGACACTATCAGTTGTGCAAGCTTGCCACGATTTCGCCCCGAAATGACCATATCGCAGTGCGTTGACCGAACTTCGGAAGTAAAGTTTATTAGGTCGTTAAGTATGAAATGGCCGATATCGTGTCGAAACTTTGCTTTACTATTTCACCAACAAACGGCTCTATAATCAATCAAAATTTTCACCAAAACAGTTAACACACTTCTGCCATTTTATTGGTAACTTGTTACTGCCGGACGCATAGAAACCTGAAGTACGAGAAACAGTTGATTCACGGAAGGCATTTTCCACATCCTCTTGAGAACTGAACTGTTTATCTTGTAAGAAGTGGTCTAATGTCCTAAACATATGGTAGTCAGTTGGGGAAAGATCTGGGGAACAAGGTGGGTGAATGAGAACCTTCATGAGCAACTCCTGCAATTTATGATACGTTGTTCGTGCGACATGTGGTCTTGCGTTGACATGCAGGAGCATTGGCTTGCCTCTGTAGACCAATCTCGGGTGCTTTAACGCAAGCTTTCCCGTCGTAGCATCCAACTCGTTACAGTACACGTCCGCTATTATCGATGTGCTAGGACTCGTAAAGTTGTAATGGATGACTCCATAGATAGACCACCAAACAGAGATCATCAACTTTTGTTGGTGTATTTTGGGCTTTAGGCTATGTTTGGGGACCTCATCCTTGTCCAACCATCGTACTGAGCCCATGCGATTGTCGTACAGAGACCACTTTTCATCACAAGTAACGATGCGATGTTAAAGTGGTTAAGATCTGTGTCGAAAAAGAAGTGAAAGCCAAGCGCCGAAGCGACAATACTTTTGCTGCTCGTTCACTTCGTGAGGAACTCACTGATCGAATTTTTCCGCTTCGCTATTTTGCTTCAAATGCTCCAGTATTGTGGGTACAGGTAGACCGAAGCCTGCTGCTAACTCACGAGTAATTTGACTGTTGTCACTTTCGACTGCCGCTTTCAAAGCTGTGTTCTTCACCTTGGATCCAGGTCTTCCACGAGGCTCACTTTCGAGATTAAAATCTCCAGAGCGGAAATTTTCAAACCAGCGACGTACTGTGCGTTCACTAGCGGCATCCTCACCGAATACCTCATTAAGGCCTATGGTATACTCCGGCAACGGGCCCGTCGCAGCGGAGCTAAAAATTGCATGGCTCCCCTCTATACAACATTGCAGCTGGGATTTTTGTATGCTGTTGTGTGCGCGGACTCGAAGCAGTGCTGCCCGACCTGTCGCAGCTGGCGCCGGCTGGTCGCAGCTAGCTGCGACAGACGTCGCAGCTCGCTGCGACAAAAGCCACAGTACTGTACTGAGAGGATCTGCACCATCCTTTTTGCTCTTGCGGTAAACTATCCGAGTCCCCGCACACAGCAGCATACAAAAATCCCAGCTGCAGTGCTGTATAGAGGCGAGCCATGCATTTTTAGCTGCGCTGCGACGAGCTCGTTGCCGGAGTATACCATAGGCCTAATGTTCCGGACGGCCTGTGGTGCACTGCTTCCACGACGCAAGTCGTATTTGAAAACAACACGAATTTTGGATTTTTCCACGGCTCCGAAAACCTCCTGCACAGCCTGAATTCGGAGGCAGCACTGAAAACCAACATGGGTTGTTGAAATCTCAGGAACGTACCTTCACAATAAAAGGAAAAACCAGGAGCCCACAAGCTAACATGCCTATGTATTAGCCTTGAAACGTAAAGCTTGCAAAATCGGCCATTTCATACTTAACGACCTAATAGTATACCACACATTGTGAACAAACAAAATAGTCAAAATGCAATTTTGCCGTGATCTGATCAATACCATGCTATCTTTGTGGAATGTCAGCTAGAACTGGGAGGCAGTGTAAAATACCCCTTCACAGATTGTTTTCGACCTTGTCAACGGCTACCTTCGCGTGATTTTATGGATTTAACGTTGCCCATTTGCTTCATCCCTCCACCTCTCCATGTTTTCTACAACTACCCGAGATTTGATGCTCTTTATGCCTCAACGGACACTTCGGTATGTTAGACTTTTTACGTCCTCATTGAACCACCAATGCATTTGCAACCTCAAACTTCCTTTTTTGCCGTACTGAGTAGCTTGAAGAATTTTCGGAGCGCAGGCCCAGCTTAGACGTGTTCTGGATTAAGCGTCCTTTATCTTAAGCCATCAAAGTTGTTCGTCCTTCATAGAACTTCGCCAATACAAGTTTATACGTTGGTACACCCTATTGATGGCAAGTGCCGTTACCCGCCTGTCCGTGGCCCTCTTACCCGCCTCGCTTGATGTCCGAATTTTGTTTGACTAAAATGAACAAGATCACCTACATTGGGATAAACTGATTGAATAACCCAAACACTTAAGATCGCAGATTTCGCTGCAATCGAACGTTCGAATGCGAATGTTTCGAGCATCCGAATTTGAGCATTCGAACTCGAATACATTCGAAAATCGCGTTTTTTCGAGCATTCGAATTCGAATACATTCGAAAATCGCAATTTTTCGAGCATTCGAATTGGAATACATTCGAAAATCGCGATTTTTCGAGCATTCGAATTCGAATACATTCGAAAATCGCGTTTTTTCGAATGTTCGAATTCGAATATTCGATTTCGAATAGAATTATTCGAATTCGAACGTTCGAATATTCATTCGAGCACAACTATAATAGGTTGCCATTTTTAGGTGCTTTCCATACATCATTCATTCCATGAGGATGCGCTTGTAGAGGTAAAAAGCGCCTATAGAGGTAAGAAGCGCTACATCTATCAGCATGGTCGTGCGATCGGTCCTCGCCCGAGCTTCACACGGCGTCTAGAAGATCACAGAGAGTCACAAAGATGAAGACACGGACTTGAACAACGGATGGCTTCCGCAAATCATTATATAGGCCAAATTCACATTCACCATGCTTCTACGATTTTGGATAAATCACGAATGCATGGCGCGTACCAATTAATCGACACCTACGGCTTCACTTTATTATTTTTACATTCAACGAGATACATGACAGGAGGTAAATACCATCAGGATCTCGCCCAGGGTGTGCTTGTTCAACAACCAATCTCGAACAGAGAGTAAATGTTAAGCTCTAGGTAAGCAGCTACACCGGGATCAGTAGTTATCAGTAGTTAACTATGCAGCAAAATACCTTAACTTTTGAATAATAAAAAAAGCTCACTTGCATTATTTCGCATGTGACATCTAAAGTATGATCTTCGTTCGAAACCGTAATAGGTAGCAATGATCGCCTCTTTTTTAGAATTTCTGTACAATTTTAACGTCCCGTGGCCTGTATCTTATCGAGAAAAATAGATGGAATGTCGCTGTTTGACACTAGAATCACGCATCTTTTTCAGGTTCGACAGCATCCTTCAATACAGTTTCTTAGGCCCTTGTTATACGTTCGCTCACCCCCCAGCGTAACTCGTCCATTCAGTATCAGACACCGTGGGGCCAGACACGTTTGTACGAGTTCACCACGCCAGCGTCACCATGATAACTCGTACAAACGTGTCTGGCCCCACGGTGTCTGATATTGAATGGACGAGTTACGCTGGGCGGTGAGCGAATGTATAACAAGGGCCTTAGAGAGGCACTACCTGTTGGCGGACATCCATGAGAGCTTGCCAAACACCTGTTCCTTTTTTCATCAGAATGCCAGTCACTGAGGGATTCACGGCGAAATTAGCAATGCCCATGGACGCTCTCATCAGGATAAAAACTTCTGAGAAACACTGAAAATTTGTGGAGCTGGAAGAAAATCTGCTGGGAAATGAGCGTGAAAGTTAGCGCGGAGGCCGTTCTCTCTGTCCAGTCCTGACGTCGCTGTTTGATACATTAGATTTCTTTTATCAGACAGCGCGTCGGTGATGGGTTTCGGTACAGTTCCGATTTAGTGCGGGACGAGAACGACATTGAAAAGGAGCGTTGACGAAGTGATAGCGAACACACCCTCAATATTTCTGTTTTTCAATTAAAGACGTGGGCAAAGAGCTACTGATTATTTGAAAACACATAGTAATGCAGTTTTCATGGACAATTTGCAACTCTAAGCTTTTTGAAAACTTTGTAATAAATGAGCTCTTGATGAATACACCCCGGTGCAAAATTATAGGTTCACCCCGCGATTCGTCCATAAGTCGTGGGCGTAGAAAAGCATTTCTAGTTTTTAGGTGATATTTTCCGATGAGAAAAAGTGGAACCTCGATGGGCTCGACGGCTACAATCACTACTGAAGAGATCTAAAAAAAGGGAAACGAGTATTCTTTAGACGCAACTTTGGCGGTGGGAGTGCTATAGTCTGGGCTGGATTTTCCGGATATGGACTCGTTGCTTTGGAGTTTGTCTCATGTAATTTGGACAGCGAAGATTATCAGAATGTGCTAAATTAACACCTCCTTTCTAATTTGAGAATATTTCGTAGGCACAACCTTATCTTCCAGCAAGACAATGCTCCCATACACGTGTCGAGGTCAACTACGAGTTTGTTCGATCCCAACAGAATACAACTTTAAGCGTGGTCCAGTTGTTCTCCAGATCAGAATCCGATGGAAAATTTGTGGGGCGTTCTCGTTGACAATGTTTACAAGAACGGCACCACTTACACCTCAGTTTCTGATCTGAAGAACGCCATTCTTGATGCCTGTGCTCATGTAGAGCAAACTGTTCTTGATAATCTCATTTGAAGTGTGCCACATAGAATGTTTCATGCTGTTTATAACAGAGGTGATGTAACAAAGTACTAAACTTAACTTGAATGTTTATATTTTTAAAAACAGACAGCTTTTTAATGAAGTGAACCTATAATTTTGCACCGGTCATTGTCACTTATTTTTCAATTAAAAATTGTAGTGTCCTACAATGCCAAGACATCCCGCCCAGAATTTTTATATCAAGATTTTCGATAGTGAGAAATATGACAGTAATATTACTAGATCTTCTCAATAGGTTCTTTGAACACTTATGGACAAATGGTGGGGTGAACCTATAATTTTGCACCGGGGTGTATTACTAGTTATTCTTCATTAGGCTCTTTATAGCGCTTTCGAAGGCTATCCGGTAGTACAGTTAGGAAGTATTCGTAGTTAGACAGTATAAGAGAACACAAAGTAGGTTGAATATGTATTATATTGAAAACAACAAATAACCCAAGAATCCAGGGCCCAGATTCATCCTCGACACGTGTCGAGGCCATTGGTAAATCCCGAAAAATATAGCCCGAACGGCGCCCACCCTTTCTTTATTTATCCTAAACTTCCTATGTTAAAGCCACTCTCTCATCGACTCTGCCGTCTGGTTCTGGCTGCGCCGCGGTTTCGGAGACCGCTCGTCCGTTCATGAATCTGGGCACAGGAAGAGCATCTGGGATAACGCCAGCAACATTCTCTGTATGGTTGGAGGAACATCGCTCTAGAGATACATTTTCTCGAATTGAACATATGGTTGCTGTTGAAAAAAGGTCTCACTTTGAATTCTCAGAAACTTGTAGGAAGTGGAAGAAAATGAAAAAGGTAGTATGTAGTGAAGACAAAGCAAAGTGGTCGACATGTATCATCCTTCTTATTATGCGCCACGCATTCGTCTTGCATTAAGAAATCGTAGAGGCACGGTAAACGCGTATTTGGCTTATTCGGTGACTTGTAGGAGCCAACTACTCCTCAATTCAATGTCTTAAGTCTACTGGACATTCGATATCATCCTTTATCAGCACTATGGGCGTACGCGGTGCAGAGGTAAGAGGCGCTGCTGGAGTCCACATGGTCGGTCGATTCTCGCCCGGGTAAACCAAGCCTTCCATCCCTCCGGGGTCGATGAAATGGTACCATACTTTTCTGGAAAGGTAAAAACACTGACTCGGTATAGCGGCTGGCCCCCGCAGTCACAGTATGGACGAAATGCGCATTCGCCATGCATCCACTATTCTGAGTGGAAGACGGGTGCGTGGCGCGTCCTTAAGGGCTGATTAACACCAGCACCTTTACCTTTAAGTTTACCTTTTTGCACTATACCATTCTGAGGTAGGACATTGGTGAATAGCAACATAGCGGAAAGAATTCTAAGGAGAGAAGAGGTGAGTTCCCAATTTAAATTGGTAGAGCTGGCTGCTGAAGTTCCCACTTTGAAGTGACATAAATGCATGACTAGATCTGAGCTCAAAAAAGGTGGCAGAAAACCATTTTCACGGATGACGACGAGAACCAAGAGTTCAGTGACGTTCCTCTGCACCACCGTATGTAACAGCCGGAAGTACTGTACGGTTTTTGACAGAGAAGCTGAACGACAATTGAATTAGCGTAAACTATAGCAAAAAACAAGGATAGGAGGACGGCTACGTTGAATAGCAACGTGTTCGACATTGTGACGAATGAGGACGAAACATCGCGCTGGCTGCCTCTAAATGGCGATTCAATCACGCAGCCTCAAACCGGTTGCGACGAACACGAGGACAGAAGAGAACCGGACGATGACAGTCCTCCGTAAAACCAAAATCTTCCGCGAAAGCCTCTCCTGGGCGAAACAAATCGAAGCAGATTTTCTCTTCTCCAGTCAAACATAAAAATCCCTACTTTTACAAATGGCAAACATAAAACTATTATCAATAAAATTATAAAAATGAAACTGATCAGAAAAATTGAAATATTAATTGAATAACTCAAACTAATTTACAGTATCATCACTCTATATAAAAACCCCCTAAAATAAAAAATATTGATATCAAAAAATAAGATCCACGCCGGTGAGTGTAGTGTAGTGGTAAGAGCGATTTGCATTTACATGGTCTTTCATCAGGTAAATTGATACCATACTTGTCTTTGAAAGTGAGAGAGATGAGTAGGTATAACGTCTGCCTCCTAGAATTCATTTCATGAACCAAATACAATACCGGATGTATTTTTTGATCATTTCCCGGAAAAACCGCCTAGGAGCGCTCCAAAGCGACTTTTTTCAATAACTTTGTTAAAACTCAATTATTTGTAAAAATGTACATATATTTGAGCTCAGCAGATTGAGCTCTATTCCTCCATATACACTTTTCCCAAATTCGCGAAACTTGTTTTCAGTCGATTGTTTTTTGACCCCTCGATTTTCGGATCCCGTTGCCGCTTCGGTCCACTTCGCTTGACAACTCACCACCGAATAAGCTCCGCCCCTCCTCGCCGGCTATAAATATGCGGCGCGTCTTTTCCTAGCGTTCCAAGCTACGAGTTGGGGTCCCAGCGGGGTGGCTCGAAGAAGCTACCACGCGGGGCCCCTCGTTGGGCATTTTCGCTGACGGGCCCCCGTTTGGGTCTCCTCTCAACGATGAGACAATCGATGGATACAAGGGACCGACCAGGCGAGATTTAAATCAATATTTTGAAAAAAATTCTAAATTTTCAGGTGTAATAGTTTATACCGAACGATAGAGCTCGCACTGCTGAGCTCAAATATATGTATATTTTTACGAATAATTGAATTTCAACAAATTTATTGGAAACACCGCGAACGCTTCTAAGCGGCTTTCCCGGGAACCGATCAGAGGACATGTAGGGGTACTGTATATGTTCACCATGTCTGAACGATGCCGAACTGAAGACGGATGCATGGCGCTACCTTAGGATGCATAGCATCTCTGACTACCATACCTTTCCATTGCATCGTGTCTCATTCATTTCACTACTAGCAGAGCCTGGGTTAAGCTTACCTGTACTCACCTGGGCCCAAATTCATGAACGGACGAGCGGTCTCCGATACCACGGCGCAGCCAGAACCAGACAGCAGAGTCGATGAGAGATTGCGTTTAACATAGGAAGTTTAGGATAAGTAGAGAAAGGTGCGCGCCGTTCACAGGCTATACCTCGGGATTTATCGAGGTTTACCAATGATGAATGTGGGCCCTGGTTCAACTGCCCTGTTCTTTCAGACGGCCCCACCTGGAGAGTTGGCTGCTATTCTAATGATGTGAACAGCTGAGCAGTCTTCTCTTAGAGAACGCTTGTGGATCGGATCTCTTCGACAATTTCCGTTACGTGCGATAGCAGAGCTACGAACAACGTCACTTAATTGCAGGTAATATGCTGCATTGACATTGTTAACAAATAATCGCAAACGGGCGGAGATTATCAGAGGCCACTTCCGCTATGCGTCATCTAATTTGATAACGACGCGTGTTTTAAGCGTGTTTGGGTGTTTTCGCTGACCCTTACTCTCTCGAAAGGTTTGTTGTGGATCACTAAGCTCATAAGGTGGAACACAGATTAACACCATTAGTCTTTAGAAGTCCCTTCGTACAAATATCGCTTATTGTCTCATCTCTCTCCCTCTTCACATACGTGTATGTACATTACCGTATCCGTCCACCAAATCGCCGTCGGCCATCGTTCGTTCGCTTTCCCATGGAATCTTCCAAACTTAACCATTTCACTTATAAATTTCAAGTGAGAATAGTTCGGCCATCGTTCGGTCGCTTTCCCATGGAATCTTCCAAACTTAACCATTTTACTTGTAAATTTCAAATGAGAATAGTATGATATAGGCTCTGGTTTACAGGGCACTCATAGTTTTCTAAGATTTTTCAATGTGTCAGTAACACAATAGCTATTTCTCTTCCATATCGTTTACAGTTCGATGTTCAGTTGAAGATTATTATCCCACCATCACCTATGTGAGCGTTTTATAATAAAAAATATATTCAAAAATCAGTTTGATTATTCTTTAACCTCGCTGCGACGACATCATTATCTCGTCATTCTTATTAATTATTACCTCGATAGGAAAATTCCCACCGCTTTCTCAAACGATTGTTGTAAGTTGAATTCGAAAGTTTGACAGAGCATTCAAAAGAGAATTATTTGCTCTTTCAAGCAGTATTTTTTGGAATTTGTGATAGAATTTGTGACAACTTTGAATACCACTGTTTTTTGGTTAGTTAAGCGAAAAGCGGAAAAGTGAAAAAATAACCTCATCGACAGGGTTTTTTATGCTCAGAATTGGAAGCCTTAATAAAATGTGATATACCGCTTAGAAGAAGATGGTTTTCCTTATCAGATACTATACTACTTATTCAAATTTGCTCTAGAAATTGCAGTTTAAAACCCCCAAAGTTTGTCGTTTAGAAGAGAAGAATAATTTTAACAATTAAATAAAATTTTGCTCGATGGAGCAAATAATTCTCTTCCGAATGCTGTGTCACACTTTGCAAAAATTTTCGAACTCAACTTGCAACAGTCTTTGGAGAATACCGCGAGAACTTTCTTACTAACCTAACATATGGTTATGCTAAACTGCACAGTTCATAATGCAATTAGCATCACTGCTTTACAGATATTAACAAGATCGTGAGGTGCTATTCCACGGGACCATGTAAACTGGGTAAGCTTCCCTTCAAATAGTCCTGATCAAGATTTTCATTCAATTTGTTCAGTATGTAGGTGACAAGGATCTACATCTCGAGACAGTTTGGACCAAGTACCCAAAGAAAATGATGTTCTAGTGAAGAAAAGATTGTGAATACTTCCAGAACACCGTGGCCGGCACAGATACAAGACGACTCAACAGCCATGTAAAAGAGAACGTTGTGCGAAGCCTCAACTGCTAATTCTCCGCCACAAGTAGACGAAGCACTTGAAATGGGTGGTATGAATTCGAAACCGATCAGGTGAGTCGATAAAGGTAGAAGATAAACAATCTCCATGTCCTCTCGTCTTTGAACCTCGGCATTGGCGAGGATTTCCCAATATGAGTTAATTCTGCCGACCTCCGGGAAGGTCGAAACGTTAGGCCGTTAATAAAGTTTAACCACCTAAAAACCTCGTGCGGCAGAAATAACTCATGTTGGGGTAAAATATAAATGTTTCAGGGTTGACCAGTTTCCTAAGAAACGTGGCTGCATTTGTTACAATTCAGAATCCTAGAGACTCTGTGAATGCGTATCTGGCTCACGGCCGGCCAATTACAGTACCGGACAGGTCTTTTGATCACTTCCCGGAAAGCCGCTTGGTAGTGTTTCAAAGCGGCTTTTTTGAATAACTCCCTCAAATGTCAACTATTCGTGAAAGAAGACAGATTGTGAAGTGCAGCTGCCCGAGCTCTATCGTTTAGTATATAAATTATCAGAACATCAGAAATTTTTTTGAAATATTATCCCCTCAAATCTCACCTGGTCGGGTACCAATGTATCCAACCCCGATGGTGAATTGATGGAAAGTTCAAGGTTTTCTATGGATTTACGGTTGTCCCGATCTTTGATCGTTATACCGACCAGTCGATAGAGCTCGAGCTGCTGAGCTCAAGTAAATGTGTGTTTTCATGAATAGTTGAGTTTCAACAAAGTTATTGAAAAAAGCCGCTTTGGAACGCTTCAAAGCGTCTTTTTCCAGAACTGACCAAGAGACATGTCCGGTACTGTACTTGCGAATTGCCAGTCGCTATACCAACTCAATGTCTCTACCCCACCCCAGACAGGTATAGTACTACTTTACACGTACCCGAAGGGAAGGAAGCTGAGCGAGGACCTAAAGGTCGCAATTTTCAATTGGAAGGGGAAGGTGTCAATCTGGGGGTGACTGAAGGAGGAGTCCAGAAAAACACACGTCATTTTCATCTGTAGAGAGTTGTTTCCAAACATACGCTCATCTTGAGGTTGACAAATAGGTTTTTGCGTTCAGCTCGGCTCATTGCGCCTGGCATTCAGCGGCGGTCGTTTATTGAAAGATCGCCGATGTTTTTAATGGGTTCACTTCATGCCTGATTGCATAGCTTCAGCAGTTGGCTCGGGCTGTCAGAAGACGTCCTCAACGCCCACGGTTCAATAGCTTAGATCACCTCGTGGTCCATGATCGTTCTCGGGAAGAGTCGTTTCTTGGATTGAGTCACCTTTTCATCGGTTGTTTTCCCCCTCTCTACTCAGTTATTCGCTATCCGATCCTCAAAGAACCTGCACAGCTTCTACTGTGAATCTCATAGGACAAGTCCCCTACATGTAGGGCAAAGGCGGAAAATGATCGGTCGTTGTCTAACCAATACTATAACCGAGCTAACTCCTTTGAACTACAACTACCTGTGAGCACCCGCAGTCATCCCTTCCTCGATCATTACATTTTTAGTTTTATTTTTATTTTCGTGGCCAGTTTCGTTAGGTATTACTAACTTTGCTGCTGCGTTTTCCTTAAGTACTGACATAAAGATAAATCAATAAATAAATAAACGGTAAGCTTATGTCTCGGACGAACCACCTCCCGCCAACTACAGAGGGCAAACCGGATGAGTGACAGTGAATGGATGAAAATTCCCTACCGTACCGAGTAACCTGTCTTTTGGCCCAGGATTTTGAGACCTTCAGGCTCCTGTTTAAATTAAATGAGCTGAAAAACCCTCAGACAAAAAGTTTACTTGGGAGTCTGAGCAAGAGGTTTTTCTATCACACATCGGCGCTGGATTAGTTTGGAGACTGTCCCCCTGAGATTCTTCGATAGAAAGTTTCCAGAAAAGACAAGAAGTCTGCATCTCCGTGAAAATAGGCCACTTTACCTGATATCTGGCACGGATGACCAGATCACCTCATCAACATTGTTTTTATTAAACTTAATGCTATTCCTCCCATTCTCGTTAACCAGCATTTGAATGAAATTTGCCTAACGTCTCTTATTGTAAACGAATCAATTACTGACAGACACCTACGTAACTGAAATATCTGCATACATGCCCAGTCACAGCGTAGACAACTGAAACGTTCCCTTCCTCCTTCTTCCCTTCAAGTGCTCTTTTTTGACTATTTTTGACTAGAAATTTCTAAAAAAATCTGGAAAGAAAATCGTGAAAATTGAAGTGAAACTCACACTTCTGATCATATTGCGTCGTTGGAGGTTGCTCCTATTTATAGTGGTAATGAATGTTCTAATGATGATTCAAGATCACCGCAAAAAAAGGTGCCCAGGTGAGTGCAAAGGGATTTCGTAGGTTCCAAACCTGCCTAAGCGGCCATTATTAGGATGATCATCACGATCATTAGACTACCTGAAAATATAGGGTTAGCTGATAATTTTATTTATTTATTTATTTATTTATTTGTGTACGGTGCATAGGGCACACATGAGACAGAACAATAAACGGCACCAAAAAATAAGGAACTAAACCATAGAACATTCGAACCATAGATCAATACCACAATCCAACAGAGAGTTAAAAACGCAACAGTCGCTTCATTGCCAGCCTTTTGAACCTGTGAACCTCAAGTGGCATGAAAGGCAAGTTATTTGGCAAGTTAGTTTGATAAAAGGTGCTGTCGGAAGTTTTCAACTTCCGACAGCACCTTTTATCAAACTATACTACTAGAGGAAAACAGTGGTGGTACAAAACGGTACCGGAAGAAGCACCATTACCAAGAATAATTCACCGAGTTTGAATTCCAATTTTATTACCGCTTTTCTGCGGGTCGCTATTGTATATATACTTGAATAGGATCTTACAATGGTGCTAGATTTATCGCAAAAATCGTATCTCACCCGGAATTCGAACCCGCGTCTCATCCTCTCCGGGGCTGTGCACTAATTACGTTGTTTGCGATAAACCTAGCACCATCATTGCAACATCCAATTCACCAAGTTGCTACCCGAGCTGTCTTCCAGTTAGGACTGGAATGTCCTCACTAGACATTGAAGAGAAGTGATCAAAAATTGTGACCAAAGCTCCTAGTTTGCAAGAAAAGCCGTTGTTGTCGGTATTTCGTCTCTCGGCTACAAATTTTCCTTTTTTACACAGCTATAACAGCTATAATAGGGGCTATACGACAATAACCACTACATTTCGTCCTTTTAGTGAACTGCTGACATCACAATCTGTCATTTGCTTTCTCTTCATCTGACCCATTTTATCAAGCGCGAAAAATTAGTCTACAGTTTTTATCTAGTGAGCTACAATAATCGTGTCATCCTCCATTGAGCGTCCTTCTGCGTTCCGTTGGTTGTTACTGATTTGTTGTTAATTGATAATGAAATTTTTTTGAGGTATAGTTGCTTAATTTCAGCAATGAATTTAACAAGAAACTCTACGAGAAGCTC
The DNA here is from genome assembly GCA_030553155.1 of Nippostrongylus brasiliensis. Taxonomy (NCBI): domain Eukaryota; kingdom Metazoa; phylum Nematoda; class Chromadorea; order Rhabditida; family Heligmosomidae; genus Nippostrongylus; species Nippostrongylus brasiliensis. Next base: position 8,059,427 of record CP130735.1, read on the forward strand.
CGTTCCATCGACAAATTTCACAACTACCGGTTCAACGATGAACGTCACAAGTGAAATTTCGGCCGAATACCACGTTGTCGGCGGGATAGTACTAGCTGTGGTGGGTAGTTTTTCGAATTTCTATAGATTTGAATTGATTTGTGAGCTTTCATCGTTTACTTTCACAAGAACGTTTAAGCTATTGTTCCTCATCTAGTGAAACCAAGTCTTTCATCCCCCAGGGATCAAATGAATTTGAATTGAACTTGTTTAGAAAGGGAACGACACCGCGTTGGCTCTCCCACAAGTAATTATAGGGGTGAAGTACACATTTTTCAGCTATTTCTGGTTAAATTACGCATTTCACTACAGTGTTCATGTTCTGAAGCGTAATCTTGTAAAGTTGTTACCTTATACGCTTTCCTACAGAAAAAAAACAGAAACTGCTCAAGGAATAAGTTCGATAACGGACTGTTTAGGGGGAGGAAATACATCGGACTTGAGAGTAGATAGACCCAGGTTGATGTCTCGATTTAAGCTTGTATCCTTCTCATAAAAGATCAGGATCAAGAAGTCGATAGCTGGTTGATTAAGGTGATACCGTCCGTGTTACCTAATATAATCTTGTATTGTAATACTCAAATCCCCTCTACGGTACAAACTCTCTGTTATTTAATATGCATTTCGACTGAGATGAAAATTTAATCAGCTACATCTATTCATTTATTCATTTATTTATTTGCTATTAACTAATGATAACTTTCGACTATAGAATTCAAAGCACACAATTGCTAGGCAGTACTGCTACAGTATCCCTATCCCCACAGTAATCCGCCTCCTCAAACGCGAGCGCAGCTGCGGCGCGGCTCAGCGCGCAGTCTACAGTAATCAACCAAACGCGTTGTGTTACTGTAAGCCGTACAGTACTGCATACCGTAATCCGCCTGTTCAAAAGTACGCGCTATTGTAACGCGGCTCGCGGTGTAAGAGACGATTTTATCGGAGAGAGTCCATTTGTCTACCGTACCCCGTCGTCAGCTCAGTGATTTTTTTTGTGAATAACAAATTTATAACCTTGACATTTTTTACCTTTTATATACGTGCTCCTCCAAGAACTATAAAATTGCCATGATGTCGTGTCGATTTTAGCCCTTATACAAACCCGCAGACGTGATTTGCTAGGGCCTTTGACCGAATTTGCACCGACTTCGCGCCAAGGGCCGCATTGACGCAAAGTCGGGGCGAGGCGCCTGTCGCGTGCACTGTAATGACGGATTACGGTAGACAAATGGACACCCTCCGATAGAATCGTGCTTGTCTCGCGGTGCGGTCCATTGTGTGACAAAAGTTGCGTTGGTGCACACCACTGCAAGTCAGCTAACAGGGGCCTCTTACTACTTACTTATGTCTTTATCTATTTACTTGATTATTTATTTATCTATTTTTTGATTGTTTATTTAATTGTTCACCATAAACCGGTCAAAGAGCACAAACGCGAAGAAAAACGAAGCAACGATGGATTCGGTTACTATGTGAGGCAATGTGTCATCTACGGAGAGCTGTTCTACTTCACACAAGTTCTACCCGAAAATGAAGTTCGAAGAGGTTTAGGTGTCGGTGATCGGTGTATTGGCGAACTGCTATGTGTTTGTGAGCGTTCTACATCGACGGAAAACTCGAAGTTCATTCCTCTACCTATGCTCGTCCAAAGCGCTCTATAATTTCATCGTGTGCGCCGTGTTTCTTGTATGGTGTACTCCAACGGCTTTTCTGTGAGTTTCGATCGTTTATTTATCTAGTTACCATACTTTAAAGAGCGCCTACACAGTATCAATGAACAACGATAGAGGGGTAAAAGGGAGGTATTTGTACGAGAACAATAACAAGCAAACTAAAAAAAGATAACTATAAATGATTGTACTATTATTATTCTTTTATGGCTTACGTGGCCGTAAGCCATAAAGATTACTTTGGACACTTTCGAGTAACTTTATGTCCTTTTTCTTATGAGGACTGAATTCCTGATGTAACTGCAGTATGGAGGTTTCAAAGAGTTCAGCCTAGACTAAGAAAAGCAAGAGAAACAAAACAAAAACGTTTTTTATATTTTTTCCGTAAAATATAAGTCTATTCTTGGCTAGTATTTCGGGTTCTATCTTGAGTTCTGAGTACTATCTTTGAAATTTCAATTCAACACCCATCCTAGGACGAAGAGATCAATCATTTGGTAATTTTTCAGACGCGACTCTTATGCACCATACGTTGTCAATGTGATCCTTGGAAACCTCGTTGGTGGTACGATGTACTTGGGAGGAGTGCTAACACAGGTGAGCAAGCAATTCCAGTGAACGAAAATGTATAATATTTATGTCAACAAAATCATATTTATGGTTACAAAAAACTGAATTTTGTTCAATGTAGTTCCTGCTACAGAGCAGTTCACTGTTCTCATTGGGTAAATTAGTACACGGCTCGGTATAGTGAAAGCACTGACTTTAAAGGTCTGATCAACGCCTACCGTTTCACGTCCTTATCTTTTTACAAAGTTAGTGATTCCTAAATTCCGTTTTTAGGTTTTGGCGTCTATCAATCGGCTGGTAGCTTCCTTTTCAATACATCTCTACAATCGCCTCTGCACGCTTCGGAACACAATGGTGATTATTTGAAATGTTATATTGAATGAAGACTAAAATCGATGCTGATGAAATATCACCTAAAGGTGCCGGCGTTGATCAAACGCGCCGCCGCATTCGTGTTCCATTCAAGTCGCTGGCCTATTCAAATTTAATTTTGATAAAAACGCAAGCAAAAGATATGACTGCTTTGATGTTATTATGCCTTTGTCGAGGTTGTTAGATGGAAATCCTCACTGGATTCTTGAAGTTCCAACCAATCATCTTCAGGGGCTGTTTTTACCGCTAAAGATCTTGGCTCAATGTTTGTTACGTTAGAATCAGGTTGTCCAATGAGTACTTGCGATTTTCGTAACAATTTCGAAGGTCTTCAGCGACCGATTCCCGGCCGATTCCTGGATTTTCCCGAGGATCACTAATTATTAGGTTGTCCAATAAGTTCTTGCGATTTTCTGTTTTGACCTGGCCTTCCATGGTTGAAACGTGTTATCGATTTAGCAGTATGGTGTATAAGTGGTGAGAGGTTAGGCTACACAAATTTCGACTGAACCAATCTTACTCATCGAAGTACCGCCTATTTTTATCGATGACTGTCCGGCAGTGAAGAAGATGAATCTTTGATGACTCCATATCGTTGTAGTCAACCGGCTGATATAAAGCCAAAATGTAATGTACGCATAAACTAACTTCTGACCATTTATATACCCTACTGCTATATCGATAACACGTCTCAACTAGGAAGCCAGGTTACCCTACTACTAAATCGATAACACGTCTCAACCAGGCACGCCAGGTCAAAATACAAAATCGCAAGAGTTTATTCGACAATCTAATAATCAAGTGATCTTTGGGGAAATCTAGGAATCGGCCGGGAATCGATCTCTGAAGACCTCGATCAGTTTGAAACGTCAGGCTGATGATAATGATTTTCACCTATCCAGGCGTAGTAACATCGGTATATCCACACATCAAGGAAAAAAGAACTTGGAAGTTGTTGCACCATCAAAAGGATTATTGTGTAAAATGCTGTGGCGTTAACTAATTGACAGTCTTTTTATTTATGTTTATTCAGATAATTGTGGCGCTGTGTTGGGTTGGAACACTAGCCGTAGCTCTGCTTTACTGCTTGAGTAAGTTTATTGTCTTCAATGCATTCAGTTTGCATTAGTGTTGATCATGTGAGAAGGTGGGAATTATTTCATCTTTATTCACTTGACATGGACCAACACCATAAACACCGTAAAATTACCATACGGCATAAAACATGGCAGTATAAAATCACCATAAACACAACACAACTAGAGTAAACAAAAAAACGTTGCCAGAACTAGGTTCCGACAACATTTCTTTTCAGTTTGAGCTGGTTCTGAAATGGGTAAGCTATGTAAAAAATTATCCATACCAAGTGATCCGAAATGTTTCTTTAAATTGTCAGACTGTCATCTGAACCCACCTCAATCCACTAATCTTGTCCACTGAAAACTTATGTTCCAAATAAGTATGTTGGCTGCCTGTCTTTTTGTTTAACATACCACCGTTGGACATGGCTTGTTCATGTGAATAAATAAATAAATAAATTGCTTACAATAACCTAGAGCACTCTAACGGCATGTTTAAGCTGACGACTCGAGTAACAGCTATGTAACCAACCTCTTAAAGGGGAGTAATTTCGCAGGAATTTTGTTTGCTTTGAAAAATGTGTTCAGTTGAATTGCTGATCGACCGAATTCTCGAATTCTGCCTGCTTTCAGACGGAGTTGGCTATATTTTCCACCAAGATCTGCTCGTTTGGCAAGGAGACGGACAACAGCTCTCGGCTGACGCGTTCGAAATCATCGGCATGCTCGTCTACAGCTCGACGGGAGTGATGTTCATTCTGAACATTATCACGTTTGCCAAACTGGTTATGCTCACGGTAAGATTAACAGAATTCAAGCTTTCTCAATTTTTTTTACAAAAAAATAAATTTTACTTCCATCAGGCAGCGATTATAATTCCTTTCTTATCTTATTAATCTACCAGCCATTCAGCAGCCTGCAGGCCGCCAAATGAACTAATGAATAGTAGGAAACACATATCAAACACTTATAATAACAAATAAAACGAAGAACAAAAAGCATGCAGCAAAAGACGGCGAGGAACTGATGACATACGTCACTGGGAGTACGGTAACGGGCAGTCGCGGCGGGACCCTAGAGTTGACAAACAGACATCGCGGTTTCGCTTATTTTTTAGAAGGATTGTATCGTGTATTATATATTAATCGAATCTTCCAGAGATCAAATACCGTGCTGTCGAATTCGGAAAGCACCAAACGAATGAAGCGGAATCGAGTTCTTTTTGCACAGGTGAGAAACTCTTATTGTCTGTAACAAGCGGCTTTTCGAAGGAGATTTTTCAGAAAGTATCGCAAGACTGTCTCTATCTGGTCGACATGCTATTTGCTCAAGTGTTAGTAGGACTACTCGAATACGATTGGTGGAAATTCATCTGCCTGTCATTCGTGTGGCTCTCACTCAACACCATAGATGGGTGAGAGCTTTATCTGGTTGAGAACAGAGAACGACAAACTCGAAACCTTCAAGACTCGGTGGCTTTTATCTCCATCGAGATACAATTTCAACTGAATTCGTAACCAACATGGCATCTCACTATGAACAGAACCATATGGTCTATGGAGTAAAACTCCAGTAGTGAAATTCTAGTTTTATGACCGCTTTTTGCGGGTTACTATTATGCGCACTATTTATTTATTTATTTATTTATTTATTTATTTTCATGCACTTAACGTGCGCCATACAATACCAATGAAACCACAAAAAGTGAACAAGACAGCAAAAACGAGTAATATGCACGAAAAAGTGGACAAATAAACCAATACAGAAAACGTCATTTATGATGGCGCTATTCACATCACCATGTTGCCTACATATAGCCAGGACATCATCACGCTTTCATATTTTTGATGATAAAATTAATAAAATCAGTTAGAGTTACTGCCCATTCCATCACGGATAGAAATATTGGCTTAATATTGTTCCGGAAACGATATCATATTAGTGTTAACACATTCATGACGGCGTCCGCACATATGTGTGGACAGCAAGGGGGTGCGTGGGACGATGTCCACACATATGTGTGGACAGGAGTGTTTCGCCCAGAACTTTCTTTGGCGACGACTTTTATTGATTGTTCTTTCGGAATCGTAGACTATAAGGTAAAATCAATACTAGGTTTGCGTCGGCACGAAAATGATTGGGTTTATTAAAACTAACTAGAGAACAATTCTCCGCATTGTTGGAACACAGTAAACGCAAAAAATTCTAGGACAGGAGCGAGTATCAGACATGGAGTAAAACTTCAATAGAACAGCTAGACAAAGCGAAATAGTAGAGTGCAATTATATCAGCGAACAAAGATTCAGCCAAGAACACTTCTTATCGTTAAAACACAATAAACATATTCTTGCCCAACTCGAACAGCGCGTATCGACCCTCCTAAACTTTTTCTTTGCAACATCTCTCCCCAAGCTATCGCTCAGCCTTTTATTACATCCTGCACAGTTTTTTTTGGACTCTTCCTGAACACATATGTGTGGACACGCGTGCGCGTGCCAAAGAGCCAGCCGGCCGTCGCGCCCATTGCGCGCGAAAACCCCTTCGTCGTGAATGTGTTAATCTCAATAATGTATCAAAATCCAATACATCAATACATCAAGTATGCAGCCTCACAGCGACGACCACCAGCACAATTGACAAAGTCATTCCAGCGCGGCTGTGTTGTTGCACCTCTTTAAACTTAAATAAATACTAGAATATGATGTTGTAGTGGTGGTCCTAGGTTCATTGCAGAATGGCATCTCAGGCGGGATTTGAACCCACTTCTCGCGCCTAACCGGGCCCGTGCATTAACCAGTGCGCTACGGAGACGACGGTCCTCCTCGCCAACTACAACGGCAAACCTAGCACCACCATTACAACTACAGTAGTGCCAATCTGGGTATCGAGTTAACCCCTACATTTCCTTGCCGTTAGCCTGAAGAATCATCCTTCCGTTTCCCCATTTTATTAGGATGACTCAAAAGTTCGGTGTATTTTAGATTCTTTAATCCTTTATTCATACTCGAGAAAAACAGTCGAATAATCAGTTAGAGTATCGCGGTTACGGAGATTTTATTGCCAGTGATCCGTGACCATGCTATCCTTATTGGTCAATTATTTGTTTTTAAAGAGTTGTCAATAAAGCAAGTCAGAATCAGAAATGCACACGAACTTTTGGGTCATCCTAATAGTATTTATTCGATTTTTAAAAGCTCTATCACCTCTACCTTATCATCTTATGTTGACCTTTCGAAGATTAAGGAGAAAACAAAAACTAGGCTACAGATAGATTACACCCCTTTGACTTCAACCATGTCTTTTTTAGCCGACAAATTAATGTTGGCGGAGAAACGAATACGGCAGACAAACGAATCAAAACAAAAAAGACGAGTAGAAGATCAACACTAGTAGCACAGCTTCGAAAAAAAAACTTACATAAGCACTTTACCTACATATTGCAGTCCATTTATTTCCATTTCACCCGTCACTTTGTGCTCCTTGTCTTCAGACGGTCAGTTATAAATTCACGCTGTGCTAGCTTAGCTCAAAATTTCTGAGTTGCTTTTTCAATTTTCCGCCTTATTTTTGGCTTTGACCTTGTTTTAGATTTTATTTTGTGTAGAGTCTGAGAACAGGTGTTTTTAGTCACCATACCGTTGTATCGGTGTTATTTCCTTGTACACTAGTATCTTCTGAGATACGCCTTCGTTTCGACTTTATCTTTTTTGCTTGCTCATACTGTACGTTGCAGGATTGTGATGATTGTGTTCGTGAAGGAGCTTTGCGATCCGCTGAAGCGTCAACTTCAGCGAATGGTCCGAGTGATTCGGGAGTCTACTCGTGATCAGAACACCAATGAACTCTTCAAACGTCGCAAATCGAAACCGATCACTATGGCTACCGCCTCATCGTCGAACAAGTACTAGGGCCAACCACCGCTGTTCCTATTTTTTCTTTTTTTTTCGTTCATTCCTTTCTCCCGGCTGCGGAGCGACTGCAGCTTCAAGAATTTGCAGCTCTTGTCGTTAATAGAAATGTGGCAAAATGTACCATTATTTGCCAGTGAGCAGATACTCAATCTTCGAGTAGATGTATGTACATTTGTATATCTGTTTGCGTTCAAGACACTCAAATCTCGCTCAATTCTTATTCTTCGTTGGTACCTTTGTGATATGATAAACTTCAGATTTGCTGTGCTTCATTACTTCTGCCTTCAATTCTTCGTTTTAGAAACCTGTCATCAGAAGTAGGTCGAAAAAGTGTAACTTAACTACCCTCTGCTGTGTTGGTTTTAGGCACGTCATTTGACGTATTAAATAAATAAACTTCCACATTTGTAAATTGATCAAACTAAATCACAACTAAGCACATTTTTCTTCTTCTTCGATGGATTTCAATCGTACCTAGCTGCTAAACGCTCCAAAAAAGAAAGAAAACGATGAATTTTGTTCTGAATATTACATAGGAATGTCTCTTTTCCTTTGCTTGAGCTGCTGATTCGCTGAGCTTTACTTTGTTTTAATTTCATTTTGTTTTTTCTTTCGTTCGACTTCTTCCAGCTTTTTGTACCACTAACCATTTTTAGCAAAAGGCAAAGGTAAAGGTAAAGGTGCCGGCGTTGATCAGTCCCCTGAGGCCGCCGCATTTGTGTTCCATTCAAGTCGTAGAGGCTTGATGAATGCGAATTTGGCCTATACAATGACCTTCGGGGGCTAGCCGCTATACCAGGTCAGTGTCTTTACCTTTCAGACGAGAAAAGAAAAACCAATTTATGGTTTCCCCGGAGAGATGGAGCCGGGATCGATTCGAGTGAATATTTTCCTCTGCTTGAGCTGCTGACTCGCTGAGCTTTGTCTTGTTTTAATTTCATTTTATTTTTTCTTTCGATCGCCTTTTCCCTGCTCTTTGTAGCACTAACCACTTTAGCACGTCTGTGAAAAGGCGTAAAAATAAATAAACAGCCAAAGCTCTGGTGAACAGTACTTATTTTTATGCCGTTTTCATCCTTTGCCCCATTTTCAGCGATTTCTTTTTTCGTTGACTTCTTCGGAATGATAATTGCGATGGAGCTCACAATCACATTACAAACGGCTTGAGAGGGACAATGTTCAGAGCGATACTAGCATAGCACCTAAGTGAGGTATAATCGATGACACCATTGTTGACTTATGAAGCTTCATCGGCAAATATTGACCGCAAGGCATCGAAAAGCTCGGCAGTGCCGTCATCTAACATCGTATGATCAGCTGTAAAATTGGTGGTTGTGATTTAAAAGTGATAAGGAACAATTCGAAAAACAGCGTGAAACCTTAGGTATCGTGCGTTTTCCGTTCGTCAGCACCCATGGAGTTTTTATGAGTACGAAGCTATCCATCGAATTTTTGTTGCAGATCTGTGGATTTTATTCTATTCAGCACTCGAGAAAGGGTTGTTGCTTCGGAGGGATGGAAAATCCACTACCACAGGTAAATGTAAAGGTGCCAGCGTCGATTAGTTCCCTAAAGACGCGCCACCAATTCGTGTTCCATTCAGAATCGTAGAGGCATGGTGAATGCACACCTCGGTGTAAAATTCTAGGTTCACTCCGTGATTTGTCTATAAGTGTTCAAAAAGTTTATTGAGGAAATCTAGTAATATTACTGTCATATTCCTCACCATCAAAAACCTAGATACAAAAATTCTGGGCGGGATGTCTTGTCATTTATTTATTTTATTTATTTCTATGGCGCACACGCCAGTGCGCGTAGAAGCAACAACAAATCAACGACAACAAAACATATCAGAAAAACAAAAAAACACAAGACAATTCTTCTTCGTAAAGTTACTGAAACACTCCGAGGAAGTCTAACAGCGGAGTATGTTTACTGCGCCGCGAAGTATGTTTACTGCGCCGAAACAGAAAGAGAAACCAGTTTTTTGAAAGACTTTAATGAAAGTCGTAACCAGCCTTTAGTAATAAATTTAAAAAAACGGAATAACCCGGAGGCCGAAAAAAGTCGACCTAATTTTCGTCCCCTAAGGACGAGCCACTAATTCGTGTTCCGTTCAGAATCGTTGTAAGATACTACAATTTTTTTTTGTTGAACAATCAGAGATAATGACCGGTGCAAAATTATAGCTTCACTTCACTAAAAAACTGTCTGTTTTTAAAAATTCCATTTATTTATTTATTTATTTATTTGTTGTTACATCTTTAAACATGGATGTGCTACTGACAATGAATAAGAAAAATGTGTTAGTTTAAAAAAATGCAGTTCAGATACGAAAAAACAATAAGTTTTTCAAACTGAATCAGCATATTAGTACACTAATCCTTTCAAGCAGATTCTACAAGGTAAAAAAGAAAGAAAAACAGTAAGAGTAACTAATGCTACTTTCAGATGATTCTCATTGCCTTTCATATGTTTTTCACTAAAATAGACTCATCCATGTCTCGTGGCTTTGCCTACAATGGCACCATTGATGACGACATTGAACCGCCGTCTCAATCAAGACTTCTTGAGTGCTAATGATGAGCCTTCCTAGAATTGTGCTTCGTTACACTACGTGACAACAAATGAGCTTAATCGTTCTCAGAGAAGGAAGAATCGCTCCCGAGTCATGAACAACTCTTTCTAGTGAAATTATCGTGCCAATCAGTAGATGAGAAATTTCGCTGAAGCAATGAGAATGATATAAAATCAAACCTTCGTTGCGATTAATACCTGATGTACCTGGCGGATGACAATGCTTTCACATAGGCTTCCAGAGATATCCTAGGAGTCCACGAATCGTGTTCTATACTTCAGTGATACCAACTTACAAGAATCGCAACATCTCTCTCGGTCTCGAGCCTTTGCAGTTGAGAAGAAGGAAATTCGACTTGATCATGTTCCATAAAGTCCTTCATGGAAAATGTGGGCTAATCTTTCATGATTTTGGTGCTTTGAAGTGCTCTTGCACTCGAGGAGGAGCTTACAAACCACAGTTACCTTTAGCTAAGACAGGATATAGGTTTCATTTTTTCGCAAACCGCGCAGGATCAGAGTATCACAAATTGAGCAAGAAAATAAGCATTCCGGTTGAATTAAAGGACTTTCTTAGACTGCTAGACCCCATCTTTCTGTCTCTGACAATGTTAACATTCACCAATAGAGTTTGCTTTATGTTAATCACAAGCTTATATGCTACATTGTGTCATCTTACGTTGGTTCGTTGGTTTTTATTGTATATCGCATGATGCATTCATGTAATAAAGAAAAAGAAGAAGAATTGACACTCGTAGAACTGCATGACTCGGCAGCTTTGTAAAGTTGGAATATGTTATATGAATTGGAAATTTTGACAGCTTCTCGATGGAGGAGCACCACTAATATAATTCTTGAATGCTGGTGTGCCGAACGTTGTTAGAAAATTGGGTCGAACATTATTTTGGCCTAGGTTTCGACCCTTTCGTCATCTTCACACGCCTAAAAAGTGGCTCGAAATTCCATGATTCTATAGAACAAATCTCCAAAGCGTAGCATCCCCCCTGGAATTTTTGAGCTACTTGTGGAAATCTCCCCACAAGAACGCAGAAACCAACGAAATCAATGATTTACCCGTGATCCACCGCTAGATCGTTACCGAGGTTCCAAGTACAGGGTGTGCAAAAATTACCCATGCACTAAAAATTTGTTAGCATTTTGAAATCAACCTTCAAAGAGCAATTCTAACAAATACAAATGTCAACTACAAATATGACAATTCAAAGTACACTAACGGTTTTCGAAACGATCGCCCTTAGCCTTCACACAGTTCTTCGGACGTCTGACAAACGCTTCGCACGTAGCATGTAGGTACATCTCATCGATATCGTCCCAGGATTTCAGTAGCCCTTGTTTGAGAGAGTCCAAATTTGGATGTCTGGTAGAGCGAGGTTTTCTCTCCAAGATAGCCCACGCAGAATAGTCCATCGAGTAAAGGTCTGGAGAACTAAAGGACCAATCCCTGTGTGCGATAAAGTAAGGCAGTCGCTCGCCACACCAGTTCTCACACCAGTTCTGGACCATCTTCGCCTTGTGCGCTAGTGCTGAATCTTGTTAAAAGTATTCTAAGTATTCTTTTCCGAACTTTGAATCGACCCATGGCTTGAGTACGTTTTCCAGAATATATTTGTAAATCGCTGCGTTGACTTTCAAGCCAGCTTCGACGAATACAAGTGGGGTCTTCCCTGAAGAGAGAACTTGGAAAATCCTACTCGGTTTCTGCTCCCCGTCGTTCACGGCATTGTTGTCCCGTTTGGCTCCGAGCTGTGCGTGGGTGTGTGTATGCATGGCGGTGATTCAGGGTGGTCCTGCCAGATAAGGTGGCCGACTGCGTTGATTCAGCGCATTATTCAGTTGAGTCAGCGACGTATCGTCGTCGAGCAACGTCGATGCTCCATCGATTCGTGAATCGCCTCGTCTCCAGGATTGGACTGTTTGTTGAACTATTTCAGAAAATAGCCTTCTGGTGTTTCTTGTCCTGTATTTGAGCTCGACACAAGTTTGCTACATTATGTATACAAGTTTGCTATACTATATATACATATTGGGTGACGTTACGCTGGAGTCACCTTCTTTAAAGGGTCAAGACAATTTGAAAAACTGTTCGACCAAACGGAGCATCGAATCTAACCGAAATTCACGATCTATTATCCAAACTGCTTAGTCCTAGTCTTTTAGTACTTTGTAGTATATCAGTTGATCTATCGTCTCCTATTGCAGCATTCTTTTCTCCAATGCGGCTCATCCTTTTGATCATTGGGCCAGTTTTCGTCTGTGTTTTATAAAGTTGATACCGTCAACCTTGAGATGAGCAAATCTGACCTCAATGACATGAGACGAGTAATAAATTCGACGTCCTCTCATTCGGACCGTGATCCAACACATCTTGATTTCCTCTCCAGCTTTTTTTCAGTCTTTCTTCCAACTCGATATTTATTTATTCGTTTATTTATTTATCTATTTATTTGTTTGTTCAACTACGTCAAAAGACGCGCCAGAAAAAACAAACAGAAACATCATTGTAAAAAAATATGATCCTCATCCTCAGGCATCTATGCACATATCCGCAGTATCCAAAAAATCCTGACGTCCGCATTCTCACCGCGTTCAATAATTGTACCCAGAGTGTAAGATGACACTACACAAATAATCGGCTCTTGCAACAGGATGTACGAATTTGTTCGCCGCAGCTGAACCGATACTAACTCCATCGTTTCGAGCTCAGTGTGTTTTTTCTTACGAAACTTTTCTTAATTCATTGACCTATCGTAAAAGGCGAAAGCTGTTACATGAGCATTCTTTTCCTTGTGTTTCATTTCTTTTTTGCTCACTTGCCTCCGATTTAACGGAATGTGGGAAAAATCGGATTGACCGTTCAAAAAGAACGCTGATTGGCTTCTATGTAGTAAGTGGCCTTAAAATTTAGCACAGTGGTGCACTGGTTAGAGGTGCCAATTCCACCCGCACGCTTGATCCTCGTCCCGGCTACCCAAGGCTACCATGCCTTTGGGGTCGTGTTTAATGGAACCATCTTTGGGACGGTGAATACTCAGGCATGAAGAGCGATTGGCCTCCAGAAGTCATTGCAGAGTCAAATACACATTCATCACGCTTTTACGATCCTGAATTCAAGACGATTGCATGGCTCGCCCTAGGGGACTGCCCAGCGTGGAGCATTTTTCATTATTTCAGTCAAAGAAAAAGAAAAGGAACGAATGAATGGAACAAAATGTGAGTACAGCGCGTGGGGACCTAAAGAACCTAACAACGATAAGAACAGTGAAGACTTCGCGGGAGTGAGCGGCCTTATAGTTAGTGAAACATATTGGAACTTTAGGTGTATCCTTAGATTTATTACAGCTAAGCTTGATATCAGGTTACTTTACTTTTTGATACTTTGGAGATCCTTTCTTCAGCTGGAGCTCTTCTCGGCGGGGACCACAACTCTTCCAGACAGTTCGACCTCTGGCAACTTGCAACAAAAATCATTGATATATAATAAAATAACATTTATTACACGCTTTAGACATGTAGGAACGTAACAGAATCTAAAACAAATTCTGTCGTCAATATTTGTGCAGCCTTAAAAATAGAGGGAATAACACAACGTAACAAAACGCAAAAAAGAAATGAGGAAATAACATTAACAGCCAAAATATAAGACGGCTAAACTTGATAAACAGGCTATTACACAACATAGGGTTAGGAACGAGCAACAGGCTAACAAAGAGCTCAACTATAATTACTATACATAGACCATCAGTGATCTTCTAGCGATTCACAGCAAGTGGTTCGAACTGAGCGTCGACGACAAAAGCAAGTCATTGCGCTGCCAACCATCGAAAAGCAAACAGAAGCGCCCAGGTGAATGGGGAAACGTCTGCACCCGACATCGGCGCCATTGATCGGCCACCGGTCTCGTTCTGCTAGTAACTGTGCTTTTATTGATTTCTGTAAACTTTTTTGCTAAAGTGAGCATCGCCAGTAGGGCATGACTGGATGTCGCAGAGGCTTGAAGTTACAGTATCCCTTCCACAATTTGGAAGCTCACGAAAACAACTTATTATTTTATTTTATTTTATTTTATTTTATTTCATTTTATTTTATTTACACTGTTACGTGCGCCAAATGAAATAGACATGAATCATACTAAACGATAACATTGTACTAAATTTCAACTGAAAACTAAAATAAAGCAAAATGTTGGTAACTTATGCGGCATCACAGTCTTCAAGAGGAGAGACCAACGCCATAATATTATATTAGTTATTACAATGATGCAGTTCTTACAAGTGAGGAAAAAGTTCCTCTCCTAATGTTCCTCGATCTTTCATACAACTTTTGAAGCATGCTCCACTTGCGTACTTGTACTGTTTTAGGGTCCATATTTTTCAGAAATTCCAATCCTCTTTGGCGAATCCCAACGAGTGTCCTATTCGTAATTAATTAAAATGTAAAATGAAAAAATTAGATCATGACCATCATCGATCAGAAACCTGAACTGGAGAAGACCTGCTCGATTCTTGACGACATGAAGAACTCTTCCGTTCCTATTAATCGTAATAACCACTTCCTAAATGGGAAACACAAGTGATCAGACGGGAATGGGGTTCACGACGTCCGTTTCGAACAGGGAAAAACGTCCCGACGACGTTGCCGAAACCGGAATCGAGCCGCTGAGTCATCGACAACTAGATTGTACCTCGACCTGCTTGCTAGCTAGCGGCTCGATTGCGCTGTGTGACTCAGGAGATTGAGAATCTTTTCATCTTCTACACCAAAAGTGTCCCTTCGTCCGATGTTTCCATTCCTGGCAATACCCCCTGTCGATGATTTGTATCTGCCGTCTGCTTGCCGCATTTACCGCCGAACGTCAGCCCTCAGGACGTTTGAAAACTCCCCTATTCCGATTGAATCTCTTCAATATTCAGCTTTCCAACTTTACAAATTCTATTATGTTAGTCCATATATGCCATATATTTGTCAGCCGTAGTGATAAGAGGCGTTACTGACATCCGTACGGTCGAGCGATCGATTCCGGTCCGGGCTAACAAAGCCTCCCATCCCTCCGGAGTCGGGTGAATTGTTACAAGACTTGTCTGGGAAGGTAACGACACTGACTTGGTTTAGCGGTTGCCCCCTCAGGTCATTGTTCAGGCCCATTACGCATTTACCATGCATGTACGGTACTGAATGGAATAAAAATGCGTGGCGCGTCCTCAGGGGACTGATCAGCGCGGACATCTTTACATTTTACGTTTACCTTTACCATTTATTCCATATTTGTACGTGTTTTGAAAACACCCTTGATAAAGTATAAAGGAGGAATTCAAAGGCAAACACCAGAACATTAGTGTCACACTACTACTAATAATAATAATAATATACTATATTAATAACTTTACGACACCAACCCGTTCTTAGATCTAGCGTTGGCTTCTGAGTCTTAACGTTCAACTATACTGGAGGAGACCCAAGTGTCGTTGCCTTCGAAACTATTTAAGGCAACATTATGAGACGATAGAATGCTCGGTGAACATCGAATGGTATTCCGCAAATTTTCCCTAGTTTTGCGCGTAGATTGCATTATTTTTCGTAAACTATCGGATTTTTCGAATCATTCTCATCCATTTAATACCAAATAAGCTAGACTCGAGCGTGTTTACTCCAATGTTTTGTGAGATACTCTTGAAACCACCCTCACAAATATTTAGAAAGCTGCTCCGACGAGCACTGTAGCTAGCTGACTTTCAAATTTAACAGAAAAGCCTATGGCGGCACACGCCCACAGTTCACGTTAACCCACGTAAACCCGTCCTCGCCAGTGTCAACAACTCACACAGAGGGATCTACCGCAATAGTCTCATGGTGTGCTCAGCGCTTACGTCTCCTCATTCCTCTAAACCATGAGCGACGCGATCGTGACTCAAGCGGCTGAGCTCACCATTGACTCATAGGCGATAGGGCAGCGAACAATTTTCATAGACACCACCAAAACAAGCAAATCATTCTCAGTTCCAGCAACTAGTATGGTGATAGCATCGATTTATCACACTTTTGCCACTTCAACTACCAACGGTTCGGTGAAACATTAAAAACTAAAACATATTTTTCACCATAGTTTTCACCCGATGAGCAATTTAGATTTCGGTTCACATTGCAGGGCGCTGGCCAATAAAGCGATGATTTTCACGTACAACCTTTTCAAAACGACCAGAACTAACAATGCTAAGGTTCTTGTGAGAGCGTACAAGATACGTGTGCGACATATTTTTGAGAGTGGCACCACTGTTTTCAACCCTCATAAGAAAAAGGACATAAAGTCACTAGAAATTGTTCAAAATAATTTTACACGAAAGCTTTTCCTTAGATGTTTCGGCTCCAATTACAACGTTATCCCCGCTGGTGAGGACTTCCTTGGAGTACGCTTACGTGGAATAAATAAATGAATAATTGAAAAATAATATTCTGCACGAGTTGTGAAGGTGTTGAGGAATAGTATCATGGAATTGGAAATTATGATTTCCCTCTGCTGAAGGGGACAGGCGTGGTCCAGTGGTAAGAAGGCACAAAGTCTACGGTCAAGCGATCCATCCTAGCACAGACTAACCAAGCCGTCCATCTCTACGATGTCCTAGAAGGTAGAGACACTGACTTGATATAACGGCTTGCCCCGTAAGTCATTGTATTGCTCAAATACGTATTCACCAAGTCTCTACGATTCAGAATGAGACACGAACAAACGGCGCGTTCTTGGGGGGTCTGCCCAGTGACGAACTCTTAAACTTCTTTATTTTGTAATTGTTTTTATTTATTTATTTATTTAGAAATGAACCAAAGTGTGCACAACCAATTGGAAAACACATGTAGAATTGCTGACAGTAGTGCTTATACAACGACAACAACATCGATTAAATATTTAGGAAAACAAAACGGAATCGGATGTAAAGCGGTCCTTGCCCAGAGCGAGGAAATTTTTAAAAAAGAAAACTGGACCGACTAAAAAGATCGACTCTTTCATTCCTTATTCCTTTATTCTTTATACTTCGTATATCCCCTCATTTTCTGTTGGCAATACGTTATCAAGAGTGTCGCTTCCCTGGCTACCTGTTCCTCTCACCCTATCAAACTGAGTTTTTTCTTATCAGGACGCATGTTATTGTTCATTTTTTGTCCTTCCTATCTACCACAATCGTTCTTGGTCGATATATTCGCCAGAATCGATTGAAACCCTCGCTTTCTTTGGCGTCAGCGTGCAAACAGAATGCCGCGTATAGGTATCGCTAATGAAAGTGCGAGGATTTGGGGCTGTTTGAACAGTGTCGCAGCACGTATAACATATTCCCACACAACTGAAAGAGCAACGGTTGTGTACCGATGATGGAAGCGCACATGGGAAAGAATGTATAGCATCCGATTTTGACTTCTTGAAAACCCCAGCACTTATTTGAAATTATTTATAGATGTCGGTAGAAACTGCCTTATTACCGATTAACCATGCATATGCGGAACTTCCCTTCCGTGTTTGAAATTCCGGTTTTCGGCCCATTTTGGCCCTTCCGTTCCGTATTCGCGTTCCGTTCTTTTTTTTTGGGCGGAACTCGGAAACGGGAGAAAAAATCGAAGAGCTCCACTGTGCAGGCTGACAAAGGGAGGCTGAAACTATTGTACTGACGTCGATATTTTCCATTCGAATTTCGGAAGAATGAAACCAATGCAGCGAAGTACCCCTCCTAAGAAAACTTGCAATGAAGCATTTGTAGGTTACTGCCACAACGGTGGAGTGCGAGAGATTGTTTTTTCTACCGCTGGTTTCATTGCGAACGATCTGAGAAAAAACCTTTTTCCCGAGAATCTTGAAAAACTGCTGTTTCTCCACCATAACATGCTCGTTTTAGGCTTCCAATTCTCTTTTGAAAACATTCTTATCTATCACGCCAAAAGGTCTGTCATCCTGTACGTACCTCTGCCGGCTTTGGTTCTTAATGAAGTTTATTAAGATGAATGAAATCGATATGGTTTTTGTGATAAATTCTCTTAGTCAACTTTGAAGCTATCGCTAATCGTTGAATGCTTTCACCAAAGTAGTGGAAGCAAAACAAGCTTCCTATGGGTGCACATTTAGAGCAGAAATGGAAACGTTTTGAGGTCCAGTTGTGGCTAAATTCCAACAATTTAGTGATTTTTGCACTATTTCCTGTCCTTGTTCCGTATTCCGGTTTCCGACCAGTTTTGGCCATTTCCATTCCGTTTTCCGCTTTTTCAAAAGAAATTTCCGCACATCCCCGCCATTAACGGATGGAGGGGTAGCATACCTTTGATGAAGCTAAGCGGTGTTGAAAAGCTACTTCCCCTGCCACTCCAGCCATTGATCACGAACCAGGCTAACCGAGCCTTTCATACCTCCCTGGTTGAGTAAATTGGTACCTGATTTGTCTGGAAAGGCAAAGACACTGATATCAATAGCGGCAAGCCCTTCAGGTCACTGTTTAGGCCAATTGCGTATTCACAATGCCTGAATGGAACGGGAATGCGCGGCGCGTCCTTAGGGATCTGATCGGCGCCGATACCATCACCCCTTCCTTTATCTTTTACCCAATTTTTACATGGCGACAGTATGCAAGCCACTGTATAGGCCGAACACGCATGTACCATGCCTCGACTATTCTGAATTGAAGGCGAATGCACAGCGCGTCTTTAGTGGCCACTTCACCTTTCACTTTGTTGGCTAACCATGTTCAACTTGGTTTTCACCTCGTTTATATTGTAAACCTCTCTATCATCTAACTCTTCGCAGCGTCAGAGTACTGTAGAAAGAAGAATGGGTATGAATAAGTTCTAAGAGTCCATAATAATTTTACCACTCTGTGTCTTCTATCTATGGACATGGTGGTTTTTGTACGAAGACTGAATACGAGGACGGCAGGAGAACAATCTTCCAACTGTTTTTTCCCACGCACTCGAGGGAGTTTTTGCTTTCGCCCATTCGACGTTGCTTTCAGACGAGGATAGAAGGCCCTGCTTCGCATATTCGTGCCTGCTCTATATTAAAAGTCTATGTTGTTCCGATGATTGTGTGTAATTTGCAAAAATAACAACCCAGACTGGATTTGAACCTGGGACCTCACCTCATTCAGTGCAATGTAATGCTAGATCGCTACAATGATTCTTGCGTTGACCCAAGCATCGTCAGAATCTATTTTTTCGTTCATTTTCCAAAGCTTAGTATGAAACTTGCTCGTCAAAGTTGTCAGTCAAAGAAATGTCACCCACGAAACCATTTTAAGAACTGCTCAATAAAACCTGGACATCAGTTACCTTGAGATAGGAATAAATCTCCCTTAGGAAGATGAAATTATGTATCGGATTTGTGGCATCTGCTCCCGGGCTCCTTCTTTTCTCTAGTTGCGCGAAATAAATGAGACGACCCTCGAGCGAATGTTTTCCTAAACATTTCTCGACATCGGGAGGCTTTAAAGAAGACGAAACGTCAGCTTAATAAAAGTGTTTGTCAATCTACATAGGAATACAGCTCAATCAATCAACTACTGAATTTTTATGCATTTCAGAGGTTTTCACTCATTTTCGCCATTTTTTGTACATTTAGCGATTATCAAAATTTGCGTGAGGGAGCGTGAGGCTTGTAGAGGAGCGGCGTCGGCAAGCGGTCAAGGGGAACGGCCGCCTCCCTGATTTGTTTGATCCCCTCTTTCCCATATTTCCTAGGCAAACATTCCGACAAGACACATTTTCATGCGACACGCGCCTCGCAACCTTCCCATCGTAGCCAGCCATGCGTTCGCTTTCATCTCAATCTCTCCTTCCACCTACCTATAGAGCTGTTTTTATCATAAACTACTATAAAGCAGTAGTATTAGAACTGTTATAATCACCAGCCGTTCATCACCCCATCTACCGCCAATCGTCTGTTCTCGAGCATCATGAATTAAAAAAAATAAATTTCGTATGCTGCCGAACGAGGTTAGTAGGTGGAACGAATTCGGAATGACAGATATGATTTTTCCACACGAAATCCCTGTATGAACAACCGGAATGAGCGTCTCTCGATAACCAATGACTTCTTACCGTCTACACCGTTTTCTGGGTTTCACACTGACTGATATGACTAGGTCACAAATAAATTTACTCCACCTACTAACCGCGTTCGGCACAATAGCGTACGAAGCTTATATCATTCCAAGGTTTCAAGACGAGAGAACTTGGTACATAAATAATTTTGTCCTGATAGCCGTGTTAAGCCACACTTCCATAAATTGAAATTTCGACAGTTTTCCAAGTTTTGCCACAAATTCAACGTCTTCACCGAGTTTTCACTTTACTTTCCTAGGGTAGATAAAGTGTAATTGCGTAATCACAGAATGTGATGTTCAAAATAATTTCAGTGATAAGTGAAACCACCACCAATCATTTGAAAAATGAATTGACATCTATCCAACCAATCCATCCATCCAAGTAAACAGCTAGGTTTCGTTATTATGTAGTAAGGATTATAAAACAATTTCTTTATCGGTATTGAGTCAACAAAGCCGCCTCGCAAATGATCAGGATCCTACTTTAACTATCTCTTTTACAGCCAGTGTTTCCTGACTATTATACCCATTCTCTCCTCTTGTATGGTTTACCATTGTCTTGTTCGCTCGGTCTCTTTCATTCTGGAAGTTATAAAATAAGAGGTCCAAATCAATAAAAAGAGCCTAGTAAGTGAACTCGCAGAGAATGCTCTCCAGTGCAACTTCTTCCATTAGAATAGAAGTATAGAAGAAGGACACTTTGAATTGTCCATATAGGTTCCTCTACAGCTCTCCAGCTTCCGTGACTATCTGGATACGGCTTGGCTTCTATTCCTTTACTATTTTTCTTATGGATGCGCATTAAAAATATAAAAAACACTTGTTTTCGGATTTTTAAAGGTCAATTCATTTTTCCATTTCGATTTCTCAGCGTCCTGCTTCAGAGTATTTTATCCATATTCATCAAAGCTTGGAGAGTTCTTCTTATCATTCATTACTTAAAATTTTTTAGCACTAAACTTTGGTGGGGGGGGGTGGTGCAGTGGTAAGAGGCGCTGCTGACACCCGCATGGTACAGCGATCGATCCTCGCCCTGGCGAACAAAGGTTTCCATTCCACCGGGGTCGGGTAAATTGGTACCAGGCTTTTCTGGTAAGGTAAAAACACCGCCTTAGTATAGTGGCTGGCCAGCGCAAGTCATTGTATGGGTCAAATACGCATTCACCAAGCCTCTGACTGGAACAAGAAGTGGCAGCGCGCCCTTCGGGGACTGATCGAGGTCGAAAACCATTACCTTTTACCTTTTACCTTCCAGACTTTTAAACCTTTTAGACTGCTCGACGTCACCACTTTTTACCTTTTACCTGTTCTTTCAGGCTTTTACCTTTTGGACTTTTATACCTTTTAGGCTGATCGACGTCGACACCTTTCATCTTTTACCTTTTCTTTCAGGGACGAAACGAGCTGACCCCGTTCACATGTATTTTAACTGTTTAAATTTACTGATGCACTTTCATATTATTATAATCACCTAAATTTTACGACGTACTTTCCTGCATTTCTGTACGATGTCGCATCCATTTCCTTTTCCATTTCAACTTGTGATTTTCCGAGAAGAATGAGCAGGAAAATTTTCACTTCTCACTCTGCGCTTTCCATCGAGGCAGCGCCGATTTAGGTTGATGTTGTTGCAATTGCTGCGGTCGGACTCGTATCGTCGTGACCTGCCATTTGTCCGGTCGGCGTCGTTATCGTAATCACCGTCCAGTGTTTGCACTTGGCAGATTAACGTGCATGAATACAGCGCTTGGCGTATTGGTCGAGCGCCAAGAAGAAAGCGAACCACTCAAACACCGCCAAACATCCCTAGCCGAACCATTATCACCTCTCTTCTATTCTTGAATGACCCTCAGTTACTGTCCAAATTGTTGTGGTTGTCAAGAACACTGTCCTTATACAAGAATTTTCTTTAGCGGTCTATCTTCTTGATTATTCTTATTTAACAATAGTTCGAGATCTCAGAAGAATACTGCTGACAAACCACAGAATCTCATTGGTTTTTTTCCAAGTTCGGACAAATTGCTGGATTTGCCCCCAAATAATTTAATCTCTCCCAAAAGACCCAAATATTTCTTTACCCAAACCAATATGACTTGCCCAAATGTCAACATCACAAATATATTTTGGGTACTCAAGTTAGTCCAACCTAAACAGTGTTTTCTGAGCACGAAAAGGCTTTGTCATTCATTCTTCAGTATTTTCTTATTTCTCTCACATTAAAAATTTTTTAAACATTAGTTATTATAACCTTTAGGGTTAGTTGATTGTAGGTCAAAAGAGAAAGAGCAGCTTGACTGGCTGGAGCTATGCACTATTCTTGCCCCTTCACCTTCGGGGGACTTCCTAAGAGATTTCCAAGTTCTCTCTTCCTCAATCCTCGAATGATTTGAACTTTAGATACGAGGAACTTCTAAAAAACTATTAACAAATTTTTACTGAGAATTTATTTTGTTATTGTGTCACAGCCCCGATGTTTTCGCGACGGGAAACGGTCAGCCTTGGCTCCTTGAAAGTGGAGCCAATTAAGGAGGTGCGGCTCATTCACCCGCCGGATTAACCTGGGCCATTCGCCCATTACTCGTCTAACTGGAAAATTTGCAGGACTTCTCTCAGAAAATTTACTTTGGAACTTTACAGCTCCATTTCTTTCCGTTCCCTGCCACTGACGGATCTCTTTGCATCTAGAAACGACTCGAGAAAGCAAAGCAACGAGGGAACCACGAGAAACACGGAAATTCATTTTAGCGGTTCTACAGCATAGCGTATCTTAGGATTAGTTCAGACTGAACTAGATCTTTTATCACCTTAACATTTATCTTTTTATCACATTTTGTCACACCGATTGCTATCACTGGCATGAGAATTTGCATCCTTTTTCCTCCTTATTACCGCTTATTTTAGTTTTTGTGTGGTGATCTCAAGTGTCTCACTGTTTGTTTTATCCTCAGCACGTCCTATAGTGAAGAAATAATGAATCACGGTACAATTTTCCAGAAATTGAATATTTAAAGGACTCAGTGCTCGCTTATAGGACTCGTTCTCAAAGGAATTTTAATAGTCGGCGCTCCTTTTGATCTATTTTTCTCAACCGACGATCGTCGTCGTTTCATAGCCGTTTGAACCTTGACGTTTTTTTGCTTCACACCGATTGCTATCTAATTAGCAAATGAATCGCCAATAATCGCACGTTCACCAATAACGAACGAACGGAATCGATTTCAGCGCTTCGTTGAGAATCTCGCGATTTTTCCTAAAATTTTGAGAAACTGAGTCACATGTAGAATCGGTTTTGTTCGAGATGAATTTGCTTAAAACTGCAAAAAAACCTGAAAAACAACCAAAAACCTAAACTGCCGGAAACGTACGCCCAGTTATAACATTATTATATTGTACTCCTTCTAATTAAATAATTTTTCAAGTCGCTACTACAGTTTCGTAGCATCTTCTGCATTTCTGTTTCGATAGTGGGAAAGATCTTTAACACCGACTATTTGATTTTGAATTCCAAAAAATTATTCGAACCTAACTTAAAACAAATATAGCAAGCCAACTCGGCTCGCAATGAAGGATGAATATTTATGATGAATAAATGTATAATGAATATGATGATAAATATTTTTACATTGTGACTATTTAATACATCTTATTTTTCATTTTTGATGTATGATGATGAATATTTTTGCATTTATTTATTTATTTATTTAACTGTTCTCTCCGACATCAGAACCGAGAGGAAGGAGTAAAATTCTTGGCGTATGGTAGTCGTATTCTTGGCGTACAAAAAATGGCTCTCAAACAAAAAAACGAGTTCGAGAAACATTGTGACTATTTAGTACATCTTATTTTTCCTTTTTGATGAATATTTATATTTTTCAGATGTAAATCTATCAAGGTTTATGGCTATGTACCTCTTACCTATAGCTCTCCATTCCGAGGCCTTCAATTCTGATTCACCTTCTATCACTCCAGCTCAGATCACTTTTATCATCACACGAATATTGCTGATCGACGTCCAAAGGCTGCACCCAAACGATCAAACAGAATCTTTTCGTGGGACCAGTTCTTGCTTCCCTGCGAGCTGCATCCACTCGGCTGTTTGTTTGGACTGTTTTCGTTCGTTTTTTCTGTTAACTTATCAGCTAATGTCGGCCACTCTATCAACGACGAAATGCTGATAGTCGTTCATTTCCTCGATAACACGTTAACATCATTTAAAGAACATATGACAACTATTCAACGAATTAGCTTAGCGTAGTGCGAAAAATTCTTATCCATCAAATTTTTCCTTCTGTAGACACATCTACCCAGATACTTTGCCAAATAGCGCTCGAATTCGAAATGCTCGTCTTTAGTTTCTCTCTTAGAATATACTCTCCGAATTCAGTTCAGTTGAAGTACTCTGTGGAAAAATGAAAAGTTCCAGGGGGAAAAAGAAAGAAAAAATAGCTTCAGCTAAGCCCAGCCATACCGGGGGTAATTAAGATCGACCACATAAGGAGGTGGACCTCGTTATTAGTTAGTCGTTGCCATGAAAGCTCAATTTCGTTTTAAAATTTTCAGAAATCTCAAGTCTATTGTAAACCGAATTTAGATGGTGCTATTCCTTTCGAAGTCGTGCATTTTGTCTTTAGGTTCAAACGAAATTGAAATGGCAAGGCTTCAAAAAATTATGGCTAAGCGATAGAACGACGGATCGCTCTGTCGTAAACAGATTTTAGGCGGACAGATAGGGAGGGCACTGGATATGTACTACCAAATGCAAAGGTAAAGGTCAAGGGGGGAGGGCCCTTTTTACAATTCAGAGTCAGAGGCATGGTGAGTGCGTATTTGACGGGTTGGTGTCTTGAGGTTATTTTGGTGTTTGTAAAGGCAAAAGGTAAAGGTAAAAGGTAAAAATGTTCGCGGTGGGACGCGCCACGCACTCCTGTTCCATTCGGAATCGTAGAGGCCTAGTGAATGCGTGTTTGGCATATGCAATGACTTGTGGTGGCCAGCCGCCATACCAAGTGACTGTTTTTACCTTCCCATAGAGGTCTGGTAACAATTTACCTGGATGGAAGGCTTGGTCAGCCCGAACCGAGACCGAACGCTCGACCGTGCGGGTGTCAGTAGCGCCTTATACCACTGCACCACATGTGCCGTTCGGGGACCGATCCACCAAATGGGGACCTGAGTTGGATGCTGATTCTCCTGCGGTCCACACACCTTTATCGGTGGGCTGACATATCCAAAAGTGTGAAATCGATACCATTCCCAGGTCCGGTGAATCATCAAATTCCACTCTTATTCAGTAACGGCGTTTACGGCGCTGCTTGCATTTGCGTTGCTATATTTAACCCGAACGTGGTCACCCTTCGTAGTTGTGACTAGGTGATGGAGCAATCCTTCTGCGACCTTTCCTCTTCAAAGCTTCTATATGTTGTATGAAGGTATTTCATAGGTTCAAATAGTTTTTGGAGGGATAATCTCCCAGTTCTTAGCTTTCCAGGCCCCGACGAAGGCGCGTAGGCCGAAACATCAGCCGAATAAATCCGTCTATCATCTTGGCCAGCCTAACAATTCTGACTAAAACCGTATCATCACAGTGCCAAGATTGATAGAGAGTTGGATGTTTAATATGTTTTTAGTATTTTATTGCTTGAGCACAACAGTGGGATATAGTTCTTCTGCTGCCTTTCCTCTCCAAGGTTTCTATATGTTATATGTATACTTCTGGATTGGAGCACACTTACCCAACTCTCCAAGTTCCGTGAAATTCCAGTTTTATTGCCGCTTTCCGCGGATTACTACTATACATACTAGAATAGGATGTTGCAATGATGGTGCTAGGTTTATGGCAAAAATCGCATCTCCGGTGGGATTCGAACCCGCTTCCCAACCTACCGTCGCAGTAGCACAGCGGTTTCTCCACAGCCCCGGATAGGCTTAGACGCGGGTTCGAATCCCGCCTGAGATGCGATTTTTGCGGTAAACCTAGCATCATCATTGCAATTTTCAATTTCCTTCTCCTTGATTCAATCCGCACTTCGGCTGGAGTTTCTACTATTAGCTAAAGCTCTTAACTTACCAGAGCATATATTTCTACGTTCACACGAACGATCGTGCGATCAATCCTCACGAGGCCCAATAAAGCCTACAAGCCTTCGTGTTCGGAAAGATTGATGCCAGACTTACACGGGAAGATGAAGACTCTGGTCTTCATGGATAGTGACCACTATGGGAAGCCATTGTACATATCTATAGATCAAATGCGCACTCACCATTAGCAATTAACTAAAGTACAGAACCAGTGAGGGTAACAAAACAAAAATAAAAAACCATAATATTAAAAATGGCTCAAACAAGCTCGTTTTGTGCCTACCCTTGGATGAGCGAGTTACAAAGTAATAATAGACCATCCCCGGCACTACTCAGTAAGGAGGGATGGTTTTAAAAGTAAAAATAAACCTGTAAGTCGAACAAAATCCACCGTATAATTCATAGTCCTATTTACAAGGAATACCTGATAAGATTACGTAATATAAATGATCCAAACAACAAAGTGAAGAGCAGATCTCAAACTTGGGTAATTAAACAAACCAAGCTTATAAGATTTTAAATGGACTGGAAATACGTGGCGCGTTCTTAGAAAGAGATCAACTTGACTTCTTTACCCTTTACTTTTACGGGTGTACGGACCACTGCCCGACAATGGAAAGAGGCACCCAATTTTAATCATTTCTTACACCGTTTTTGTTACCAGTAGCATCGTAGTAGATACCTATTATCTACCGTTGATTTCTTTTTTACACCTAGAAACAGAAAAACAAAGTACACATATTGATTTTCTTCACAAACATACCTGATTTTGAACAACTACGGTTTCCTCTCGTTCAGAAAACTTTTCATCATTTACCCTCCCAAATCTCAAAGCCACGATCACCGAATTCAAAACAGAATTTTCAGCGATCCAAAGCCTTCGTTCAGGTTCAACTATAGTTGCAGATCTCATCTGTATAGTTTTTCGGCGTAATTGTGATGGTATTCATCAATGACTCATGCTGTTCACCTGAAAAACGATCCACGACCACCATAATACCGCACGACCACGGCACCTTTACGTCCCTGTGTTGGTCACCCGGCATTCTGTCATCGATTCTGATGTATTGATCGTTGTTTGTTCAGCACTGATAGCAGCGTTATCAGAGAGCAACGGACGAGTGGAGGCGCTTCATCTTCGTATTCACGCCCGTCTCGACGCTGTCTGACTCACCTGGGCGTCTCTGAATTTTCCGCCAAAAATTAACATTCGATCGGCCAGAAAAGAGCTCTGTCGTCAAAGCTGTTTGTACGAACAACGATCGCCTTCCCGTGCCCTGTTCGAAACGTTTTCTCCTCACATTTTTTTCAATTTTTCACACTGACAGCCGAGCATCTACTGAACACTGCGCACTGATGATTATCTCTAAATACAAACCCGTCAAACCTTTAGCTGGACGGAGATTGAAGAAAATAGTGGAAAAACTGCTTCGTTGTCATTCGTGTCGACGTGAAGGTCAGTTGATGAGACCCACCGAGTGCTGTCCTCTTTCGGCTAGCCCAGATCTACTTTTTTATTAGCGCTGTTAGTCGCTATTGCTATCTGACTAGTTGGTGTTCGAATTTACTGACCTAACCAATCTTTTTTAGTTTATTTATTTATTTTTATTTACTCGGCATGGATCAACACCATGTAAAATTACGATACGGCATAAAACATTAGTGTAAAAACACCATAAAACACAACAACCAGAGCACTCTAGTGGCATGTTTAAGCTGACGACTCGAGTAACAGCTTTGTAGCGAACCTCTCGAAAGAAGGAAAGCAGAGATTGAGTTTTCTTTGAAAAATGTATTAAATTGAATTGCTGATCTATCAGTAAACGCGCCCTTTCGCACCTTGCTTGTTGGTCTTGTGTGTGCTCGGTATAGTGTCAACCTTTTTTTTAACTGATTTTCGCCGTGCTTAGGAAATCAATACTTGGTTTATCTTGCGGAATAGTCGCCTCTAAAATTATACTTCACTGATAAAAGATAATTCCGAATCTACGCCCGCTCATTCCATAGTTTATGGGCTTCCGAATAACCATTTCTCGGTCTTTTTCCCTTTCTTTTTATTTTCTCTTCGTTTTTCTCCGAATGTTACTCACTAACTACTTACTCAATTTGAGGTTAGTCTCCTAAGCAATGTCGGCCACTTTATCACTGACATCATCTTTGTTGTTTTACGTTATTTTTCCCTGTTCAACTGAGAGTTACCCACCGTATTGAACAGTTTGTGATTCCTCATCTTTGAGTTCTTCAAGGCTCGTAGAACACTTCTACTGAACGCAGCTTCTCCATCGTTCCAAAATGTCAGAGATTCCCCCGAAATTTAGGAATCAATCGAAATTTTAGCTTTGTCCACTAGTTACAATACCGTTTAGTGACCTTGAGCCTTAGTTTCTAAATGAGATCCGGCTCAATGGCTAATATAATGGCCTCGTCGTCAAGAGTTCTCAGAGACGCAGCTTCTTTTTACCGTTGTCTCAGTGGCGTAGTGATTAGCGCACGAGCCCCTGTTAGACGCGAGAATGAGGTTCGAAACCCGCCTGAGATGGGGTTTTTGCGATGAACCTAGCACCACCATTGCAACACGGTCTCTTTTTCTTTACTCCTTATCGATTTTATCGAAATCCTGGCACTAAATGGTCCCTGAATGTAGGAACAGAAACGATTATATTTTCAGTCAGTAGTGTCCTTTTAGGACATGCTGATCATGAAAGTTGACATTCGCTTCAACTCGTTGGGCTGTCACTCCTAAACTGCTGATCTCTCTAAACTATGAATTAATGACTTGGAGATTCACCTCAGCGTTATTTTCCAATTTATTTTATTACTTCTTCATCGATGAACATCTATTAACATTCTGATCGGTTTCAAGAAAAGTTAGCCAGTTATCTAAAGAATGTTGGCGCCCTGCACTGGAACATGAACTCTGTGTGTCATCAGAAAGGTAAATATGTACCTTCGCAGTTTCGTAAGTTATTCGACATGCGCCGGTCTTTTCGAAAATTCCGGTCACTTCGCTCTTAGCTCTTCCGATAAGCTCGATTTCTTCACAATTTTCACAGAGCTGCACTTCTGCGCTCTGATTAGTACAGTAATCTCTGATTATCTCTCACTAATTCTACTGAGATCGGCTGTGAAGGCAGCTTCTGCTTCAGAAATTTTTTGTTATAAACAAAAGAACTATGCTACAACCTTAAAATGATCAATTATGCTATTTCCTATCTTTTCGAATCAAGAGCGTTTTTTTTTAATTCCATATAGTAAGAAGCGGCCTTTTTGTCCTGCTTCTGGAATTTTTATAGAGCAGAAGTCTACTATCAGAGGTCGAAACAGCTAAGTATTTGTGGGAAAGATTTTTCTCCAAAATAATTTATTTCTAAATGATATTGAGGATAAGCAGAACACAGATCAGAACAAATGGTCACGTTCATTCATCAATCCTAAAATATAGAAATACAGCGAAATCTAAGTGGCTTCATCACCTACAATCGATACTAACATACCTTTTACTTTAGTAAATGCAACAAATTGATATGTGAAAATTTCGAATTACAAAAGAAGAAATGTTCTTATTATTCGAACGGAATGGGGTAGACGATAGCCTAGATCGGCGCAGAACTGATTGCGTGAACATTACCGCTTGAAGCAGCCTTCAAGGGTTCATTCTTTGGAGAATTTCCGTTCTTTTAGCTCTTATCAAGTTGTTAAGTGTTGTGTTTTCCTAAATTTCTGGAAGTATCTTCCGCCGCAGTATTATCAGATTCCCATTTGATTCTAGCAAATTGTAGACCTTTTTGCTGCTGTTTGTAAATGGCTTAATCCTGATGTATTATATTAGTTGGGCGTTCACAAAAAAACAGGAGCACTATTGGAAAATTATTCGTGCTTTACGAACATCGAACTTCGGTGTTTAACACATTGTGATTGTCGGAACAAATGAAAATAATTGATATACTATTCAATAGAGAAAATCATCATCTTTTGAATGGTATGGCACGTTTTATTCAGGCTTTCGAATTTGAGCAGAAAAATCGCTGTCGATGGGGTTATTTTTTCACTTTTTCGTTTTTCACTTCACTGGGCAAAAAACGATGGCATTCAAAGTTCTCACAAATTCCAAATACACGGCTTGGAGGAGCAATAAATTCTGTTTCGAATGCTGTGTCACCCTCTGCAAAAGCTTTCAAACTCAACTTACAACCGTCGTTTGAAAAAACAGCGGAAATTTCTTACCAACCTAATACAAATAGACCCGTATGGCCGATTTTCACCTCACGTTTTCGTTATTAAATCGCTCCGTCTTGAATTATGTACTTATCTTCTTCCACAACTTCCATTTCAATTCCAGAATGATATTACGACTTCTGGTGCTGTTGGCGCCAGTTGTCTGGTCGCAGTACAACTACAATCAACAACAAGGTGGTTACGGTCAACAGCAGCCGGGCTTCGGTCAAGCGCAACAAAGTTACGGACAACAACAACAACAGCAACAACAGCAACAACGAGGCTATGGACAGACGCAGATCAATCAGCAAAATCAACGAAACTTTGGGCAGGCACAAAGTGGTCTGCTGCAGGGTCAGAACCCCGGCTACAATCCGAACCAGCCACAACAGCAGCAGCGAAACTACGCTCTGCCACAGACCGCGTTGAGTCAACGGAATCCGGGATCCTCTTCATCTAACCAGGTCGCCTCAAGGAGTGTCGTTCAGCAGGTGCTCACCCCGTACAATATGTCGAGCGTGAGTTTTATGTTTTCAATCAATCAATCAATCAATTTATTACGACTCTGAAAAAAGTCGTTAGACAAGATGTGACGAGAAATTAAATCTTTTGAACACTGATACCAAAGACTACATCGAAATTTGAAACTGGAGGAGAGCATTCTTTACAAGGCGTTGGAAGCATCCAAGAGTCTCAAGAGAAAGGACAATGTTGATTTTTAGTGCCAGGTACAATGACCCGGCCGTATGCTTTATGTTTTCCTTGGCCTTTTCGATTTCATATTCGTTTCTGAAGGTCTAGTAGTTTCATCGTCTTTGAGACTCTTCTAGTGATCTTTTCTATATTGATTGACCATTATTGCACACTTACAAACACTGACCTGTCAGCTCAACGGTGGTAGTTCAGTGCCTCTGAAGACAACGAAAAAGTCAAAACGAGTCATAAAGTGATAGTCATGAAGTTAGTCATGAAGTACTTCCACCTATCGATCTTTTGCGGCAGAAATAAAAACAGTATTGTGAAGACTATCACAGAGAGGTTTTGTTTTCTTTTTTTTTCCTTTTTTCTTGGCCTATTCGGGAAGGCTAGGCTGAGTAGGCCAGAAATCACACTAGCTTGAGCTCTTTTTCATAACCCCATCGATCAATCAAACCAAATAATCATGCCTTTCTGTTGTTTTCTTCTGTTTTCCACATTTTATAAGCGCGAATCTGCCCCAAAGATAGTTCTCCGTCATTTTGTTCGAGTCAATTTTTTGAATATGTTTTTTTTCAACTCACGCGGATTTCCCCAGTTGAGTATAGATGAAAAGCTCAGAAGGATCTTCTTTAAGTAGCTAAGCTGAATGATCACCAACCCATCCATGTTCATTGATGCCTCCTTTCTCATTCTCTGGGCTCATAGGATTATCACTCTCTTTGAAAAAACGTTTGTATAAGTTTCAGGTGTTCTCGACCTCCGGTTTCTCATGTGAAACGTTTCCCCCCCCCTAACTGACCCCAAGCAAATACCTCTTTAGAAATTTGAACAAATCTACCTATCAGCAAAACCTTTTTAAGATTCATTAAATGTAAATGTAAGAAAGTCAATGAGTTACCTGTTTTGGTGGTTATTTTACTGTTGATGGTCTTGGTGGTTATTCTTTTTTCCTTGTGGAATAATTGAGTTCACTTTTATTTATGCAGTGGCGGTTTGAATAAGAACTTTGTTGTCTTTTGTTTCTAGGGAAAAATTTCTGTTTATAGAATTCATCGCTCGTTTTTTACCGTGTACCCCGTAATCTAGCTGATAACAAAGCTAATAAAATTAAATTGGTTCCAAGTTAGCGCTCTTCGCTAAGAAATTCTGAACAGCCATTACCCTTACCGTTTCATGTTCATGTTAACCCACAGACCACTCCCCACCCCGTCTGGGTATACTCCGCGAAGGAATTTGCGGTCTGTTTGTGCTCAGTACGTTTTGCTTTCCGCTGGGCGCCATCGCCGCCGGTCCCATTCTAAAGATAACGGCGATAGCGCCAAATCGACACATCGACAGGCAGAAATTAACATACGCAAAGAATGTGCTTCGGGAAATTTTTAGTAAAAATTTTTAATAAGCGTTGAGATTGTAAATCCAATAGACTCCAACAGACAGAATCTAACAAGAAATAATCTGTGGCACGTTGGAATATTTTTTTAAATTTATTATGTACGTCCAAAGACGCGCCAAGAACCCACAAATAGCACGAGAATGTCATAATCTAATTGAAACAAATTCAAAAAATCAAAAAGAGGCAAAAGCAGGTTTAGAACCACAACAAAGACGAAGCTTACACAATAAACTTGGAACCACTGTTATCAACTTAGGAGTTATCCAATGGAAAAAAGCAGGTGTTCACGGCTCTCCTAACGGAATGTAATTAAACCTTAGGCGCACGAGAAGGTCCAGGAGCGGCCTCAGAGAAGGGAGAACATTTGCAACAAATAACAGCATTTTGAAGGCAAAAAAAAACAAAAAAGCTCATTTAAAGGTATGAATATGAAAAATCCAAGTAATAAATGAGCGGAACCGCAATGTTTGTGAACTCTAGGGTCCCACCGTGATTGTCCGTTACCATACTCCCAAAGACGTATTTCATCAGTTCCTCGGCGTCTTTTGCTGCATGCTTTTTGTTCTTCGTTTTAATTGTTGTTTTAAATGTTTTATATATGTTTCCTACCATTCATCAGCTTATTTGGCGGCCTGCAGGTTGCTGAATGGCTGATATAGAAATGAGCCGAAAGCTTCCAACAATTGATCCACCTAAAGATGTCCTAACTTATGCATTAAATCTTTCCCTTTTTCCTTAACTATGTCAACTATTCCATAGCTTCTTCTGTATTTTCAGAGCAGCTCGACAAACAGCAACGGTGTGACGATCCAATTTCAACTACGTGGGTACAGCAATCCGTCGATGGCGCTACCGAATGGATACACCTGTGTGTGCCCGTCCAGCTTCACCTGCAGTTACCTCAACACCGCCCCGTCGTGCTACTTTAGCTTCACGTTCATAGTGTCTGCTCCAGAGTCAGTTCATTTTTGAAGGCTATTTTTCATTTCAACGAATTTTTTGGACGTTTTCAGCACGTCAGTTAGGTACTTGGCTACCGACTTCATCACTCTGGACTCGAGCGGCAGTCTGCCAAATGCACAGAGTGGCCAGTGGGCTCAGAGCTATGTGATTCAGCTGCCCACCAAACCGGTACGTTGTTTTGTTTATTTATCAATTCAATTAATTATGGGAGCACATGGCACAGTAGCAAAAGGCGCTACTGACACTCTCACGGTCGAGTGATCGACCCACGCGGACTAACCAAGCCTTCCATCTCTCAGGAATAGGGTTGGTACTAGGCTTGTCTGGGAAGGTAAATACACTGACTTGCTATAGCACTTGCCTCCCCCAAATCACTGTAGAGGCCTAGTACGCATCCACCTTGCCATCCTTAGGGGAGTTATCAATGCTGATACCTTTACCTTTATCCTCTACCTTACTACGCAATCAAGAAGGTACTCTCAACTCGCACAAAATCCAATTCAAAACGGCAACAGGATAAAAAAGTAATCTGGACAGAGGGCTAAAAATTGGTTCGAAACTACTTATCTTTGGTCTGTCCGGCCAAGCGCCGAACCTTCCCTAGCATTTTTGACAAACTGGAAAAATCCACCCCAAGAAACCATTAAAATTTAGAGATATCAAATGACTTACCCCGTATCGTAGAGGAAGTTTATAAAGAACAGCCGTTTAAGTCTTGAACAAACGAAGCTATGCTAAGCTAATATTTTTCATATATTAATTATTGAATTATTGAAATAACTCTAGGAATACTAATAGGTTTCAATTTTCAGTCAGCCATCGACGTCTTCGCGCACAACCTCGGCCCAGTAATCAACCAGGCTGACGGTATGCTGGTGAGTGTGGACACACTCACCCATGCCGATACCTTCGTCGTTCCTCTGTCCGATGAGATTCCGGCCGTTGGTGGAGTGCAGAGTATGACTCAACAGCACTCCTTCACGGGAAAACTGCTCGGAACCAAGTGAGTTACCATTTGGCCCATGTTCATGTTTAACTAGCAACGATGCCACGCATTCGGTGATGGTGGGTTAACTGTAGCGATGTCAGTTACGCGGCGTCCACACCCTGTCGCGGTAGTAAAGCAGTGAGGGCTCGTTAAGACGCCACGCGGCGAAAATGAAAAAAATCGAAGCGCAATCAATAATTAACGTCCCTGATCGGATTTGCTCCTTTGCGTCAGTGGCGCCGTCCGGTGGCGACGAGTCTGAGCAAAAAAATTGGGCATATAATCACATAGGAACGAAATTAAACGAAAAAAGTGAATTTCATCAAAATTTTCTTTAATAAGGAATAGCAGCCTTCTAAAAAACCTGAGCGACCAGTAAGTTTGCCTATATGAGGCGCCACCGGACTGCGCCACTAATGCAGAGAAGCAAATTCGATTAAGGACGTTAATTATTGATTGCGCTTCAATTTCGTATTTTCGCCGCGCGACGTCTAAAGGAGCCCTAATGGTTAAGGACAGGGAAGGAAGGGGCGGCAGAGGCGGAACTGTGGTCGCTTTCACGTCTCTGCGGTGAATTAACCAGGATTGATCCTTGGCGACGGTTAAAACGTTGTTGCTGTTCCCATCGCGAGAACTACCGTTTCTCAGCAGCACTGCCGCAAAGATGCGTAGCTAGCACAAAAATATGTAAACCTACCGTGCTCGGTGCTGCTCTACTTTGTTTTGCATTGCACTAAATGTGAGCGCCCCTTCACACCGTTTTTTTTTCAAATGTTCAATTGCAAAACTGCTGAAAAGGAGTCGCGGTTATCGTTTCGCAGTCGGGCATGAATGGGCTGGGTTCACAGGTTCTTCTGTAGTAGCTGCAGCGCCAGAACTCAGACACTATTTAACTCAACGGACACGAGTACTCGATTTTTTTCAGTCGTTGAAATTCGCTGAAGATTTGCCTATAGGCGTTATTTGGGGTCCAGAACACGAACCTAACAATAAGGTCCGTTTTTCACTCGGTGGTCTCGGACCACCCACGTGGTACTTGGGTAGTCCAGCCAGGATCACCGTTTTCGCTGAAACTTTGTCTATGTGGGTTTTCTGGTGTCCTGAGCACTAATCTGAAATCCGCTTTTCGCCTCGTGGTCTTGCACCACCCATATCGAGTATTTGGGTGGCTCAGTCAGGATCACCGATTTCGCCGAAACTTTGTGATTTGTGGGCTTATCTCTATCCGATATTTGTCAATCAGATTGGAACATCGTTCAGATCTCCCAAATAATCACGCAGTTCCAGCGAAATCGGTGGTTTTGACGTACCAACCTTACCTGGTTAGGCTCACTTATAACTACTGTATTCGACTGCAATTTGGAAAACGGACTAAATCATCGTGTTCAGGACACCAGAAAACTCATATACAAAGTTTCAGCGAAATCGGTGATCCTGGCTGGACCACCCAAGTTACGACGTGGGTTGTCCGAGACCACTAGGTGAGAATGGGACCTCAGATTCGTGTTCTGGACCCCAAATAGCCCCCATAGGCTAAGTTTAAGCGAATTTCGACGACTGAAAAAATCGAGTACTGGTGTCCGTTAAGTTGAATAGTCCCCCTTGCCTTATAAGCTAGAAACTCCTGCAAGTTACGGTAAAGTTTGGGCTAATAGCGACTTCTCCTCTGCTCTCATTTATCAATATTCTTTCCAGCCTACTCCTCTCGTACTCAATCGCCTGCACAGGATCCCTGATCGGTCCAAACTGTGATCTGAGCTGCACCACCTCGTCGATCAACTCGGCCACCGCTGCTTGTCGTTCGAACGATACCGGTTTCTACTACGTCTGCACGTACTCTTCAGGAGGACAGGTAACATTTTTATGGTTATAATAACTAGTAATTTAACATTTCAATTGTGGGAGCCAGTATCCACCATAGCCATTCTCAAAATCCGGTCATTTTCAGGTCAGCAGCTGCAACAGCTGCCCGTGGGGTATCAAAGAGAACACGTACTGCCAGGATGAGGGAGGCGGTGTGCTCGACCCCTACACCGCTGTGAGTTAGATAAGAGATCTATTTCATTCCATTGATCAATTTACTGATACGCGGAAGAAATCTACAATAGTTCACAGTAAGGCTTACTGAGAAGACAGCTGTTTTTTCTGAACAAATTGTAGATTTAATGGGCATGCTTACAACGATAATTTTCAGGGAGTTGTCAGCTCTGGATTCCGTACTGCCACCATTATCCTTTCAGTACTTCTGTTGGTCTTCCTTCTGCTCATAATCCTATTATTCGTTGCGCTCTGCATAATGTGAGTTATATTTTATTTATTTATTTATTTATTTATTTATTGTAGACACGTATGTAATCACACGTGTAGAAAAACCCAGGCGAAAAAAAAATCAGAAATTCCAAACAACAGAAACTCTACTACTAAAGGACTAAAGACAAAAGAACAAACAAGGAAGAGCTTAAAGGGATAACATCACGCCCTTTGTTGTTCTTTTTTTGTTTTTTTTTGTTTTTACCCTTATTTCTGACTGCAGTATGTTATTCATGATATATCGTCATCCGCTTTTTCAGTTGCGCACGTTTCCGTGCATTGATAAATAAATAAATAAATAAATAAATCACAGGACATAAAAAGAAACGAAATAAACAAAACAATACGCATTCTACATTACCATGGTGTTTTCTTCCAGCTGTACTTCTTCTTTCTTTTTTTTCGTTTTTTTTTCAATTTTCTAAGTGTAATTCGTTTTCCCAAATATCTACACATTCCAGACGAAGCCGTAGACGGCCGGTGGAGAAGGAAATGGTCAGCTACGAGCACAACGGTACGCCGTCTAGTCGTCCTCTGCTCACAGCCGCCTATCGAGCCGAACAGCCCACCCCACAGCCACGATCGTCTCAACCGCCTAGTCTAGATGCTCGTCCTGCAAGTAAGTGTCCAGAATGACAAAGTGATCCAGCTAGAGTCGCTCGCTTCTCTTTTGCGGCTACGTAGAGCCGTCTATGCTGGAATAGTGTTTCTAAGGGACCTTACAGACCCGACGACGTGCAATTTAAGCGACGAATTTGCCGTTGAGCATGAAATTGAGCGAAACACACGACGGCGAGCATTCTCGTCCAACGCGACGTTTGCGGCGGCCGCATTGCTCTGATCGATACCGCGTTGCAACGCGCGATAAGCCGCGTTGGACGAGAATGCTCGTCGTCGTGTGGTCGGGTCTGTAAGGGCCCTAACAAGGAGGGTCGCCGATGTGATGGTGAGCTTTGGTGAGGCAAATTCAATGGGATGTCCTAGTAGGCTCCTCATCGGATATCCAAAAATCAGCACCTGTGATCTTGCAAGTGCTTGGTAGCAAAGAATCGACACGTGCATAAATACTGCATACGTAAGGCCCTTGTTGGGACGTACCCGGCGGCGTAACTCGTCCATTCGGATATCAAAAATCAGACACGTTTGTACGATCTTGACACGTTTGTGTGGTGACGCTGGCGTGGAATCGAAAACGTGTCGAGAATCGAGAATGGACGAGAATCTGGGGGTGAGCTCCGTACATAAGGGACTGAACCATAGACCCCTTCAAACGCTACCTATGAGCGCAACTGCTTAGCCACTGCGCCACCCATCACTTCTCGACGGTGAGATGAACGCTATGATGAGCTATGAGCTCATTCGTTATTGCAGGCCTTTTTCAGTACCATGGAATACGATTCCGAAAAAATTCCATACTTTTAATATCCGATGAGGAACCCTACATCCCATAGAAATTGCATCGTCAAAGCTCGCCACATCACTTCGACGACCCTTCTTGTAACGGTCATTCATACTCGGCGACAGAGCAGCGCTGACACTACGGTTTAGCCCGACTTGTGTTTATTTTGCACAATCCCAATGGAGCGCAAACTAAATGTTGCAAAATCACCCGTCGCGTCTACCACTGTGCTGCGATATCTAATGTCTTTGCCGCATACTTGATCATTGCTGCGATACCTTGCTGCCGAGTATGAAAGGTCCTATAGTCTCTTTCTTTGGTTTCGTATTGGCGGAACTAGCTTAAGAACATCAGTACTCCTGTTTTTGTGTCCTATAAACGACAGTCGGTTCTTTCCGTCGCAGAAAAAAGGCTTGGAAACAAGCAATCATGATTCAAGGACTATCCTTCGGATGCATTAGGGAAACTTAATAGAGCACTAGAGAAGCACTAGAGAAACCTAGAAATTTAGAAACTAGGGAAACCTATAAATTTCACCATCTTTTGGATTTATTTGAGAAACCAGAGCACAAAACAAGCACTAGAGAAACCTGGAAAAAATATTACGACTGCTAATATACAGAAGAGAAAATCGTACCGTCTACAGATTAAATACCATTGAGTCTCAATCCCACTATTAGCTTCTGCGTTGAACCTTGCTTTTTATAAAAGCGAAAATACCAGCGCGACTGCCGTAAAATACTCGAAAATTAGAGTTTTCGGCGCTTTTCAACTTAACGGACACTAGTACACGCTTTTTTTCAGTCGTCGAAATTCGTTGGAACTTTGCACAGGGGGGATTGAGGGCAATGACCACGGATCCATTGTCCGTTATTCACGTGGGTGGTCTCGGACCACCCAAATCACTACTTGTGTGGTCCGGTCGGGATCACCGATTCCGCTGAAATTTCGTCTATGGGGCTCTCTGGTGTCCTGAACACGAATTTGAAGTCCGTTTTCCAAATGGCGGCCGAATACGGTAGTTATAGTTGAGTACCTACCGAACTTACCTGGTGACCCTCACCTATAACTACCGTTTTCGGCCGCCATTTGGAAATTGCGTGTCATCCTTGCGCAGGGGTCATGCTAATCTTCTCTGTATTGTTCCAATTTTAATAATATGTTCAGGAATGAACGCACTTCATCGAGCGGGATCGGTGATCCTGACTGGACCACCCAAGTACTCGATGTGGGTGGTCCGAGACCACCCACGTGAAAAATGGACAGCAGACTCGTGTTCTAGACTCCAAATAACCCCCGTAGACAAAGTTTCAGCGGATTTCGACGACAGAAAAAAATCGAGCACTGGTGTCCGGTAAATTGAATTGTGCCGAGTTTTCTAATTCGGAGGAGTCCATCATTCCTTAAGCATGTGGGTCCACTCTATAGCGGAGGAACAACATACGCAATTTCTAAACAAAATAGTGAAAATGCTTCTTCATATCAGAGCAGCTTTTTC
Source organism: Nippostrongylus brasiliensis (assembly GCA_030553155.1). Taxonomy (NCBI): domain Eukaryota; kingdom Metazoa; phylum Nematoda; class Chromadorea; order Rhabditida; family Heligmosomidae; genus Nippostrongylus; species Nippostrongylus brasiliensis. The sequence continues at coordinate 8,099,279 of CP130735.1, forward strand.
TACTCCTTGAAAAGGATCTTAGTCCCTATAGCCACTTTCTTCTGCTTTGCACGAGCTTCATTCTTCTCCCAGGAATCCTTTGTAGAAAATGCGATGTGGCTGTCAGTTTTCTTCTTCGGCTCCTCTTAGTCAATGCCGCTTTCTGTCCGCTAGCATTTTCAATTTCAACTTATTTGCAGCGCTTCTAAACACCTTTATTTAGGCACATTACCGTGGTCCACCACCGTATGATGGTGAGATACTTATTTCTTGTCGTCCAGTGCTCTAATGTTGTCAGTGGAAACTCGTTTAACACAATCTACCGAAACTCACCCGCATGTGCTTTCGATTACATTCTCTAGTCATAACTGGGGCTCGTGGACTAGCATCTAGCAATAAAAACGAAATCTACGCCTCTCCTCTCAGGAAAAGGCCAAAAAATACGAAAAATTGAAAAGCTCGTTTCGTCCCTGAACAGGAAAAAGCCCCAAGTTTTTTTAACCTTGATGCATGTTGTGCGTGAGAACGCTTATGGTGCAGTGGCAACAGGCGCTCTTTCTACACACGCCGTTGAATGTTCGATCCTCTTTCAGGGTTACCAACCCTCGCCGCCTCCGGGATTGGGGAATAAACAATAAAAACAGAATAAATAAACCACAAGAATAAAAGTCTCGTTTCGTCGCTACCATGTACGAGCTAGAGAACCAAGATATAAAGCCTCTGCCGGGACTCAGAATGAGAAAGAGAAGAATTATAAACGAAAATTGAATAAATGAAACAAAGTGCAACTAGCCTGAAACCTGAGAAGCAGGAGTTGTGTTGCATCCAGAGCTAGAGATGCTAGGTAATCTTAAACTTGGGTAATTTAACCAAACCAAGCCCATACCAGACTTGTCTGCGAAGATGAAGACGCTCACTTGAACAAGCCAAAGCAGGGCTTGCCCTGAGGGCACTGCGTTGATCACTTTGCTTCGTTACGCTTAGAATGGGACCACTAGCGTAGGCTTTGTGCGTAGGCTCGGGCCCACATAAATAACTTGATTGAAATAAATCAATATCCGTCGATCTCATATTTTGCAGTAAATCATCATGAAAATGGAGGACCGCGTTGGACCCAGCAACCTCCTCCACCACTGCCGTCGAGCTACCACTAACAAACACACTCTAGCCCTCCAATGTTGGTTTGCCACACCATTTCTGCCATTTCGCCTTGACTTTTTGCGTCGACGGCTTTCAAAGCAAAACTCCTATATTCATGGGATCGTATCCGCTTAAAATGAGTCATACCTTATGTCTTCCTTCACCTGTTGTGTTGGGAATGGGTCATGAATGTTAAAGATGGGCCTAATGGCGCTGTCGTGGATCCTGTTTGATTACTATTACAGTGACCCAAAAGTTCGTGTGCATTTCCAATTCTGACTTCCATTACTAATAACTCAAAAAAAGCAAATCAGTAACCAATAAGCTTCTCATGGATTCACAATTCTTCACCGGATCGCTGGCAATGAATTATGCTTAATCTTGATAGCCTTATTTGCCACTGTTCTCCTTGAGCCATGAATAAAGGATGTCAGAATTTTAACACAAACTTCTGGGTCACCCTTATACGTAACTCCAAACACTTCTTCGGAGTCAACCTATCAGCCAGCAACCTTGTCGAAAATATGCAAACATTCGATTAATTTTTATACAGATAAATTACGAAAATAAAGACATAGAACGAATGTGAGACGAACTGTTAAATTCTCACAACGACGGAAATACTTCCTTTTGAGAGCTTGGTTACAAAGCTCTCACTCGAGTCGTCACCTTAAACATAATATTAGAATGCTCTACAGTACCGGACGCGCCGCAACGATAAAACGGCGGCAGCGGCGCCTCGGAGCGCCGAAACCCGCCGTTTCTGACTAACTTCTTTAAAAATGGTTTATTTGGAAAAATAAGTATGTATTCGAGCTCAGCAGCTTGAGCTCTATCTCTCCATATGCACTTTTCCCAAATTCGTAAAACTTGATTTTAGTCGATTTTTTTGACCCCTCGATTTTCGGATCCCGCTGCCGCTTCCGTCCCTCGCTTGGTGACTCACCACCGACTTGGCTCCGCCCCCTCCTCGCCGACTATATAAACGCGGCCCTCGTTGCACCGCCTAGGCGCGGCCTCCTCCTCGCCGCCTATAAATGTGCGGCGCGTCTTTTCCTGGCGTCCCAAGCTAAGGGTTGGGGGCCCCACGGGGTGGCTCGGAGGAGTTACCCTGCGGGGCCCTCCGTTGGACGTGGGATGCAAATGAACTGTGGTTGACTCCTCTCGGGTCACCACGGGTGGAAACCGAAACGGCGCATTTCGGCGCTCCGGAGTGCCGCTACCGCCGCTTTATCGTTGCGGCGCGTCCGGTACTGTAGTTGTTGTGTTTTATGGTGTTTTTATACTGTAATGTTTTATGCCTTATGGTAATTCAAAATGGTGTTGGTCCACGTCAATTAAAACAAAAAATAAATGAATAAATGTTAGACGAACTACGTATACTACTAGAGTTCGAATAGGGGCTTCTAAATGTTTCCGTTACAATGAGCGAGCTCCATCTAGCTCTTCCTGATGTCTCCCAAAGCCATCGAGCCTGCAACCATTAACAGTATAATATTCTCTGAAATTAACGTCTGAATTCGATTTACTTCTTTTTTCTCCGCTCTCAGGAAAACACTACTTTGAATGCCAGAATTGAATGCTCGAAGGAGCTACCACGCGGGGCCCCCGTTGGGCATGTTCGTTGACGGCTGAATAGTAATTGCATGGCTATTGCCGTACATATCTTTCGATCACTTCCCGAAAAAGCCGCTCAGGAGCGTACAAAAACCAAAGCGGCTTTTTTCAATAATTGTGTTGAAACTCAATTTTTTGTAAAAATAAACATTTATTCGAGCTCAGCAGCTTGAGCTCTACTCCTCCATAGACACCTTCCCCAAATTCGTGAAAAGCTAGGAGTAGGGGTCTCCACGGGGCGGCTCGAAGGAGCTACCACGCGGGGCCCCCGTTGGACATGTTCGTTGACGGCTGAATAGTAATTGCATGGCTATTGCCAAAAGCTTTCCAGTGCCTCTCTGGCGTATAGTAGCGCCAGCGCTATCGTGTGGTTTAATCGATTTTTTCAATGTTTTTTTATTTACTTTTCACTTTCAGAATCGTCCATGCGTAAAGCGATGTCACCGCCGGATCAGTTCATGGACAGTCGAGACACCAGCTTCAACAGTGACCTCGGAATGAGACAGAGTCGTAGCGCTGTCGTATAGTACTCGTTCTTCTATTCCTCTCCCCTCTATTCTCTTTTCCTCCTCCTCCACCTCCTCGCCGTCCACGTCGGGTAAATCGAGAGAGTTCGCGCTGATGAGAGGAGGTGTCGTTGTACCATTTTTTAAACAATTTTTGTTAAGTAAAGGTCCATTCATACTCGACAGCGATGCAGTGCTGTAGCCGAGCAGATATAACTTCCTTGAAATGCAGTGGAACTGACTAGAACTCACACTAGTCTACTTGAAATACACGGGGAGATTTTGAAAGAGTTCTAGGCCATTAAGTTCACAATTTATAACTGATGGGCTTGAAGTGGAGGGAAGATGAAAAGGCGCTGTCCAAAAAAGAAAAATGAAAATCTTCAAATCTGCTCTAATTGTGAGATCGAGTTTGAAAAATCAACCCTCACCTCTACCTCAGCTAGTACATAAACTCAATTACTGACGAGAAACCCCATATTTGAGTGGAGGTCCATTTTGTCTGCAGCCTCTCCTTTCTCGTTCTTTAGCCAGTTCTTTTTTTTCGATTTCACATTCCTACAATTGTACCATACCCCTTACTCTAACTTTTAACCTCTCATTTTTTGTTGCAGTAAAACTTTGTAGTTTTTATGTTTGGAAATTTGTTGCTTTCCAAGAGAACCGAGTGTTCTCATTCTAGATCTAAGAACTGCCATGTCACCATATCGCCTTGCTAATTGTCATTCAAATCTGTGGAGTTGATTGGAACTTGTTTGAGTTCGACTTAGACGATTTTTTTAATTTTTCGAAATTTCCATTTATACTTGCGTCGTGCGGTTCGGCGAGCGATGACTCTCGCCTGCATTTCTTTCCGCTCAGATTACACTTATATTCCATTGTACTACTTAAATATCCTTTTTTCCTCTTCTTTTTTTTCCTTGTACTCTTGCCTATGCTTCGCTTCAGCGTCAGTCGCGCACGGTCGGCAGCGAAGTATAGACAGAAGTCTAAATATTTTTGAAACCGCCCGTACCTTAGCATTTGATGTTCCTGGCATTTGTGTGGCCTTATAGTCTATTTTTTCTTACAAATCGATTGTGCAATCATGTATGATCTGTGTATCTCGCTTTTCGTTAATTTACAACGTTGTACAGATCTAATCAGAACTCACCGTTTTCTCGTTGTAATTGATTGATTTGCATTATTTCGAAACCTGTCAGATAAATAACATTTTTATTAGTTTCTAGCAAAGTACAAGCGATCCCTCGAAACCACTGTAATTTATTTTAAAAGCTGGTAAACTGAGAAAGCAAATGGCACTTGGCGTTGTATTTACACTGATAGAAATTTAACGGCACCGTTTTAACCCCGTATTTGTCCCTAATCTTGCCTAATCTTGGTCGTTTAGGATACCAATTCTAGAGGATTAATTCACCTACCATATCATCCAGGTGAGACCTCACTAGTTGTTTTTATTATAGCTTTACAATCAGCCAATTGGCATAGAATTCTATCAAGTCATGGCGCCAAAGAAAGAACTAAACGGGCAGTCAGTTATTGAAGAGGGTTCATACTCGGCAGTAGCGATACTCGGTGGTAGCGAACTATCGGATAGAGACGCAGAGGACGCGGCTAAGCAGCAGGGTCCCAGAGCGAGAGATTGGTGGTGCTGCAGCGACTTGTTAACTAGAGGGGCAGAGGTGCGGTAGCGGATCGGACAGAGACGCAGAGGGCGCGGTTAAGCAGCAAGCGTCGCAGGTGAGATTTTTACTGATTACCAACAACAAAGGAGCAACAATCAACCCAGAAGGTGGTAAGTGGGTCCCGCCGTGATTTTGAGCTGTGCGAGAAAAAATTCAAATCTCATCTTCGAGAAGTAGGTCGGGTAGATGAAGCGGGTCTCTGCTGCCTACTAGAAACGGCTGTCTTGGCACTTGACGACTAGAAAATTTTCGGAACGGGTGTCTTCCAAAAGGCTGGTTAAGACCACTAAATCAATTATCGACTAGATCAAATATCAGAGAGCATGATCTGAACGAAAACGCCAAAAACCAACAATAACGGCATGATGAAAGGTACTAGACGAATCTTCGATCGTGACGAGTTACAGTAGTGCCGCTCATTGCAACAGCACATCGTGCCGGTCATACCAGCGAAATCAGTGTTCATGCAGGTATTACGTAGGGCCTAAATAGAGCTTCTTTGATCTGAAATTGTGAAATATCAAGTTTTGGAGAAAAAATAAGTTACAAATGAATAAATAAGAATTATCCAATTGAAGCAATTAACAATTATCCCGTTTTTCCGGATTCTACTTTTTCCGGACGTGTCTTTTGATCAAAAGCCGGCAAAAACGGCTCCAAAGCGGCTTTTTCGAATAACTTTCTTATAATTCAACTATTTGTGAAATTAGATTTGAGCTCAGCTATCCATCCATATACACTATTTCCAAATTCGTGAAACTTATTTTCAGTCGATTTTTTGACCCCTCGATTTTCGGGGCCCGTTGCCGCTTCGGTCCCTCGCTTGGTGACTCACCACCGACTAAGCTCCGCCCTCTCTTCGTCGCATATAAATATGCGACGCTCATTACACCGAGCCAGGAGTGGGAGTCCCCAAGGGGTGGCTCGAAGAGGCTACCACGCGGGGCCTCCCGTTGGCCTCGTCGTTGACGGGTCCCCTGTTCGGGCCCCCGTCAACGACAAGGCAATCTATGGATACGAGGGACACGCAAAAAATTGATATTTTGTAGAAAAAACTCTCAGCTGTGGGTAATTTATACACCAAACGATAGGGCTCGAGCTGATGAGCTCAAATCTAGGCCTAATTTCATAAATAGTTGGATTATAGGAAAGTTATTTCAAAAAGCCGCTTTGGAGCGGTTTTTGCAGGCTTTTTCGTCATTCGATCAAAAGGCACGTCCGGTACTGTACCTAAGCCCATATCGTTCCAACGGTTTCCACTTGTTAACGTACATCACTACTCGCCCAGAACCTGGTTCAGGCATTTTTAATGAGATAATAGTTAGCAAACAACACCATATAGTACTGCCATACGGAACAACTTAATCAAAGGATACAGAATAAAGAATAAAGATTAAAAAAAGAAAGGTAAACCCCCACAAATGAGTTGGGACAGAAAACTCTCACTCACATTGCACACTATATTTGAGCAACCCATTTTGACGATGTCGTTCACACTAGCGTGTTCGCGGAATGTGTAGCAGTAGGACTCGCCCATGCCAAGAATCGGATTGCATTCCTCTGGAGGATATCATAAATTAAGTAAAGTTATAATAACAACAGATAACAATGTTGGGTATTTCTTCTAGTTATAATAATCTCCTTTTTTCCAGAAACATTCCTCTCTACGTATTCTATCCAAATTGGCACACCGTGATTCTATGTTTGTAGTAGGCTATATTTGGGCGCGCGTGGTGCAGTGGTAAGACGCGCTGCTGACACCCGCGCGCTCGATCGATCTTTGCCCAGGTCAACCAAACCTTCCATCCCTCTGGGGTCGGGTAAATTGGTACCAGACTTGTCTGGGAAGGTATAGGCGCTGACATGATATAATGGCTGGCCCACGCAAGTCATTGTATAGGCCAAATACGCATTCACCAAGGCTCTATGATTCTGAAAAGAAGGCGAATGCGGCGGCGCTTCCTCAGGGGACTGATCAACGCTGGCACCTTTACCTTTTGATTTACCTTTAGGTTATATATGGGTGAAAGTACCGGAGCGGAACATTTTTTGATTCTTTTTAAATTGAAGGCCCATTCATGCTCGACAGCAATGCAGTGCAGCAGCTGAGCAGATAAGATAGCGAAACAAAAAACGACTCATTTAGTGTCACCTTCAATGACCATATATGCTTACATGGTCTTCAAACAGAATTTGCATGTATTCACATTGTGAAGCTGTTGAAATATTGGTCAACATTTCTCAGAAATCACAGAGAATCGGGAAAAAATTTCAAGATAATGAAGATAACAGAACCGTAAATAGTGTGCTTTAGCATTTGTCGCCAGCAATAGTTTTCCGATTTTTTTTTTGAGTTTTACAATGAAAGTATGTTTATTCCAATTCCGTCAAATATTTGATCTATCACGGCTTTAGCTTTAGAGAATAATCGAATAAATAAATGAAACAGCCTTGTTCAGTGGTCACCTGAGTCCTGGTACTCGTCCTGTCCGACAATGTACTTCAAGCCGGAATAGCAGCGAATCGCCTCAACACTGACCGCCAGAAAAATCAAAATCACCCAAAAAGAGAGCCACACCCGCATCGATTGAAAGCTGCAACACAACCTTATACCTCCTTTCCAGTTTTGGAAGTGAAAATGCGAAGATCAACAAATAAGAATGCCAAATTGGGACTCACAATCAGTGAAAGCCGGTGGTTGCGGCGTTGACGGACACTGTTCTCTACTGGCGAACGTCAGAATTTGAGCTAAAATATAAAAATTGATTTAGTATAGTTAATAGAGTTCATCCAGGCGCAAAAACATGAAGAGCATAAAATTATGAGAATAACCTATGAAGGGTCAAGAAGGGAATTGTGAAAAGTGGCCCTCAATAGAGGAGTCACACCTACGTCAGGCATGTAGGAAAACAAACGTGACCGGTTTCATACGTGAGTCGCTGCAGAAGAAAATGGCAGCCGTTGAAATCCTTCAAATCTGAAGAAACAATGCCTCTACACAGTGATCACGGAACAGTTCCAGAAAATCAGAAGGTTTTTGTGTTTCTGAAAGTCAAAAATCCTACATGCTTAACTAAAATATGATGCATTCATTTTAAAGCGGCTCTGAGTAGGGTAGACATTTTAAGAGAAATTGGATTGAAGGATCATTTCTAGAGTAAAGCACATAAAGTTTTATTGTTGGCACTCATTCTGATCATCTTGACTTCCTGACTACTGTATGATGAAAATGTAGGTGCTTCAGTGTTTTTGTTTAAAGTTCGGTCTTCCATTAATTTTGTCTGCCGTTATGTGTTACTTTGTCATTCATTTTGGGCGTACGTGAGTGTGTGTTCATAACATTTTGCTTGTGTTTGTGTTTATATTATATAATATTTTTATAGTATTTTAATATTTTGCGTTTGTTCGTATGTTTACCGGATTGGTGTCGATGATTTAGCAGCATCCCGGACATTCATTTGAAGTAGTGGTTGCTCATCTATTTTCCTTTTCCGTCCTTACCCTGCTAGGTAGCTCTCCTATCATCCGTTCTTGAGGTTTTGATCGCTAGCAGTTGAGTTATCTGCTTCCACCAATCCGCTGCTGGGCACTTTGGGCTGCAACTAACAGTGGAAACTGAAAGGGACAAGGTCCGCCTGGATTCGTATCATTATAGCCCGGACGTCCTGGTGTCTTCTACCCTTTTTTTTGCATTAAACTGGCTAGGCCTTAGCGGACCTCAGTTATTCTAGTAGCTCCTAGCAGCACCGTACTCAGCAGTGATACTAACCGACTATCTTCTTTCAAGACCAGGAAGGTTTTCCCCGCCTTTAGTCATACACTATGGCGTTAAACCCTCTCCGCTTGAGGACTGGGATGCAGCCTAGGTTACTAAAATTTTACTTAATTTTGCTTTTTAGTTCGAATTGAGCGCGCAGTACGATTGTTTAGGATTACTCATGTCTGTTTCACTTAGTGCACGTAACAATGCACAATAAATAAATAAAATAAATATTATGAGAAGACCTGAGAACCATCCGACACCAAAAGCACTAGAGTTTCAGGTCTCCGGTTGGTGACCTCAAGGGGCCCTTAAAAAAAGGTGGAGCGACGCTATCAAGAACGAGCTTAAGGAAGTTAGAGCTAAGCTCCAAGACGCCATGGATAGAAGTAGATGGCAAGTCATGACAAGAACAGCGGACTCGCGGGACTAATGCTAAGGAGAAGAAGATTAGCGGAATTAAGCCTTCAACTGATAGCTGTAAGGTTAAATTCTACCAGAGCCAGTTGGGTTAAATATGATCCTAGTAAAGTCATGCTGAACTGTAGGCTTCGTTTACTCCTTCGCATGTAGAACAGCAACTTTAGTATACCACAGGCTTCGGACTAAAGGAGGATTCCTTTTCGCTTGTCAGCATTCAAAAAGTTCCTACGACGTCCCATAGTTTCCCGATGCCTTAATTACCTCCGCCTTGAAGTTGCTTTTGTTCGCATCTATCCATTTTTTCCTTCCCGTACTTTTTTGCTCTGTTTAGTTCTCGTTCTGGTGGCTAGTACCCTCCATTGTGATTTCATGTTTCTTCGAAGTGTTGTTTTATTTTTTTTTACGTGCGACTGTGCTCGTGTAATAAACCTAATCATGTACAGGGTGTCCCAAAAAGATGTATACACTGTTTGAAATGCCCTAACTTTGGCGAAAGTGAACCAATCGAAACGAGTCACAGCTTCGACGAAAGCTAAGAAAAAAGAAAATTTTCTTGTATGCGTCTGGTGAGGATTGCGCCATGTACTCGACCAGAGCCTTGGATTTTGGACCTGATTGATAGTGCGTGACTTACATGCTTGCTCTACTTTGGTTGTAAACAGGTGATATTGACGCTATGAGTTGCTTCCGAGGCAGTTAACGAATCGACTTGCCGCAGCTTTTGGTTAAGCGTGGAATAACATCGATATCGATCAATAATTGTAACCACTGCCTGAGAAGCCAAAACTCTTCCAACAGTGATGCAATCATAAGAAAAGAATTTAGAGTAATGAAAAATGTGTAAGCCATAAAGATTGCGCCATGAACCTGTCCGAATCGTCAGATTCTAGACCTGATAGGAACTTCACGGGTAACATGCTTGTTCTACTTTACTCGCCAACAAGTGATACCGCTGATACGCGTTTCTGTTGACGCAGTAAGCATAAAAGCATCAAAACGTAACAAGTTTAACATGAACTCTAAGATACTGTTGCACAATACTGCTTGCTCTGTTCAAAAACCCAAGACTCTTGTAATGAGCATGTAATAGCAACTGTTATGTTGTTAAACTTGTTATGTTTTAATGCTTTAATGTTTACTGCCTCAAGAGAAACGCGTATCAGCGGTATCATCTGTTGGCGACAAAAGTAGAACAAGCATGTTATTCGTGAACTTTCAATTAGGTCTAGAATCCAACGATTCGGACAGGCGCAATCTTCATGGTTCATACATTTTTCATTCCTCTAAATTCTTTTGCTGTGATTGCGCCACTGTTGGAAAAGTTTTACCATCTGAAACAGTGGTTACAATTGTTGATCGATATTGATGTTATTCCACGCTTAACCAAAAGCTGTGACAAGTCGATTTGTTAACTGCCTCAGAAGCAACTCATAGCATCGATATCACCTGTTTACGACCAAAGCGGAGCAAGCATGTAACTCATGCACTATCACTCAGGTACAAAATCCGAGTCCACGGTCGAGTACATGGCGCAATCCTCACCAGACATATACCAGGAAATTTTCTTTTCTCTTAGCTTTCATCCAAGCTATGACTCGTTTCGATTGGTTTACTTTCGCCAAAGTTATGGCATTTCAAACAGTTTATACATCTTTTTGGGACACCCTGTATAATATACAGGGTGGCGAATAAATAAGTGTGCGTGAAACTCGGTTTAATTTTGGCAATTGTATGAAACCCTTGATCGTCCCTTTTCTTCTCAAAATATTCACATGACACTTCTTATTCGTTCTGTGTAAAAGAAATGATAACGCCACCCTGTATATTCCTATCAATATCCCTATTTTGGCTATATGATCGTAGAAGATATTGGTAGAATAGATCCTACCAACATTTTCTACCATCGTATACCCAATAAAAGTCTACAGAGTGGTAAACAGGAGAGGAGACAAAAAATCGACAAGGAAGCGACTAGCCGCTTTTCCAGAAGGACAGCTGCCCAACTTAGCGGAAACCAGTTGCCTTCCCGATGCCGACCGCCGCTGGCTGTTTTCACGGAGAACAGGTTGCTGACTACTCTGAGCGCACAAGTTTCATTTGAGTTCGAGTTACAAACACGGAAGTTTTTTCTGGAAGTTTCCTGCTCGTTGGAAACTGTCTTCTTTACGTTTTGCTGGAAGTTTGGTAAAAAGTGAAGGTTTTGGGTAAAAAGTGAGAGTATTCCTTCGTCAACTCTTTAGAAAAGAAACGCACATACTTCTTGAAGCCATGCTTGTTCAGACAAGTATGTTTCAATCTAACATCGCAAAAAGGCAGAACAAAGGAAAAGCCGGAACAAAAAGCTGCCCAAGACAGGAATCGAACCTGTGTCGCCACGGCCACAACGTGGAGTACTAACCACTATACTACTTGGGCCGATAGTGCATGTCGTAACAGCGTCTGAAAAGGTGAATACCTATATACGAATAATAAAGGGTAATCAAACAAAGAGTATGAAGCGCTTGGAAACCTTCTAAACTGCCTTTCTGAGTATGTGATTTGTCAGCGAGGAAATGACAAATATACACTGAAGAGCTTCACATCTACACGCTGAAGCGAAACCATCTTCTTCCAAGAGTGTGATAAAATAATAATTATTATTATTATTGTTATTGTTATTATTATTATAAATAAAAAATAATGCTAAAAAATAGAACTCAAAATGAAAGTGGTTGAGGAGTGAACAAATGCAAACATGCTCACTGAATCACATTCTACTGACGCTAAAGCCCAAGTCTGCATGGTTCTTGAGCCGTGTTTGTGGGAATCCCAGCGAATATCGGCCCCACCTTATTTACCCCATGTTGAACGACTTCTCAACGCTTTGCGTTTGTCGTGTTTAAAGCGATTGCCATTAAAGTGATCCGCTTATGCCTTTGTGTGCTTACCCTTGATTGCGTGCTGATTAATTTGAGGAATTCTCGGACCCGCGCGATATACGAGACAAGATTTCGAATTGTCATATCGCTAATTTGGCTACGACCGTTTTTGAGCTTAGATGAGTGAATATCAGTGGGGACGTCACCACAACTAGGAAAGCATTAGCAAAAACTATGAACAAGGGAAAACTGATCTATAGAAGACAGCAAATTAGATCATCTTTTAAGCGATAACTGTAAAAAACACAATCAAAGATAGCATCTTTTTGTACCCATAATGATCAACTTACTTTCAATGGTGAGAAATTGAGTCAAATGTGTCCTCAAAGGAGAATTGCAAAAAGACGCCAGTTCAATGGATAATAAATGGATATTATGATACATGGCTGAATTAAAATGATACGTCAGTGCTGTGAACAACCTTGAACAGCTCAGCGATGCCGACAACTCCTCCTCCCATCATCGTTTGATTCATCTCAAGATGAATCACTTCATGCAGGAACAATCACCTAATTCAATTAGACGGTACGCTCAACTTTACAGCATCGAGAGGCCCGAATTAGGAGACCTTTTGTGGGGTTCAGAAAAAGTTAACAAAGCGGTCAACTTTTATGTAAAAGCGAACACCGCAGCCAATCTAATGATGACAAGAAGTAGAACCTCAAACTCATTTCGCCTAACCTACATCCTTAAGTTCAAATATGCCTTTACCAGGCCTTAACGATTCTGAATGGATTAAGAGTAAATGGAACCTCCTTCGGGAAATAACACCCACCACTTTAACATTTTTAAATTAGAATCGGCTAAAATTGGTTGATTGAATCGATCAGTTGTTTGCAGCACCAGCACTTCTGACTGATTTGAAGGAAGCAGAGTTTAGTACTGTAAAAGTACATAAGACTAGATTAAAGGTGGACTACAGTTGGCCAAAGGATACGGTAGAGGACCGAAGAGCACCATATAGTAGATCACTAGACTACGCCCACTATTACCGTAAGGCGTCGAATTGCTAGCCAAGACAGCTTTTAGGGACACCTCACCCACAACTTTTGCCGGTTCCGTTGCCTCTGTGGCCTTTGCTCATGTCAGTCACCGTAATCGCAAAGAAGGTCTTAATCTATCCATGGGCCCACCGGTCTCTAGAACTTGCCCATCCACCTTTAACCCATTGACGACCGCGCCATTTTTGCGTGTCTGGCGCGTGGGACCAATCGATTTCTCGCCGCGCTCAGGACGTGGTAAAACTGAAGAGAAAAAGAGCAAAAAATGCGAAATCGTAATCTTTAGTCTTAGCGATATCCTTATGTAATAGCACCTTTCTCAACTACAGAATTTTCTCGGAATTCTTCCAAATTCTGCCAGAAGGTCACCTTTTTTGAAATGGTTTCGATTGTGTTCTTTCTAAACACAGAAAATGTTTCCAGTGACCCATATTTTAGTAGTATCGTTGATATCTGCGGTTCATTTGTGTCTAATGTCATCTTTGGAAACACCAAAAACGTTTCTAGCGATCGATATTTGTTTAGAGTATCGAAGAAGACCTGCGCATATTTTGATCTACTTGATTACTTGTATCATTTGATGTATAAATCAGCAACTGATAACTGTTCTCATGGACCACTCCTTCCAAAGCAATGTTTAAAGGTGAACAATATATCGCATAGGAAAGATTGCGCGAACCTTTCCATACCATCTAGAAAATAGAAATATTAAGCTGCGGCTTGACATCAAGCCACACGGTCGTCAATGGGTTCAACTAATTTAACAATTTATGACTTTCACTACTTCAATTATTGGCGAAGGAGCTTCGTTGAGAGCGATTCGACCTACAGTAATTCACGAAAAGATATGTCACCTTGCATTTTTGGGTGCAAATCGCTGAAACCAAATGGAATTTTATTCCAGTTGACAGTTTTAACAACTCTTATTAAAATACACTAACATGTGCTCTTGTTGGAAGTTCTAGATTGTTTTTCGAATTTTAAACTCATTTTCACGTGCATTTTTAAACGAATGTATCTCAGGAACCGTTGAGCTTCAGCTCGTTTAGGGGTGATTTCTGATAGAGCCCGATTAGCTCATCATATATATGCTATAAATTTTAGTTTCAAGTCATTAATAAACCATAGATTTTTTGAACCATAGACCAATTTTTTCAAAAGAGAAGACAATGGTTCCTAAGGTACATTCGTTTAAAAATTCATATGAAAATGAGTTTGAAATTTAAAAAAATCCAGAATTCCCAACAAGGGCACATATACAGTAGCGGCCAAAAATCTGTTAACACTCGGCCGCGCAGAAATTTTCACCCTTCTTTGACCAGCAGCCCACGAAAGAGTTCGGAACTTTCAAGGAAGCTGTGCACAGTTTCTAATAGAGTTATTCTCCCTCTTTCGAACAGTGTACAAAAAATTTCTAGATGTGCTGAATCTAAAGAAATATAAGAGGTTTTTTGAGACATACATTTTTTCCCACTCAAAAATTTACTTTGGTGACTTGTAATTTTTCCGCAAACAGCTGTGAGGAAAAAATAAATAAACTTCTAGGCAGTGCAAACAATTCTCTTTCGAACGGTGTATTTTGTTTTCAACGTTTCTTTACAAATCCAGAATTACAGGCAATTTCAAAGTGAAAACTCACGAAGAAATGCAATACTACAGGGTGTCTCAAAAAATGTGCTCACTGTTTGAGGAGCCATAAGTTTACTGATAGTAGAGATCCAAAGATAGGTTATAAGTCATACGAAAGCAAATTAGAAGCAGATCTTACGCCACGTCATTGGTGTGGATTGCGCCATGCACCTCTACGACTGACCAATTTTTACACCTGATTGACTGTGCTTAAGATAAATGTCATCGGTAATTCAACAATAGTGTATTTAATAGTAGTAGAAGATGTTCGCAGACAAGCATTGTGCAAAATAGAAAATAATTGAGAAGTTTCTTCCTTAATAGACCGCGATTCGCGAAAGCTACCATAAGCTGTCATCATCGCCACTTGGTGTTATTTTTTGAAAATTTATGGCGTCCTGCACTAACAAGATATCCTGCTCAAGATTTTCTCGTGAGGGTAATCTGACACGTAGAATGCTATGGTGTTCTTATCCACCCTCGAGATCGCGCCGTTGGTGTACTCTCAACTGAATTTTGAGCGGACTCATAGTCTTGCTACTTCACTAGTTGAAATTTTTTTAAAAATTCATGGCTTCCGGCGTAGACGAGAAATCTTCTTCAAATTTTTTTCATGACGGCAACAAATTATGTGGAATACGATAGCTGTACTTTCCTTGTTCGGCAGCGCGCTCTTGCCAAGCTATCAGGGAAATTTGGGGCGGACCCATGATTCGGCATCAAATTTGTTGCAGGAAATTTGTTCGAAAATTCCTGTAATCTTGCGTTCACGAGATATTTTGCTGAAAGTTACTACGTAAAGTCAGTAAGGCATGAGAAACACAATACTTATATTATCTAGCTCCCTCAACGCAAAATTGGTGAAATACCAACTAGTTCACTAAAAAGACTGTAATTCTGGATTTGTAAAGAAACGTTGAAAACAAAACACACCGTTCGAAAGAGAATTGTTTGCACTGCCTAGAACATTATTTAGTTTTTTCTCGCAGCTGCTTGCGAGAAAATTACAAGTCACCAAAGAAATTTTTGAGTGAAGAAAAATGTATGTCTCAAAAAACCTCTTATATTTCTTCAGATTCAGCACATCTAGAAATTTCTTGTACACAGTATGATAGAGGGAGATTTGCTCTATAAGAAACTGTGCACAGCTTCCTCGAATGTTCCGAACTCTTTCGTGGGCTGCTGTTCAAAGAAGGGTGAAAATTTCTGCGCGGCCGAGTGTTAACAGATTTTTGGCCGCTACTGTAAGTGTATTTTCAATAAGAGTTGTTAAAACTGTCAACTGGAATAAAATTCCCTCTGGTTTCAGCGATCTGCACCCAAAAATGCAAGCTGACATATCTTTTCGCGAACTACTGTATACGACTTCGGTACTTTTCCTCTTCCAACGAAAAGCAACGAATAGTTGAAATGTGATTGATTAGAAGAGTTCAGAAACAAATTAACAGATCTACCGAAAAACTCAGCTTCCACAAAATTCATCAAGAATTTGCTCCTATCGAATGAAGAAATGCGGAAGGAAAAGGCGCAAAAATGGGCATTGTCGTTGGCGATGATGGGACCGACAAGGCGACCGATGACGAACAATGCCCCGACTGGCCAGCTGGTCGAGGTCGAAGGTGAGAGTTGCACGTTGTAACAAGATGGTGATCGGAGAAGAACCAGAAAATCGAAGCTGTCAAATTCATGGCGGAATCTATCAACGTAGCGTAATTGCTTTTCGGATAGATAACACATCGATTACCCAAGTTTTCGTGAATTTTAGTCAAACATGTGGCTCAGTTCGTCCTCCTAAAGATGCCCTGACGAGGCTTTGAAGGTAGAGGTGGAGGTAGTAAAGGTACCGGCGCTGATCAGTCCACTAACCGGCAAAAGTCCAGCGAAAGAACTGATCTCTCGACCATCAGAATGAGAGTCTCACACGCTACCCACTGCGACACCATCGTACTACACGAGATTGTTGCGATCCAGATGCCCCTTCGCCACTAGTTAGTGGTCGAGACTTTATGCCTTTTTTGGGCCACCCGTTTGTATTCAGCAAAAACAAACTATACCGTTGTAATCGCCATTCGATGCTCTATGATACCATATAGATCTCGATTGGAATCTTTGGATGAAGAAAAATGCAATATTGAAGCGCAATCAATACTCAACGTCCTGGGTCAAATTTGCTCCTTTGCATTAGTGGCGCAGTCCGGTGGCGCCTCATATAGGCAAACTTACTGGTCATTCGGGTTTTTAGAAGGCTGCTACTCCTTATCAAAGGACATTTTGACGAAATTTACCTTTTTCGTTTAATTTCTTCCCTATGTGATTAAATGCGTAACTTTTTCTGCTTAGACGCGGCGCCACCGCACTGCGCCACCAACGCAAAGGAGCAAATTCGATCAATGACGCTGATTATTGTCTGCGCTTCGATTTTGCATTTTAGCCGCGCGGCGTCTAAACGAGCCCGTAGAGGTTCTTCGGTAGGATCGAGCGCTGGACCATGCGAGTGGCAGTAACGCCTCGTATCACTGCGCCATAACACTTGTTATAATGTGATCGAATAGCTCCGGAGAGAGGTTCTACGCATCTTCACTAAACGTCTCTATAGGGTATGAGACTATTTGGACGAAGTACAATTGCGATTTTAGGTTCACTCTAAGAGAATAAAAATACTTGTGAAATTATGCGAAACTTTTCCGGATTCAAAATTTAATCGTCGTCAAACACATATCACCGGTATATTATAGAACAGCTAGCACTGAGCTCTTGATAAAGAAGATCGATCCATCGAGATATGGTGGAGCAGATCGCTCCCTCAAGCACGAACGTTGCAATATTGCAGTGATTCAAAATTAACAAAATAAATAGAAAAACACAATAAATAAGTAACAAGTCAAATTACTGCTTCAAATCATCAATGTATGCCTTGAATTTACGTAGCAAGGCTCCCATTTCAGCGTATTCGGCTATTTTGATCGCATCGTCCAATTCGGCCCATTTCCAGTTCTGATGCTCGTCGGACAGCTTCACCTCGTCAGGGTTCTTCAACTGAGCGAGCCAGTACTTCACCGTTTTGGGTTTTCCTTTGACCTGCAAATTTCGCGCATGTTGATGAATTTATTTCGAAAGGAACAAAATAGAACCAAATATTTCAAAATACCGCAATTATTGGAAAATATGCTACGCGAGGTCTCCTATCCTACTCTATTCCTTCTCCTGGAATCCGTACTTATTCTACCCCTTAAAGGGCCGAGCTACTCAGTTTCTGCCACCATATACAACAGTCAGAAACCTGCGTGGCGCAGTGGTAAGAGGCGCTGCTGGCACACCAGCACGGTCGATTGATCCTCGCCCGGGCCAACCAAGCCTCCCATTCCTCCAGGGTAGGACAAATTGTTACCCGACTTGTCTGGGAAGGTAAAGAACCGGCTTTATGTAGCGGCTGGCCACGCATTGTATAGACCAAAAACGCATTCATCATGCTTCTACGATTCTGAATAAAACACGAATGCGTGGGGGGGGGAAGGTTAGTGAACTTATCAACGCCGAAACCTTTACCATTACCTTCATATTATCGTGAGATGTTTCGAATGACTTTTTGGATAAAAAAACACTTTTGCAGCCGAACTAGACTTCTTGAAGAGGAAGAAGTGATAAGAGCTCACCTCATATCGTAACGTCTCATGACAATCTTCAAAAATGTTGAGATGCTCCTTCGCAATACCGGCCTCCTCCTTGGTTTCCCGAAGAGCCGCGATCCATTCATCCTCACCAGGATCGACGTGCCCTCAAAAAAAGAGGTAATTTGCTCGGGAAAGAGAATACGACCCTAACACTTGGACGTGACTCTTTTATAAGATGAAATATATTCCCCTATAACTTTCTGTTAATGGCTATCCAAGGGAATTCACGTACCCTTTGGTGGGGTCCAGTGATGCGGAGGATAGCTGGCCTGGAGGAGAAGGAATTCCACACGACTCGACACTCTGCGAAACACAACCAGGCCAGCTGCTCGAACTACAGTTGACATCTAATGAGTAGCTACATAATGCAATGCTGTCAATGATATATTGTTTTTGTGCAGAGGAGACCTTGTAATGACGTCCTTGTTGGGTGACAAATCAAACGAGACTGATCTCAATGCCGGTTCATCGCCCAGCCACTTCTATGTAGAGGAATGAAGCAATAGAATCATAGAAAGAAAGAGAAAGAGCAATAGAAAGAATAGAATGAAGCAGACAGTGATAACCAATACGCAAAAGAATGCTGGTGACTATAAATGTGATTATACGAGATCAGGTGGAGCTATAGAATTTTGTCAGAGAATAAATAGAGGAAAATAAAGATCTCGTAGTACCGGAAAAAAGTGAACGAAAACCATAGAAAATAGGAGGGGGCAATAAGAAGCGCGAATATCACCTTGCTGGCGACAATAAATGTAGTTAGCCAGAGAGCAATAGAATTCACTCCGCAAAAAAAATAGGGAGAGAGAGAAAGAAAGAAAAATAGAAAGAGTCAACCAATACAGGGTGTCTCAAAAAAATGTACCTCCTGTTTGAAAAGCCATAACTTTGGCGAAAGTGAACCAATCGAAACGAGTCATAGCTTGAATGAAAGCTAAGAAAAGCGAAAATTGTTTGGCATGTGTTTGATGAGGATTGCGCCATGCACTCGACCGAGGCCTCAGATTTTGGACCTGATTGATGGTGCATGGGTTTTATGCTTGCCCTACTTTGGTCGTAAACAGGCGATATCGCTGTTATGAGTTACCTCTGAGGCAGTGAACATATCGATTTGCCGCAACTTTTGGTTAAGCGTGGACTAGCATCAATATCGATCAATAATTGTAACCACTGTTTAAGAAGCTAAAACTTTTCCAACAGTGATGCAATCATGAGAAAATAATTGATGGGAATGTAAAATGTATGAACCATGAAGATTGCGTCATGCATATCTCCGAATCGTCGGATTCTAGACTTGATTGAAAGTTCACGGATAACATGCTTGTTCTACTTTGGTCGCAAACAGGTGATATCGCTGGTACGCGTTTCTTTAATGCAGTAAACATAAAAACATCAAGACATACCAAGTTTAACATGCACTTTGAGATGCACTTGCACAATACGACAATGTTTTTTATTCAGATCAAAATGAACACTCAGTGATTGATAAGGATGCTAATCTGTCCCTAACCGGAAGCTGAGTTGTTTTATTCACTGCCCCAAGTGTATCGCGATGATATGACCTGTTTTCGACCAAAGTAGAACAAGCATGTTAACCGTGAACTTTCGAGCAGGTCTAGAATCCAACGATTCGGACAAATGCATGGCGCAATCTTTATGGTTTATACATTTTACATTCCTCTTAATTCTTTTCTTATGATTGCATCACTGTTGGAAGAGTTTTAGCTTCTCAAACAGTGGCCACAATTATTGAGCGATATTGATGTTGTTCCATGCTTAACCAAAAGTTGCGGCAAGTAGATATGTTTACTTCCTCAAGAGTAACTCATAGCAGCAACATCACCTGTTTACGACCAAAGTAGAGCAAGCATATAACCCATGCACTATCAATCAGGTCCAAAATCTGGGGCCTCGGTCGAGTACATGGCGCAATCCTCACCAAACACACACCAGAAAATTTTCGCTTTTCTTAGCTTCCATTCAAACTATGATTCGCTCCGAAAGGTTCACTTTCGCCAAAGTTATGGCTTTTCAAACAGGAGGTACATTTTTTTGAGACACCCTGTATAAAAAGAAAAGAACAGGTCCCCTTGTTTAAGAAAGCGGACGAAAGACGGGGAATATAGGAGTGGAAAGTGAGAAGTGTGAGCATAACCGTTGCTGGTGACCATAAATGCGGTTACATGAGATCGGTCGAAGCTATAGAATTTTTCGAAGAATAAATAGGGAGAAATAAAGAAGAAAAAGAGAAAGTCAGCCCAACCATAAAACATACAGCATGTCTCCTAGTAATGGAGATAGAGAACGAAAGACGAGGGCAGTGAGAAGCAAAAAGAAAGAAGCAGTGAGAAAACTTAGTAAGGTGTTCACAGGGGTAGGAAGGGTAGAGGGCACGCACAAACGATAAATGGGAACCTGAGACAGGAAAGGTTAATCGAAAATAGAATTAGAATGGTGAAAAAACCCCAGCTAGGCTACAAAAGTGGGGAAAAAAAGTAATCTAAAAGGAGAAGTACAGCAAAGAGAACCTGTTGGCACATACCCGGAACAGAAACAAATCAGCCGCGCCAACAAAGAAACAAAAGACTAACGATAACTCATGAAATCTGACTGAGAAAATGAAAAAGGTAGAGACATGCCAAATTCTAAAACCCCCTAGCGAGGAGAAAAGTCATGAAACGCAAAATTATATAGCCATCATAATTTAAAAAACGCTATGATATCATTCCGTATAAAGCGGAAGAGAGTGAAGAGTTCCAATCTCTGGGGCTTCTAAACCTTTATACAGCTCTAACAGGATGTATTGCTGGAGATAAACAAAACAACACAAGAAGAAACAACGAGAAAAATACTAGCAACAACTAGGAAAGCACTAACAACAACTATGAACAAGGGAGAACTGATCTACAGAAGACGGCAAATTAGATCATCTTTCAAGCTATAACTGTAAAGATCACAACCAGAAATAGCGTCTTTGTGTACTCAAAATGATTAACTTACTTTCAAAGGTGAGAAATTGAGTCACATGTATCTCAAATGAGAATTCCAAAAAGACAGTCTTTGGACACCCAACGGTAAATAAATCTGACTTGCAAAAAATGAGAAAACGAGTCAAAAGAAATGGGCAAAAACACAGTCAGAATGATGAATTGAATCAACCTTAAACATCGACAAACTTGCTATTCAACGATAAAGGCTATGAAGGACAAAGGCTCTACAGAAGGCCGCTACTATGCATTGTGAAAATTTTCTAAATATTCTAACGAAATTTGAATGTATGAAATAAGAAGAAATGAAAATAGTACAGCACTGCTCCTGGGAGCTGTAAGATCACTTCAGCAGAAACAAAGAGTGATCTGGTCCTAGAGAAGCATGCTTCACGTCAAGCGGGAAGAAGATTTGGAACGGAAAGTATTGATCCTTGCCGTGTTCGAGACCAAGCAATCCGTATCTGAAGGAAGATTCTAATAAAACCCAAAGATGAAACTAATAAGGAAGACAGAAGTAATCAGTAACCTGTTTTGTCCCCAAACGTATAACCGCCCATTCGCAGTTAGTGCAGCTGCTGAGGTGTTGCCAGCGAAGACTTTCTCGATCTGATATTTGTATGATTGCAAAATAAGAAATTATTCTAATAATGAAAAAACTCCACCAAATGGTCTAAATTCAACCTTTTCCTTTCCAAAGAGCGGAGGATCCATTTGAACTGGTCGATCCAGCTTTTGCATAGCCGGTCCTAGGCCTAATAGCCCAACACCCCACACGTACACCTGAAATAGAATATTTTCTCATCAGGTGCATCTATCAACCAATCAGCTTTTGCTGAACTTTTCCTAAAGGATAGGGGAGCTGAAATGATGTTATTACAATTTCTTTGAAGTAGCTTCAACTCACTTCCCCACACTGTGTGCTGGCAATGCAGGAACTCACGGTTGATCCCAAAGATGAAACTTTTCCAGGAGGAAACGGTACAAAACGAGAAATGCTCAGCTGAAATTAAGTCATTTTCATCATCTTCGGCATCTATTTTGTAATCCGTAATTTCGTGTTACACCAAAAATGCTATCAGCTTAAGGGGAGCTGAAATGATGTTATTACAATTTCTTTGAAGTAGCTGCCGATAACAAAGATGAAACTTTTCCAGGAGGAAACGGTACAAAACGAGAAATGCTCAGCTGGTCATTTTCATCTCATTCAAAAATGCCGTGATTACGTGATTACGATTACGGGTGAGTGCTGATAGCAACAGCCCAACCGGGCTTAAAAAAAAGATGCTAGAGGTTCGCAACGTACATTGGTAGCACAGTGCTCAGTGCAGTCTGCCGGAAACAGGAAGACGCGGGTTCAATTCCCGTCCGATGTCAGTGTTTTGTGAATAACCTAGCATCTCCAAATATATTGTGTAATGATACCCACCTGAACACTGTCCGCCCCCACACCGGCTTGTCCGTACTCACACTGACCCCACAGAAAAATGTCGCCGTTCGCCGACAATGCCATGATAGTATCGGAACTTCCGGTGATAGAAACAATCTTCTCGTCAGCAGCATCGCCTGAAGCAGCTTGGCACTATAAGAGCGAAATGAACAAAGAAAATAGGGTGTTATCACCGGCAATTATGACAAAACGAAAACACAGATAAAATTAGAAGTTGGAGTTAAACGCGACTCAATAACATAGAAAGTTCAAAATGTGTGCAAACACATCCTTTTACTGCCGGGAATCTTCTGAGAACTCAACTAACTCGAAGAGGTGTATGAAACTACAAACTGTCCCTTAGAAACCAAAGAGCAACTGCCTTTTTAAATCAGCCTGGAACTCTAAAAATTCGACAGTGAGACTATGTAAGGAATGGAGTCAGGAAAACCGTTGATTCAAAACTTTTTTGTTCAAAACTTTGCCACCTACAAAGAATCAGCCAATGTAAATGTTTTAATTCATGAATGTTCTGTTGAAGCATAAAGGTAGGGGCGCTGCCTTAGGGCAGGACAATCCATCAACTATGAACCTCACTCGGGATAATCAAGTCTTCCTGCACTTCGGAGTTGGGTAAATCGGCACCAGACCCCAGATACCATAGTGGAAAACTTGTCCCATCGGAGTAATTTGAGAAAAAGATTTGGGTCAGCTCTGGCTAATGCCTGCTTTATACAGTCGACAAATTTTTTGTGAGAATAATAGGTATGAGCCACTCGACAGTCTCAGACCTAATGTATGTATGGCGAAATCACAAGTCAGAACTTCAAGATTAGAACCTCATTTTGGAATCAAATGAAGAGGTTCTTGGATCTTTCCTTGCCTAGTTTCCGTAACCTACTATCTTATTCACTATGAACTTTACAACATTAAATTGATGTAACTGACGCATTTTCTGTTTGTGATATTTTCACTAATTTTTTGCGGTATCTCGCGTTTAACCTCGGCGGTCTTGGATGGATGAAGAAATGAAAAAGAAACGAAAAAGGCAAAAGAAAAGTCATACTGACCCAGAATTTTGGTAGGTCTCCACTGTATACCATATGACTGATTTGCACACTGTCCATCTTCATTTAAGCCGAACGCGAACACCTCACCGCGCTCTGTAAGAACGTATGAACTGTCGAGAGCACAGTGCACGCCAACGACAGGGGAGTCACTCGGGATCTCCACCGCTGGCAGCGGTGAGTCGCTCAACTAAATCATCAGAAAAGCACACGTTTCATTGTTTATTATGGTTTTCAACAAGTAAAACGAGCTCACCCCGTGGACCTCCTTGTGTCTTTCTGGATCTTGCCCGCACTGGCCATGGACATTGTCGCCAAAGGCATACACTCCGGACGTAGTAGCTACCAATGAGTGAGATCGGCCCGATGAAACCGATAGGATCGTCGGCTCTGGAATAATTGTCCTATAAAGTAGATAAATGTGAATGTAAAGGTAAAGGTAAAGGTAAAGGTAAAAGCGTCGGCGCTGATCACTCCCCTGAGGACGCTCCGCCGCGTTTCTATTTCATTCGGAATCGTATGCATGGTGAATACGAACTTGGCATATGCAATGACTTGCGAAAGCCAGCCACCATACCAAGTCAGCGTCTTTACCTTCCCAGACAAGTATGGTAGCAATTTACCCGACTCCGAAACGATAGAAGGCTTGGTTAGCCTGGGCGGGAATCAATTGAACGACCGTGCATGTGTCATCAGCGCCTCTTACCACTGTACCACACGTGCCATAAGAGGGATAGGAACAAAAATTTCCAAAGACTCACGACTAGGCAGTTGAATTCGCTTGGTGCTTATATAATAGTCCTGTCGCTTGCTTTCTGCATCTCTCACGTGACTGGTAATTTGAAATCTGAGAGAGAATTACCATGTTGTCGATATACTCTTTCTGAGTGGTTTCGAAGCTCACCTGTTATTTAGACCTGAGCCATAAAGCTTATCCTTCGAAGCAAACAAGGAGAATCCAAACCCAGCAGCAATGAATCTGATCTCGCGAGTATTCAGACTGCTTATCCGGAGTGGTTTATGTGCTTCCTTCGAGGTGACGACATTACTGTTGACCACCAATCGAGGAATCGCAAGAGCACCGGATGCTGATAGCCCACAACCATACACCGCCGACGTTGGCTAAAGATGAAAAATCGAATGCCCAATGTATGAAACGAAATGTTGGGGGTGTAAGGAGATCTTAAGCCGTATGATATCTTCTTGTTCGATTTCCTTTTTATGCCTTAAGTATCATTTATTCAATATTAAAATCGCCACGATGAGCCAGAAAACCGCCCTACCTATTGCGGCCAATCAGCAATCATCTTCTTCCAGAAAAGAGGAGCCAGTGATAAAACACTCTTTCAAGTCCTCCCACTAGAAAAAAATCCTAAGAGGCCTTCAAAAGGTAAGAGGCTTTCCTACAGATATAGATGAATAGACAAACCTTTTTCTTCGACGATGCAGCGACCTTCTTCACAACTTTGGCTTTAGACAGTGTTCTTCGTGCGACTATATTCGACAGCATGAGATCAAATGTGGTTATATCTACATAAACACTCCAAAAACAAGTCTTGAGAGCCTTAAGAAAAGGATTTTAAGCAATATTTCTATCTCTTCACACATTTTCATAACAATCTCGTAATATTCATGTTCCCATTCGTAGCTCTGTTCAAGCACTTTAATCTCGGACTAAAATAGATAGCCCTGATAGGGCATCTAACATAAAAACTTCAAAATGAAGTTCACAAGTCCAGTCCCCAATTAGCTGAGAACCATACGTGCATAACCAATTTGATGCGGAGAACATCCCCCTTCGAAAAATGGCGTTGCCAATATTGACGCAAATTTTCAATTGAACGAGCTTCCGGCAAGGAAGCTCATAGGATATTGTAAGTAGGTGCTTCGCCCAATATCACAATAAACTGTTCTAGAGACACTGATACAACAGATTATTAAAAGCAATCTCTTAGCAACCCTTATGAAGATAATGATCGGCCTATTTTCTATCGTTTATCACAACTAGGGACTTTCAGAATACCTTGAAAAACAACACGGCAGAGAACAACCCCTCACTGTCAAAAGCAAGCACCGGATGTGATAATATTTATCAACGTTTTCCGCAGTACAAATAAATCTTCGTGAGATAAAAACACTGAAGTACAATTCATTTTTATACATAATCCAAGTGATAATGGAAGTATCATATCGAGTATTTTCACTTGCGGCTATCACATACAAGCACAATCATGGAATGGTTGGCGATAATAGCGAGCGAGGGTCTCTAGCGTTAAACTCGCATATTAGAACACGATTAGGTCTCTAGAGTATAAAACTACGTCTAAACGAAGAATGAACGACGAATGGAAACGGAACTTGATCCACAAGACTGGGCAGAATTCGTAGCGTCCACGAGAGCATTTGCATATAAATTACTCTATCTGCTTAATCGAAGAACTTTCTGTTCAAGTTGGGTCCGAACAGCGCGGTACGAATCTGTGGAATAATCTGAAAAATGAGCGCATGATATAGGACCCAATTTATGTAAGTCTCCAATTTTCAGAAGATCATTGAAATGAGAATTTCTAGAAAAATAATTTGCGAAAGAAATCATTTTATCATGAATATTCTCCGCAGGAATGAGAGCACAATTCTCATACCTGACTAGCAATTAAATCCAAACGGCTTTCCAGCGTTGACGAGACCTTGATTTTGCCTCCTTTAGCTGACAGTTCCACACCACCAGCAGATTCTGGTGACAAGAACTGCTTATCGATTTTGACCTGAAAGTGTACATATTGATTTATTTGAAATGTGTATCATTTAATAAAACAACGCATGACAATACTAAGTTGCGTGTTGTATTGTCACTTCAAATCACTAAGTTCCGCATGGAAGATAGCTTGTAATTTCTGCCAGAATTAATTCGTTTCCCCTTGATAGATCGAAAATCGTGTTCTTTTAGAGCACATAAACACTGAATGCCGCATAGACGCATAAAATCTTCATTTATTGATTGAATAATTTTTAAAATAAAAAATATGCTGTACATTTAACGACCGAGCGAAGTCAGGAGAGAGAACCCTCATTTTCTCTAGCCTTATCGTGAGTTTGATTAGATGAAAAATCATAGGAAAAGGAGAAGACAATCAATATAAGGAAATAGAAGAGCAGAACTCACACGACTCTTCTCTCCCCACTCCTTTTCCAAGGCATCGAGGCACTCGGGCAGGAGCTTCTCAACAAGGTGAAGATCTTTCTCACGGCACTGCAGGACGACTTCCTTCTCGAGCATTTGAAGAAGAGCCTGTGCGATTCACGATTAATGGAAAGGTAACACTAATTTCTTTCTACAAAACTATTATAAATGCCCGCAAGTTACAGCTATAAAAACGAAGGTACCTGCATGATCAATCCCTTCAAAATTGCGGGATATCTGGCCTGGTCTCCGGAAATCTTCGACAAGTTCATTCTAGCCTCCTCCAGAACGTTTCGGATATGGTCCTCGCGAGCCTACAAACTCGTATTTCAAAGTGGATTGCAACGACATAACTGAACTTTGACAACAGAAATCACTTCAGGTGAAAATAATGGCTGAATATAATGTCCGACTCCACTAATTTTACAAGAATGTAGGAATTTAGACTTGAAACGTGGAAATAACAAAGCCCACCTTCAGACATAGAAGACGACCCTCGTTGAGAGAGTTGGAGGATTGAATCTTTCTCTGCAATTCAACCTGCTTCTCCTTCTTCTCATAGAATTCCATGATCTTCTGGCGCTGCTGTTGCACTAAACGTCCCTAAAGTAGTGACAATTACATATCTAGATGACGCTAAATAGATAGAGGGGTATGAATTAAGGAAAAAATGACACTAAATCGCGTAACTGAAAAATTTAAATGTGAGAAACCACAAAGAAAACCTTAGAAAAACAGGAAAACAACTATGTGGAAAGAGAAACTTGAGAAATGTAGTGAAAACCGAGATTAGAAATTTAAACTAGAGAGGAAATTCTGTGCCCCACATGATAAATTTTTATTTATTTACAAGGCACACATAAACGCGTGCGTGATTGGTGATTCTAATGATTTCACAGTCTTTCATTGTTTCAAGCAAGTATGGATTGTGGATCTACCCATAAAAAAATAACTATAAACTCCAAGGACATTTTGTCATGTCCTTCAAAAATTCACAAATTCATCGCAGCAGTTTTTAGTCCCGGAAGAGGTATCTACGGCATAGCGCCAAGTACCTCCTTCAATACCACCGTGGCGAAAGATATCGGATAAACAGGATAATTATTTCATATTAAACTATAGGGAAACAAAGTGTGACTACATTTCTTCAGCTCTCGAGAATGGCCGAAATCTTGTTGTTCTGTTAGTTGCACAGCCAGCAAAAATGGAGATCTCAAGGAACTATGGGACTATAAAAACTATGTGACGACCACTTTCCCGAAATACTGGTGCAGAAGAAGGAAAATTAAGAGAACTTTTTCAATTAAATGCTAATCACCACTACTAAATACTAAATCACTGTATCAAACGCAGCAATATCGACTTTTTGATAACGCTTTGTTGTTGTATATGTACTCACGAGATTATGCAGGAAAGGACAAGCAATTCTAAATGTCTATTTTCATTTTTTAGTACTCGAACCTCCATTAAAGCAGGCTTGCTTGGAAAAATGAGACCTTGAGAAATTTTTCCCTTTAACTTCGTTCCCCTCTACATACCACATAAGAATTGCGTAAGAATTGTCTGAAACAGGTCCTAATGAAGAAAAGCGAAGAAAGTTTTAAAAAACATTTCGGTACACCGTGCACTAAAGCCGAAGCCAAGATTGGTACGATTATTACGGTATTGCGGCTAACGAATCCGCTTTTGTCAGACCTTCAAACTTCGGTAAAAAAAATGGAGGTCAGGAGGTTTGAGAAAGTTCGCGGAGTAAGAACGGACCTTCTCGATGTTGAATTCCTCCTCAGCTTTAGCATCGATCTCCTCGGCTTTCTCGTTCGCCTCCTGCTCGATGAATGCCATCATGTGGCGAAGCTGTTTCTGTACGTCATTGTCGGAGATGCCCATTGTGACCGAGGATATTTGGTTTGACCCTAAACCAGCTGGCTGAAGAATGGAACAGATTTTAACCTCGAAACAGACGCGATTGCGAAACGACCAATTTCATCATTCAACAGGTAATAAACAGCGCAGTAAGAGCGTAAACACCACACACGAGTACAAATTGCATCAGATAGACGACCCACTTTGTGATGAATAAAATAAATCGAATAAATATAAATGAAATCCCTTTACAATACCTGGAATTCGACTTAAACCATACGACTCGACACGTGAAAAGCCTCCGGGAAATTATTGACAAGCGAAGACCAACAATCGGACTGCGGCCTCGCATTTTTGCGGCCGCCCCGGTCGCGACGGGACCGACCGCCGACAATCAAAGACCGGGTGGTCTCACGTCACACCCCGCTGCTGCGGAGACCTCCAAGGTTCTCAGATACCCTCGGAATGGTGGGATGTTTCCTTTACATTGTTTCTAATGGAAGGAGAGGGGAAGTCTGGTGGAAACCCTATGAAGCAGGAAACCAGCCGAAAGGGAAGTAGCCCAAGGCACTATATAACTTGACGGACACCAGCACTCGATTTTTTTCAGTCGTCGAAATTCGCTGAAACTTCGCCTATGGGGGTTATTTGGGGTTCAGAACACGAATCTGCTGTCCGTGTTTCACGTGGGTGCTCTCCGACCACACATATCGACTACTTGGGGGGGGGGTCCAGTCAGGATAACCGATTTCGCTGAAACTTTGTCTATGATGGGTATGTGAAGTCCGTTTTCCAAATTGCGGCCGATTACGGTAGTTATAGGTAAGTCCCACCAGGTAAGGTCGGTAGGCACTCACCTATGTATAACTACCGATTCGGCCTCTATTTGGAGAACAGACTTCACCATCGTGTTCAGGACACCAGAGAACCTCTATAGACAAAGTTTCAGAGGAATCGGTGATCCTGACTGGACCTTTTTCACGTGGGAGGTCTGAGACCACCCACGTGAAAAAAGGACAGCAGATTCGTGTTCTGAACCCCAAATAACCTCTATAGGCGAAGCTCAGTGGAATGGGTGATCCTGACTGAACCACCCAAGTAGCGATTTGGGTGGTCCGAGACCACCCACGTGGAAAACTGACAGCAGATTCGTCATCAGTGTCCTCAATTACCCTCCTACGCAAAGTTTTAGCGAATTTCGACAACTGAAGAAATCGAGTACTCGTGTCCGTTAGGTTCAATAGTGCCTAGCTTAATAAAGGGCAAGTGGTTCTTCTCAACCGATGGCACTCCAGTTACCGCGCGTTGATGAATCACGTTTTGGCGGGTAACCGAGGTGATTATCACCGGCTGGCCGTGTATCCCGCGATCCGTTCACGAATCCCAGCCCAGCGGTCGGAGGAACAATCTTGCTCGAAATCCGACTTTCAAGAGGTTTCAGCCGAAGAGATAACACAATAACAATGTATACTTAGGCGGAGCTGCTATGTATGATAACGTCTGTAAATCGACGGTTAGAATTGTTAGTTTCAATCCAATTATTGGATTTCGGCAGGACTAAAACTATGGCTAAAACATCACCTAGGGTGGTTCTTACACGATGCTATGTACTTCGAAATCCGGGCCCCAAATTCATGAACGGATGAGCGGCTTCCGGAACCCGGTCGGCGATAAACCCGCTCGATACCGTCGAGGTCTCCCAAACCATCCCCCATCGCGAGGTGCGATTGACTAGCGATAAACCCCGGCGCGCGTTCACAAATCCCGGTTTGCACGCCATTCGGGGTATATCTCGGAGTTTACCAATGATGAATGTCGGCCCAGGAGAAGCCACCCATCGCTGACACGGCACCTCTTTCTACTTATCCTAAAATTCCTGTGTTATACGCTATTGGGATTGTGAAGTCAAAGTAAGGATTTGGCTAAAACTTCGTGTACAGGCGTTAAAAGGGTATTAATCGCCGATATCGCATTTCGTCTCCCAACATCGACATAATCGTTGACAATCAGTATTGGATTTGTGATAGCGAAACGATTCGTGATCAACAATATGATGAACGAATACAAAAAATGCCACCATTCCGTCATAAAAAGTATGTTCATCCATTGCCGAAAAAAACGAAGCTGAATAGTTTCAAACATTTGACCTTGAAAAAAGAATTTCATTCAGGCGATAATTAAGAGAAAATTGTGCAATACTCCAACTTCATAACGAAATTCAAACGTGAACCAATGTTTACTTATCGTGTAGAAAAAACAGATGCAAAAACAATCAATAGAATCTCTATGTACTCCACATTTATAAGTACCGCGCGAACTAAATAACAATCGAGTTCGTAAAAGACAAGGAGCAGTTGTGAGGCGAGAATTAAGCATTGCTATTGTATATTGCCGAGAGGATGAAGATCACAATCGGCGTCTAAAACCCGACAACCAACGTGTAGTAAAGAGGCGCAGAACAAAAACGACAGATTAAAATTTAACAACTAACGACGCTGATTTGCTAGCCATTATGACTTCACTTTTTTGACGAGGATGTAGGCGTCCTTAGGTTCAACATGCTTGTAGTAGTCCTTGGCGATTCCGGCCTGAATGAAACTATTTGTACCGAGTGTTCAACATATTCGACAATTATCTTAAGCCGTGAAGACGCTCTGATCGTGGGTGGAAAATGGTAACGTTCCAATCCTTATTCCATACTTTGAGAAACCTTGCCTCAAAGAAGAATGTGGTCATCCTCTTTTTATTTATTTGTTTATTTATTTAATACGTCAGAAGAAGCTAAACAGATGGGACCAACAAACAGACCATCACAAAACAAGTAAAACCTAAAAAACATGACATAACACTAAAACAAGTAAAGTCAAACCCAATATACTATCAGAGACGAGATTGCTTTGTGAAAAAAAAATGTTTTAAAAAATCTTTTCTATGTTTAAAGGAATGCCTGGCGCGTTCTTAGGGTATTAACCACCACCGATAATTTTACCGTTTGAATTCTAACCCACGGCATCAATCCAATAAGCTACAAATCCGCCAGCAGCGGAGTTATACGGACTGATGCTTGCCCGGAAACAAAAACAACCTTCCCATTATGAATTGATGAAAGAATGGGTTTTTTATGGATCTCTATTGCGGATGTGTTGGCTTCCATTAATATCAAGCTCGAAGGGTTGCATAAAAGAAGAGAATAGAAGGCAAAAGTCAAAGAAATAATAAAGTAAATCACTAGAATGCATAAGTAAAAACGGCACCATTCAACCTAACGGACACTTCTACTCGATTTCTTCGAAATTCGCTGAAACTTTGCACAGGGGGTAATTGAGGGCGCTGATCACGCGTTTGCTGTCCGTTTTTCACGTGAGTGGTCTCGGACCACCCAAATCGCTACTTTGGTGATCCAGTCAAGATCACCGATTCCGCTGAACCTTTGTCTATGGGGTTTCTCTGATGTCCTGAACACGATAATGAAGCCCGTTTTCCAAATGGCAACAGAATACGGAAGCTATAGGTGACTACCTACCAACATTACCTGGCGAGACTCACCTATAACTACCGTATTCGGCGGCCATTTAGAAAACGGACTTCACCATCGTGTTCAGGACACCAGAGAACCCCCTAGACAAAGTTTCATCGAAATCGGTGATCCTGACTGGACCATCCAAGTAGTCGATATGGGTGGTTCGAGACCACCCATGTGAAAAACGGATAGTTGATTCGAGTTCTGGACCCCAAATAACCCTGTAGGCGAAGTTTCAGCGAATTACGACGACTGAAAAAAAACGAGTACTGATGTCCGTTCAGTTGAATAGTGCCGTAAAAACAATGACAATGCATAGAGCTATATACTCACTTCGTCCCTTCACTTAGACGAGCATATAATAGAAAAATATTCTACCAATTCCAGATTTGTTATGCCATGCATTAATAATTTACCAACAAAACATCACTGACCTGTTCGAATCCTCGGTTTTTGTAGAAGCTGAGGGCGGTCTCGTTGCTGGTTTGCACGTGCAGGAAAATGTTCTCGATCGAAGAGTCCTTTGCAGTCAAAGAGAACACATAATCGAGAAGCATATTACCCACACCGAGTTGACGATATGGAGCCAGCGTGCCGAGTGTCATGATGTACAGCGACCGTTTACCCTCGTAGTCGTCGATGCGACAACAAACCGCTCCGACGACGATGTCGTTCACGTAGGCCAATTTGGACATCTCACCGTCAGCAACAACATTCGCATAGAACTTGGCGTTATAAGGCACAGGGAGTATGCAGGAATTCAACGTACGCAGTTGCTTGACGTTATGTACCGTAACGTCTCCGAGTTCCATATCACATCGACCGGCGATCTTCTTCTTTTTCTTGCCGCTAATGGTCAACGCTTTCAGCTCTTCCACTGGCTCTGCAGTAGGAGTCATGATCTGAAAATGACACTTCAAAGCGTGGACTAAAATATATGAACGCTATCTCAAGGCAAAACGACGAGCATTAGGAGAAGAAAGACAATTTTCAAAAACAAGCTGAGCTAATACTTGCTGCTGGTCCAAGCGCCAAAGCTTCAAGAGAAATCAGGTCTCTGCAAAAGTAACAAAAAGGCTATACTGGTTGTGGAAACGGTGAGGTTGACCTAGGAACGATCTTTACTAGTGATCCCTTCTCATTAGGTCACAGCTTTCTGTTGGAACCTGTTCTAGGCCTTACCGGAAGCTGTGATCACTGGGACTTCTCATGAACAACAGTATCCACTTTTCTCCACTCCAGTGAGGACACTATTCGGAATAGTACCAATTTTGCCAAAAATGCTAAGCTTGAATCCGATGATACTCCACGAATCTAAAGTCCAGGATCTGCCATTCCGACCCTCGCCCGGCGACTACGCCGGGCAAGTGAGGGTCGGAACCAATCAAGACCACCGAATTGTTGATCCTAAGTATAGATGTGTCATTTACTGTGTCATAAGTCACTAATCAAAGGATTTCCATCGACTACTCTATTTTGCCTACACATGGGTAACATTGGCGTGGCGATCCTAACGTCAACAGCCGAAATTTCTGAAATGGACGTTAAATTTGCGATCACCATATGAACAAACATTCCTGCAGTAATTGGATGGAATCGGTGATCTTGATCCCGCCATGAGTTAACGAAATGGGTAATCATCGAACCGAATTCAAGGGACGGAATCAAGCCAAACAATTCACTTCGCTAATTTTTGGGTAGAACGGGATGGGAATCTCCCTCATACTCTGTCCACGACCATCCAGATATCTTTACACCGCCACTTTCATTTTTTGTGCGGAAGAACTGTGCGTCTCATTCTATTCAAACGTCAACCTCCATCCACTAAGCCGTCGTTCTCAAAAAAAGAAAAAAAAAGGACATAAAGCCTCTGACCCAACACCAATAGAATGCAATAGCCGAGCAGTGACACTTTTCTGACCGAAGAATTAGAACCCAGAAAAAAGACAGAGATGTTATGACGATAAAGTTACAGGCCAACGGAAAACCAGGGTCTAAGACATTTTCAGAAAAAAAATAAACTTGAAAACATGGATGGCGCGAAATCATTTCACTACGCAAATCTAGTCGTGGAAAATGCAATAGCGAGCAAGCTAGGGGTGTAGTTGCACATAAAACCTTCTAGTTGACGCTCTTGCATTTTAAACGACGGCTGCTTGCTGTACGGTCCGCACTAACTTGCGGTCCTGTCCATGTACCGTATATACGCTAAATTTTAGTTCCTCTGTTTTCCACGATTCAAAATCTCGTGTATTAATCGTGGTCCCTTTACGAGAGACTTGTTCTGGTCTCAGTTTTGACGAACTATGGATGGTGGCTCCTTTCGATTGAATCCCAAGTATGTGAAGGCCGATAAAGAATCGTGGAAATTCCACACATACGTGAAACCCGGTGAGGAAAACGCTCGAGAGAGAAAGGAGGTATGAATTTTCATATTTTTCTACTGTCGATGTGGTCCACAGTGTTTTTTTTCAGAATGTTCCTGTGGTGGAAGCGAAATCCAATACGGATATTGATGTCTTATTCATTATCTTCATAATCTCACTCATCGCAACAGTACAGGCAGTTCTTGCTGTAGGAAGCTACTCAGGTTAGTTATTTCTGTTCCATTTTCGGTCACGGTTTGTTGGGCTTTGTTCAACCTCTTGTAGTCTAGTGGTCTCAGTGAAAGTTTCCACCTAAATTTGCTCATTCGTCGCCTTTTGAAGTATATTTGTGGTTCTGACCCCTGTTCTGGCATCTTTTTCACCTTAAATTTCGATCAAAAACCACGACGACCATGAACATGGGTCGTAGTTTCAGTATCAAAAACTTTCTGAAACTCTGCTTCGTAGGTCACTAGTGGTGTTAGTGATGATTCTGATGAATGTTTCTCTGTTTTACTATCTCCGCAGTTATGGGTAGGTGCCTTACCACTCCACTACCTTCATTTACCTGTATTTTCCGAAATTTGGCGAAATAACAGAAAGGGTGTCCTAGCAATTGCATGGGCCAGATACGCATTCACCATGCGTCTACCGTTCGGAATCGAGAACCTGTGCGTGGCGTGTCCTGAGTTAATTGATCAACACCGACATCTTTACCTTTTACCTTTTTACCAGAGACGAAAGTCGTATTTGTAGTTACACTTCCTTGAAGATTTCGGGGTACTATTGTACTTTTGGGGCCCACTTTTTTTCGTTCAAAATAGGCTCATTGGGGGTAATCGGCCATGAGAAGAACGATTCTGATGTTCGTAAAGTGCGGAAATGCCTTATAAGCCCGTTATCTTAGGTTTTAGAGGCCAGGAAACCTGCGAAATAGCACACGGCGGCGGGAGACGCAGACACTACACTCTCTTCCCCTGCACATTTCGAAGTGTCTCCACTGCTAAGTCCGCGTTCAGCTCGCTCCGACTGGTCGGAGAGTTTCCATCGGCACCACGTGGAGGCTCGGACAACACCACCAAGGGTTATCACGGCGCGGTTGCCGTAGAATTCGTCCCCGTCCCCCACGATTCCCAGACAGTACCATGGTAGTACTGTCTGGGTGTTGGTCGAGCCTTGGTGGTGTTGTCCGAGCCTCCACTGGAAACTCTCCGACCAGTCGGAGTGATCTGAACGCGGGCTCAGTAGTGGAAGCATTTCGAAATGTGCAGGGGAAGAGAGTGAAGTGTCTGCGTCTCCTGCCGCCGCGTGCTATCTCACAGCTTTCCTCGCCTCTAAAACCTAAGATAACGGGCTTATAAGACATTTCCGCACTTGACGAGTATCAGAATCGTTCTTCTCATGTCCGATTACCCCCAATAGGCCTATTTTAAACGAAAAAAGTGGGGCACCAAAAGTACAATAGTACCGATTTCGGTGGTGATCGCTAAAAATTTACATTTACTTCTTCTTCTTCTCCTGAGCGTTTAGTCCCGCGCCGTCGCGGGGTCCGCTGTTCTTGTTAAGAGTCGCCATCTACTTCTGTCTAGGGCGTCTTGGGGCGTAGCTCTGACTTCCTTAAGGTCGTTCTTGATCACGTCGCTCCACCTCTTCTTAGGGGCGCCGCGTGGCCGCTTACCAGAAGCTTGAAACTCCAGTGCTTTTCGTATTGGATGGTCATCAGATCTTCTCATAATATGACCATACCACCTCAGTCTCTGCTCTCGCATCTTAAGGTGCACTGGAGCTGTTCCCATAACCGCTCTCACGTCCTCGTTCCGTACCCTATCCAGCCTTGTCCATCCGCATGCCCACCTGAGCATTCTCATCTCTGCAGAATGTACTTGTCTCTCGTGGGCCTTCGTCACGGGCCAACACTCACTGCTGTAGAGCAGCGCAGGTCTTACAACTGCCCGGTATATTTTTCCTTTGAGCACCCTCGAGCACCTTCTGTCACAGAGAATTCCAGTGGTTTCTCTCCACTTTACCCAGGCTGCATTTATCCTTTCTTTCACTGCATGATCTAAGGTACCATCCTTTGAAAGCTCAGTCCCGAGGTAGCGGAAGTGGTCCACTCTCTCTATAGCTTCTCGATAGCAGTCGACCATTGGTTCTGAGCCTCCCTCCGAGCTGATAAATTTGGTCTTTCTGACGTTCAGCCGGAGTCCATTTTTGGCTAGAGCCTTCTGCCATTCTTGAACGCTACCCTGCAGTTCTTCTCTACTATCCGCTATCAGGGCTATGTCATCCGCATAGAGGATGGTCTTGAGCGGATCTTTCACCAGGTGACTGACCATGCCATCAAGCGTCAGGATGAAGAGGAACGGGCTCAGTGCTGATCCTTGGTGCACACCGACCGCGATATCTATCTTCTTTGTGTTTCCGTGCGGGGTGCGTACTCTTGCTCTAGATCCGGCATACATATCCTTTATTATTTGGATCAAGTACTCAGGCACCTCTCGTTCCCGCAGGGATCTCCAAAGCACTTCTCGAGGTAGCCTGTCGTACGCCTTCTCCAGGTCTAGGAATGCCAAGTAGCAGGTTTTGCGTTTCTCTCGGTATTTCTCCATTACCTGCCTGGCAATGAAGATCGCATCCACAGTAGATCTACCCGGCATAAAACCGAATTGCTCCTGTGAGATGGAGACCATTTTTCTAAGCCTGCTATCCACCATCCTCTCGAAAACCTTCATGGTATGGGATATTAATTTGATTCCCCTGTAGTTCGAGCATTCCATCGCATCGCCCTTCTGCTTGAAGATCGGTACGATGATGCTGTCCCTCCAAGCCTCAGGCATCTTACCCTCAGCTGTGACCTTGTTCAGGAATCTCGTTAGCCAACTTATCCCATACCCTTCTAGCACCTTCCATATCTCTACAGGCACTCCGTCTGGTCCAACTGCCTTGCCAACCTTCATGTTCTTCAGAGCACTCTGCACCTCTTCCTCCGTCCAAAGCTCTATAGGCCCTTCCACCGGCTCCGTTTCAAGGACACTTTCTCGAGGAAACTCTTCATTCAAAAGGCCTTCGAAATACTCCTCCCACCTGGCCTTAACTTCTGCTGGCGCTCTTAGCACGGTTCCTTCAGCGTTCTTCACGGCCCTCGCTACTCTAACGTCCAATCCTGCCCGATGTCGTGCTTTTGCTAAGCGGATGGCGAATTTTTCAGCCTGTGGTTGTTCCAGTTTCTCGTACAGGCTGTCCATCTCTGCATTTTTCGCCTGCGACACCGCCGCCTTCGCACGTCTTTTATTCTCCCTGTATTTGGCAAGATCTTCCGGTGATCTAGACGTCTGCCACTTTTTGAACGCGTTCTTCTTTTCTCTCACCGCCTTCTGAACTTCGTCATTCCAGAACCAGGCAGCCTTGTCTCTTTTCTGTCCGCCCTTGGTTTTACCAAGTATTTCGCTAGCACACTGCAGGATGGTTTGTGCCGCCTGTCGCCATGTCTCGTTAACTGGCCCATCCGGGTTCGGAAGACCAGTGGCTAACACTTTTCTCTTGAGCTCGCTCTTCACGGGACCTTTCAGTTTCCACCACCGGATTTTGGGCTCAGCCCTCTCCTTCATCTTAGGAGGTAGCAGAACACTCAGGTCTGCAACCAGCGGCCTATGTTGCGTTGCGACATCTTCGCCGGGGAGCACCTTTACGTCCTTCACTGCTTTCAGATCCTGCCTTCGCACCAAGATGTGGTCGACTTCCGTTCTACGACCTCCGCTGCAGTAGGTCATCTTCTGGCTCTCTCTCTTGGCGAAGAACGTGCTGCAGATTGCCAGGTCGTGGGCGACAGCCAAGTCCAGAATTCGTTCACCGTCTTCATTTTTGGCACCAACTCCTCTTCCTCCATGCACCCTCTCCAGTCCTCTACGGTCGGTCCCTACATGGCCATTCAGATCTCCCGCAATAGTGAGGAAATCGTCATCAGGGACAGATCTGATAACGTCATCCAGTGCCACGTAGAACTCATCTTTATCCTTCTCAGGGCAGCCGGTCTGAGGTGCGTAAACTGATATTATTGTCCAGCACCCCTCCTTCGTTTCCATCCGCAAAGACATAATCCTATCGCTGACCCTTCGAACAGCGGACACCGAATCTTTGATAGACTCCGAGACCGCTATGCCTACGCCGCTCTTTCTGCTGTCTTCACCCTTGTAGAAGAGTTTGACTCCATCTCCAATCTCCTTGGCCTTCTCTCCCTTCCATCGAGTTTCTTGCAGGCACATGATATGGATGTTCTTTCTTTTCATCAGATCAGCAAGCTCTCTGGACTTTCCACTCAGCGTTCCTACGTTGAGCGTCCCTACTCGAACTAGCTTCTTTAGCCGAGGTCGTCCGTTCCTCGGTAGCCCTCGCTTACTGTCCACAGGATTCGGGCGGGGATCCTGCGCGCCACTTCCGGGTGACGTCCTAGCATTCACTCTATTACCTTGGCAACTTTCAATCATATTTCTGTGACAGGGTTCGACCATCAGCCGGCCTGTCAACCTGGGCCTGACGCTGGAATCGTTGCCATTTTTGCTGTTCTTGCACGGCATGGCTTTTTGCCTCAGTGTGTCACACAGACCCACTTCGCGATGCTCCAGAGCGCCAGCACACTCGCTCGAGCAACCTGACAACATGCCGACACCTGGCATCTTCAGACTAGCCTGCCTACCTCTCGATGTTTCCTTCTTGCATCGAGCAGGCTATGCCCTCACCTTCTAGGGCCTGTGTCCATCGGCGGGCTCCTCAAGACGGGCCTCTCGCCGGAACTCGGTGGTCCGCGATCAGCTCACCCCAGACCAGCTGG
Organism: Nippostrongylus brasiliensis; assembly: GCA_030553155.1. Classification (NCBI taxonomy): domain Eukaryota; kingdom Metazoa; phylum Nematoda; class Chromadorea; order Rhabditida; family Heligmosomidae; genus Nippostrongylus; species Nippostrongylus brasiliensis. The sequence continues at coordinate 8,138,849 of CP130735.1, forward strand.
GGAGTTTCCAGTGGCACCAACTAGGAGGAACGGACCTCGCCACCTAAAAAAAAATTTACATTTACATCATACTATACATCATACTATGATGTAAATGTAAAAATTTACATTTACATCATAGTTCAATATCAAAATCAGTGGAAGAGCATGTCTGGCGCAGGTTATCTTTTTAACAACTCGGAAATTTTGTGTCAAGTTGTGTAGCCTCTGCGATGAACTTCATATTATGTCGTTTTGCTTCAGGTGAAGGAAAGCCTCCAATGTTTGGTGATTTCGAAGCTCAACGTCACTGGATGGAAATCACTCTCCATTTACCTGTTCGACAGTGGTTCGTCTGTAGTCGCTTCAAGTAGGTTAAATGGCATGAAATTTCTGTATCGCATAATTTTAGGTATGTGAACGGTACAGATAACGATTTGCTATACTGGGGCTTGGATTATCCACCACTCACCGCTTATCATAGCTACATCATGGGCGTTGTGTATGTTTATTGAAGCATCCGTTTGTTTTTGCGAAAAGTTTTGCTATTGTTCTGTCTTCCATGTTCATTTTCATTTTCAATTTTTTTTTCCTTCAAACGCATTCCTTACGGTTTCAGGGCGCATTACATCAATCCTTCTTGGGTGGCATTGAAGTCCTCGAGAGGCATTCAGGATGCTGTGCATAAATTCTTCATGCGTGCTACTGCGATTCTTCCGTTTTATTTCATCTACGCCCCTGCTCTTATATACTTTTTCCTTTCGATACCAAAATCGAAGGAGATTTCAAAGGTACGGATGAGGAAATTGCTCCTCTAACTATGAAATTTCATTTTCGTTTTAGAATACTCTATTGGCGCTGTCACTGTTATATCCTGGGTTGCTTGCCATCGATAATGGCCATTTTCAGTAAGTCTATAACGAATGTTTTCTTTTTATTCTTGTGCACTGTTCCCTTCTTTGGCCAAATGATAGGCTGCTAAAAAATCCTCGAGGCGCTTTGTTTAAAAAAATGAGAATTCACGATTTATTTGTATTTACGACGTATTTACGTTGATATGTTACTTGTTTGTCGTTGTCGAAGCTTCGTTGGGACCGGTATGAATTTGATTGAACAGTATTCGTGATCCTTATTTACCGAAACAATCCCACAAGAGCATTGCCGACCCCCTAGATCGCATATTGTTAAACTGAAAAAAGGTCGGAAAAGCTGAGAACTTTCCCTCACTTCCTCCCTCAAGGTGATCCTCGCTCCGAAAAATACCCAAGTATAGGACGTTGTGGGAACGTGCGGTAATTTCTTTGACTCTCAGATTCTTCTTTTCTGGGAGAAAGGGAACGTTGTTCTGTCCGTTGGTTGGTAAAAGTTTCGTGACTAACGGTGGTGATTTTACTGTTGCATAATGAAAAGTAAACGAAAGAAAAGAGTTTTTGAATGTCCCAAGATGTGTTATTTTCGTACCATTAATTATTTAATGTGCAACCGTTGCTCATTTAGGTATAATAGCGTTTCGCTCGGCTTATTCCTCTTCGCGTTCTCATTCCTTATGAACGGACGGTTTTATCTCGGTTCGATATCGTTCGTGCTTGCCCTGAACTATAAACAGATGGAACTCTACCATGCTCTGCCAATATTTGTTTTTATTTTGGCACGATGTCTGAAAAGGCCAATTTGGTCCAATCTCCTATCCAGGTGGGCTTTTTGAACGTGTTCCTTCTTAATTAAGTGCTGTGAATCTTGGTTTCAACATCTGCTGTTTAGTTTCACCAGCTTAGTGAAGGTGGCCGTGATAGTTCTCGGAACATCTGCAGTAATTTGGATGCCTTTCCTCATGAAGGGTACTCAAAGTACACTTGCAGTGATTGAGCGAATTTTCCCCTTCTCTCGCGGACTTTATGAGGTATCTGCTGCTGTTTCGCAGACGGCTGCGGCAGTTTCTAATGATTTTTTCCCAGGACAAAGTGGCTAGTGTATGGTGCGCATTTTCGTTTATCCTTCGACTGAACAGATATTTCTCCCTGCCAGCCCAAGTGAAGATCAGGTTTGTAAAAAAAACCTATTTTTCCACATATAATGTGTGTTTTTGAAATATTTTCAGTGCACTATGCGTACTACTTCTTGTGCTGCCGTCATTGTCATTTCTGTTTTTGCGCCCAACAGTGAGGAACTTCAAACTGAGCCTGCTGATAACTTCGCTTGTGTTCTTCTTGTTCTCTTTCCAAGTACACGAGAAGTCCATATTACTTGTGGCAGTGTAAGTTTTCTTTAAATGTCTTAGAAGTATTCCTTGTTGAAGAGGTTTTCAGACCGGCTCTGTTGTTGATGTCGGAATACCCAGTTGCATCGGTTTGGTTGCTCCACATTACCAACACGAGGTGAGAAAACTGTTACGTGCTAAAAATTGTTCTGTGGCTAAGTTTGCTTTTCCAGTATGTTTTCGCTATACTTGAAGGATGGAATACCATTTGTGCTGGCACTGGTAGTAGCTTATTACATACTTTGCTCTATCGCGGTTAAATTCCAAGGAAGACTGGTAAATATTTTCATTTTTATATTTATGTATTTTAACGTTATGAATCCGAATATGGTCTGGCTGACAATGAGTAGAGAAAGCCAATCAATACAGCGATATAGACTAGATAATGAGAAAAATTAAATCTGCTAGTGACCTCTTCAGTTACATTTGAAAACATAAGAGGATCGCTACCACCCCTAAGTTGACTAATTGGTACTAGACTTATCAGAGAAAGAAAAAACATGGTTTTGAACGGCGACTGGCCCCTACTAGTCACTTTAATGACCTCCACGATTATGGATTGACTAAGAATGCGCGGCGCGTTCTTATGCAACTGATCAATTCCGACCACCCAACTTTCTTACCTTCATGTTTCCACCTTAATGTCACGTATCCTTCTTTTCAGGTTCTTTTCGTCTATCATTTGTCGTGCTTATCAGCTCTACTTATTTGTTTAGCTGAGTGCACTCTCACTCCTCCAAAACGATATCCGCACATTTTCCCTCTTTTTAATGCCATTTTCAGTTGTTGTCATTTCCTCATTTTCGTGGCATTCTTCTACCTTGAAATGATTCGTGTTGAGTATGAGCTGTTGTTGCGAAAGGGTTTGTAAGCAATTGTTGTCCCGCTATTCCATTAAGTGAAGTATATTTTTGCACGAAATTTGTGAAGTTTTTGCTTAAGAGCTTTATATTCTCTCTTTTTAAGTTTTCGTTGTAGATGCTTCGTCACGCGAATAGGTTTCTTTCAAAGCATGGTAAGAATATCTTAAGAAAAGTGTGCAAATCAGAAGCCGTTTTGCTTGAAAGTAAGGCATGAGAAATCCTCTGCTCTGTGATATAAGTCATTTTTGGAACCGTTCGATGAAGACTATGTATTTTGTTAAGTATTTCTATACAAACAGTAGGAATGTGTTCTCTATCTGTGATATTTGTTACACGTTTTTACATTGTTAGCGGGTTGTTTCAATAAATGTTTTTCCTACACTTCCACTGGTTGATGCTGATAATGTTATTCGTGAGTGCATTACCTTAAAGATGGTTGTTGTCCTTGGCTGTGCTGTACCTTCGAAAGCAAAAATCGAGTCCCTTCTGTTTACATCGGCCTAAACTTGTCCTGGATCGGTCTTTGGCCGGCGTGTAGCGTTCGCTTTGAATTCCCCGCGGGGGTTCGTCGGGTTTTTTCGGGAACTGAAAGTTTTTCGCTGATTTGCTCCTCCTTCTTATCAGTCGCGTGGTCAGTGGGATGGCGTGTTCTTTGTTGCGTCGAAAATCATTCGATTACGTTGGCTAGTTAACCAGAACCTATTTTCTTCTGCCTTGTTCAAGCTGCACTATAATTTGGTTCTCATTTTTTTCCTCCTATATGTTTCTTTATTTAAATGACATGGGTGTGATCTTCTTCACCGTTTTAAAGGTGAACTGTTATCTCTTATGTGACTTCGGTCTAAATTCCCTCATCCCTTCGATTCTTGCCTAGGGTGCAGGAAATTGAAGCGGTTGAAATTCGCCCGCTTTTTCACCCTCATGGGCGGAGCGTCTAAATTCTGCTCTCGGTCTATAATTTCCTCTTCCCAGGCTTGCTCATTTCATACACTAACTGTCCTCTCTCCCTCTCCCGCTTTTTTCTCTCTCTTTCCGTCTTTTTATTTAAAGTAGCTTCGTACGTTTTGCAACAAAGAGTGGTGCTCGCCTGTGAACCGTTTCAAAAATCGATAGTCTTGTACTTTTGTTGACTATGAGGCTGCTTGGGGCACTACGAGCGTAGATTTGAGCCTCTGTAAATTCAAATTCGAAGCGTAATTTTTCGTCTTGAACACGACATTTTTAATCCAGTTCTTTTGTTTTTCGCTTAAAGGGTAGTCCTTGTTTCTTCCCTCAACGTCACTTACACGTTTACTCTCATTCAACCAAGAAAGAACCCATTTTCCTCTTTATTTTTTAAATGTAGAATGCCTTCATTTTTCCTTTAGTATCAAGTTCATTACCCTCAATGCCCGCTTCATTATATCACAATCACTATTTTGTATAGTAGTCACTGAGAAGTGAGGTTTTTTATAGGCCAAATACGCATTCATATCATTTGCGGCGGAGTTTGTTCTGTCAATCCGGCACCTTTACCTTTTACCTTTTACCATCATTTGCTACTCAGTTTGTTCTATTATCCGCATTTTTCCTGAGTCTTTCAAAAGTGTTTATTTATTGTTTTTCTAGTTCAAAAATGTTTTAGAATGCCAGAATCAGTATTAGATCAACTAAAGAAGGTGACGGTTGTGGTTGCCGACACGGGAGACTTCAACGGTAAGGTTTTCTTCAGCAGTCTTTCTTCTTTCTCTTTAGTTTTTTCTTTCTTACACAAATATATTTTGTGCAATTGCTGTTTTTTTTTTCGGTGGATACTACTGCTTTCAGCTATGGCGGAGTTCAAGCCAACTGATGCCACCACAAATCCTTCACTTATACTTGGTGCCTCGAAGATGCCTAAATACGAGTCCTTGATGAAAGATGCCGTAGCTTACGCTAAGCAACACGCGGCTGGAAAGACTTCGGAGGAGGTGCGTTATGTATTGTATTTTTGTTTTTCTGCTGTTCTGGGTTGGTTAGAAGTTGACCTGGAACCAACTGAGCAAAATTCAGCCGTAGTCATTTTGATAGTGCTGGATTTGTTTGGCTAGTAATACTAATATTCTAACCGATTTTCTGGTTGTAATTGTTAGTGTCTATGTTCGAAGGAGAGTTCCATGAAATTGGATGGCGTCGATTCGCTCACTCGAGTAGGACGAAACTTGTGAAGGGAAATTCTGGAACTTTAAGAACAGATTTATTACCCGTCGTTTCCGATCGTTTCCTACTAATAATGATAAATAAAAAGACGTTATTGTCTGAGAACCAAGGTAATTCAGTCTCTCGTTACCATTCCGTCGATCGTACAAAACCGGTTGACTTCTGATCAGTTCACGTGAGATCATCATAGTTTGATGGGCCAGGGTCTGGTTGAGGAGGTAATAGTGAGAATAATTATCAAAAAACTTTGAAAGGTAATTAACCTTCGAATGTGCGTGGTGCTAGGGCAAAGACTGCTACTTTCACTCTCATGGTCAAGAATTGATCCTCATCTGGGACCGTATCTCCCCAACTCGGGTGTGGGCGAGGTTGGGAGGGGACGGACGAATAAGAGCGGAATTGACCCGTGTGGCCTGTGCTCTTACTTGCCCGCTCCTCCCCTTGGCCCGCCCGCATCCGAGTTGGGGATAGACGAGCATACGGCCCCTTGACTAATCGGACCTTACATCCTTTAAATATGATGATACCAGACTTGACTGGGAAGGTAAAACACTGAGTTGAGCAGCGGGGGCCCAACTAACCCATTGTAAAGGCCAACATATGCATCAATTATGCCTCTTCGATTCTGTATGGAAGACGAATGCAGGGTGCGTCCTTAGTGAATTGATTAACACCGATCGCTTTACTATTAATTAACCTTGGAGTGTACTAGCTGTCCCAAGGAGTTTTTGAATTAAACTATACGGTGGTGTTTTTCGTCAGACCTTATCCTATGCCATTTAGATTCTGGAGCTTGCAATGGACAGGCTTTTCGTTGTTTTCGGAAAGGAAATCCTCAATATAGTACCAGGCCGTGTTTCAACGGAGGTTGACGCCAGGTAAACGAGTTTGATGCACTATGTTCATGTTGTATATGAAGTATGATTACAAAGCACATTAATTATTCTAAGAACACACATGATAATACTAAGGAAACACCGGTTAATCTCAACACCTAACTTCATAAATCATTCATCATAGAAGGGTTATTACATATTCTAGGCAGACAGGTATAAACTATGCTAATGGCTATAGATATAGGATACCACGGTTGAGTAGATAAATAAAAAAAAAGAAAAAAAACCATATCTTTTATCTGGCATACTAGTCTTTAAGTCTCAGTAGGTCATTTGTGTTTATAATATTAATCGCTCCAGTTCTCAATACCTTTTGGGATATTTCAGATTGTCCTTCGATACGGAGAAGTCGGTTGAGAAAGCTCTACACTTGATAGAAATGTACAATCAATTGGGTATTTCCAAGGAGCGTATCTTGATCAAATTGGCCTCAACATGGGAAGGAATAAAAGCTGCCAAGTAAGTTCTGGAGCTCAATAACTACCCTATTAACAGTCAGTTCTCCTTAAAATCGCTAGCAAATCGTTCTCAGAATTTTGGAGTCGATTCATGGAATTCACTGCAACATGACGTTGTTGTTCAACTTCGAACAAGCTGTTGCTTGCGCTGAGGCAAACGTGACGCTTATTTCTCCGTTTGTGGGTAGAATTATGGATTGGTATGTGAAAAATACCGACACAAAGAAGTATACCCGTCAGGATGATCCAGGAGTTAAGGTGCGAACTGTTCCTCTTTTTTCAAGTTTTCCCATTATTTTTTTCTGGCATTTGTGAGAAATACGTTGTTCAGAGCGTTACACGAATCTACAACTACTACAAAAAGCACGGCCATAAGACTCAAGTCATGGCCGCGTCGTTCAGAAATACCGAGGAAATCAAGGGACTTGTCGGCTGCGATCTTTTGACTATCAGGTTAGGGTATATCTCTGCTTCTTCTTTGACATGGTGATGAATGTGCTGCTTCAGTCCCGGACTTCTAAAACAATTGTCCGAAGATCAGGAAGCTGTTCCAACCGTACTCAAGAAGGAAAACGGTGAGCACTCATTGGCATTAAAGATTCATGAACAGTCCTTTTTTTTTTTCTTTTTTTCCTTTTTTTTCTTCCCGAATGTTCGATGATCGATAGAATAACATTGAGTCACGCCTCTGATTCACCTAGAGATGGTTTACAGAGATATCTGTTACATTCCTCCGGTGCGTAGTTTTCAATTTGCGCTATTTGCACGAATCTTTGGGTCTATCGACTAGAACTCTACAGGATTCGGTGTGGTTCATAGTGAGGACGGGAAACTTCTCACTGCATCACACCCGTCCATCATATCGAGGGAATAGTCACAGTTTTGATCTCTTCAATTTGGGTAAGAAATATAGTGTAGAGAGAGTATTCGTATATCTTTTCCGCGGAGGATCATGCATGTTTCAACCTCTTTGTTTCTTTCCTATTCGTTCGCTTAGATATTGCTGCCTTCGCGCTGATTTCCAGTGCCTCCTTAATATTAGAGAGGTGCGTTGGTGCAGTGGTTAGGGGCGCTACTGATACCCATACCGTTGAGCGAACGATCCTAGCCAGGGCTAACCAAGCCTTCCATCCCTTCGGAGCGGGCAAATTGGTACCAGACGTTTCTGGGAAGGTAGACACTGGCTTGGTATAGCGGCTGGCCCCCGCCAGCCTCTGTATGGGCTAAATACGCAATTGCCATGCCTCCACTATTCTGGGTGGAAGACAGGTGCGTGGCGCGTCTCTTAAGGACTGATCAGCGTCGACACCTTTACCTTTGCCTTTTCAGGAGAAAGTAGTGTTGATTGCCGTTCTTGTAATCACTTTTTAAGTTGATAGAAATAGAAGCGTAGGGATTTAATCGTATACTTAATAAAAAGCTAGAATATTGATAGCTTTGCATTTTTTGATTTGATCGTTTCATGCCCACTTTTTTATGTAATGCACCACTTTTTGAGGGCCGCGTGGTACAGTGGTAAGAATGCGGCGGCGCGTCCTCAAGGGACTGATCAACGCCGGCACCTTGACACCCGCACGGTCGAGCTGTTTGATCGATCCCGAAAAAGCCATGAAAGCTAAGAAAAAAGAAAATTTTCTAGCTGCGCCAACTCGACCATGGCTTCGGTTTTTCCATCCCTCCGTAAATAAGTGATATCGTTACTATGGTCGGGTAAATATCGATTTGCCAGGTTTGTCTGGGATCGGTCAATAACTGACACTGTATGAGAAGCTAAAACTCTTCCAACAGTGGCGCAATCATCAGAAAAGAATATAGCGGCTGGAACCCCCGCAGTCCGAATCGTCGGATTCTAGACATGATTGAAATAACATGCCTGTTCTACTATGGTCGCCAACAGGTGATATCGCTGATACGCATTTATCCTGATGCAATAAACATAAAAACATCAAAACATAGCAAATTTACCATGCACTTTGAGATGCACTTGCACAATACGCATTCTAAATTGAGATTAAAATGAAAGACCAATGACAGGAATCAGTATGAACCATACGACTTGATGGGACATGAATGGGCGGCGCGTCCTCAGCATATGGGACTGATCAACGCCGGCATCTTCATGGTTCACACATTTTACACTCCTGCTAATTCTCTTCTTATGATTGCCCATACCTCTTTTAAATAAAGGTCATTAAACCAGTTTTCAGCCGCTGACATGGATATTCCGAAAATCAAGATCTGCGAGAAGACGTTCCGATGGGCAATGAACGAGGACGCGATGGCTACCGAAAAGTTGGCCGAAGGAATTCGCAATTTCGCCAAGGATGCTCGTACGCTTGAGGGCATTGTGAAGAAGATGCTTTAAAGTTCTCTCGTCTTACTAGTTGACAGAAAGCACTTATTTTATTCAGTTGTGACTAACCATATCCGCTGTTCTGAATTGCTTGACCGTGTGAAAATCGAATATCTGTGATGCGATTTTTCTCAATATTAAGTAGTCTAGGGTCAAGTCGTTACTAAGTGTTTTAGACTTACACAGATTCTGCTTTCGATGCAGGACGTTTTAACTTACGTACGGTGATAGGTAGAAAGTGCTCATAACGATTTTGCACAGGAATTCGTTCATAGTAAAGAGTTTAATAAGCAAAGTAGTTATTTAGACGTTGTGGATTATTCATGCGAAGACACTATCCGAAAAATTTGAATTTTACGAACTCCACTATTTAATATTGATAAAGTTCCCAAATTTACTGGGGTTTCAGGATTACGATCCATTCATATTCGGCTGTAAATGGGCGGATCGTAGCGATAGAGGGCAAAGACGCAGTGAATTCGGGCACGTACAAAGGAGCGCTGCAGCACCTCTCAGTTGCTGCTGAGTATGAACGCCCCTTTAGTCATCGACCTCCTCAGCACGTGGTAATCTTGTTCGGCCAAGCAGCATAATTTGCATTTAACTTCTTCTGGTGGTCTGGAAATTGGACGACGGACCGATCGGCATATCGCTTCTAAGATCACAAATCGACTTATTTATTTATTACAAGCTTCCGGTGCTAAAGTGCGTGCGGTAACCGCAAAAACTTTGGGTGCTCGAGCAGCTCGGCCAGCGGCGATTCATCCATCAACTCAGTGGAGTTGTTCGTCACGGTCACATTCTTCTCTTCCACTTCTATAGGATCCACATCAATGTCTTCGCTGTTCTCCGAGCTCTCTTCCGCTTTTCTTTTCTCCTCCGGTGGCAGATTGCAGAGGTCCGAGTCACAGCAACAGATAGTTACGTGCAAATCGGTGTGATTTCGGCAGCCTTCCTAAATGGCTCAGTGTGGTGAAGGGTAAGGGTTATATGGAAGCTTTTCAACAGACAATTCGAATGTACACTTAGTTGTTCTATGTTTTTATAGCCAATCTTCATAAATAGGGTCCGCGTGGTACAGTGGTAAGAGGCGCTGCTGACACCCGCACGGTCGAGCGATCGATTCCGGCCCGAGCTAACCAAGCCTTCCATCCCTCCGGGGTCGGGTAAATTGTTACCAGACCTGTCTGGGAAGGTAATGACACTGCCCATCCAAGCGTTCCTTTATCCTTACAGGACAATTTCAGAATTCCCTTTCGCATACCCTCCATTTCTGACGAGATCTACCCGTCTCACCCACATACTCCTCCTTACAAACCATGCGTGTTATCAGGTATACCACCCCCGAGGACATGCAGTCCCCATCCTTCCCAAACGCGCAGACTACACATGAGGGGGTACAGCAAGATCGATCGTATAAACGATTGCGAACTTACTGCTTCCTGAGGTTAGCAGGAGGAACTTCAACAATTCTCACAAGATCTTGGAGACCCGCTTTACGGATGCACTTACGTATATCCGTCCTGATCTCGTCAGAAATGGAGGGTATGCGAAAGGGAATTCTGAAATTGTCCTCCTCGTTGTTAACCATGGCGTCGCGTCGAGAATATAGGACTTCCCATGCCCCTGGCGGCGACGAAAGGTTCGAAACGTTAGGCCAAATTAAGTTTGGATTGCGGCCAGGGCACCTAAGATTAACCGCAAGGAGGAGTGCGTAGCGGTCGCCCAAGAGTTGCCTCAGTTCGCGGACTTATCTAGGTTTGACCTAGCTGATCGCGGCCACTGAGGCCACTAAGGCAGGTGATCCCTAGGGTTCGGTTCATTCACCCGCGTACTTCCACGGCAAAGGGTGACTGGTGGTCCGTCTCGGCAACCACCACTAAAGTACGTCTCTACTGACTTCTCTGCGCAATGTCTTCCCGTTCTTCTAGGCTTTAGAATGGTCTGTTGTGAGATGAAACGGGGCCTGCGTGGTGCGGCGTCGAACCCGGTACAGCCTTCCATCCCTCCGGGGTAGGAGGTACCAGACTTGTCTGACACCTCTGGGCCCATTCACGACGGGTCGAGCGACGGCGCACAAACCGATTCGTGAACGCGCGCCGCGGTTTAGACGGGCTACTCCAGGCGGGGTTTCGGAGCCTTCCATCGATCCGGCTCACGGTCAGCGATCGAAATTGGTACCGTGACTTGTCGAGGGAAGGTAAAGACAGTATCCTGGTATAGCGCCAACGAGGCTGGCCTCGTTGGCCACCTGCCGTTCAGGTCATTGTATAGGCTAAATGCGCATTCACCAAGTCTCTGCGGCTTGAATGGAACACGAATGCGGCGACATGCCCTCAAGGGACTGATCAACGCCGGTACCGTTACCTTTACCTTTAGGATGAAATAGTGTTTGGACGAGTAGTTTCTCTTTATAATTTCGAACTTCTAGGCTCTGACAAAGGCGACATCGCCGAAACGTAAGCCGAAGAATAAAAGTATAACAATCTCGGTCGATCGCTCACTACATTCCGTTTCTAAGTTTGGTTCACCTTACTGACCTCGTCCGGCACAGTAGCATTCCAGACGATTGATTATACTTATTTGAACTCACCTTACACACGTCCAACAGCCGCTTTTCGGTGTTCAGCGACTGACAAGAGGCGGTGATCTGTGACATGTCGTCCGTATAAGACTCGAAGCAGTGTGTCATCTCGTCCTCACACTGGTTCGGCAGGAAGCTGTGCACGGCTTTTCCGTTTTGTGAAAATCCTTTGGAACCTGAAAGAGACGCAGTTTCATGGAACCTGATCCATCCTTTAATTAGTCCCATCTCAGATGTCAATTTCTACCCATGTACGAATCTATTTTTCAGGCTGCTTAACGGCATGAAATCACTGCCTCTCCACAGAAACAGAAGTCAATAATTTCTCATCGAAAGCAATATTTTATTTGGTTGGTGCAAAAGTTCTCGGACATTTGCGACTTCTTGAATTTGAAAAGGATTTCCGCGCCAATTTCGGCTCCAGTCAAAAATGTTATGGAGAAGAGAAGACCATTGATATTATCGGTGCCTACTTCAAATGACTCCTTGCTGTTGTTCAGATATTATAAAATAAGCTGTTCTGTATACCAAATGTCCCAGAACTTTTGCACCAACCTAATATTTCTAGAAATCGAGATCACTAAAAGTTTCATAGCTTCGGTTGCGCTCCGATTTTCTCGAAGTCGATTTGAATTTCGATTTGTTTGCTTATATTGATCGGATTTTGAACTTTTTTCGGTTGCAAATCATCCGAGAAACCATGCATACAAATTCGCTGCGGTGAATGCAAATTCGTTTTTTTTTAAGTCATTTTCAATGCTCGATTTTTCCATCAACAATGAGTAAAAATTTGCGAATTTTTGTAGGGAAAAAGTGGTGAACCTTTTTGAAGCCTTTAGTGGTTTCGCGTTGACTTTTGGACTTTTGTTCCAAATCACGATTTTTTTTTGTCTAGACTGATTTGATTTTATGATTTTTAAGTTGTTTTCATAGAGAGCATGAATCTGACGTACCCACGTAACATTTGATGGCGATGCTGTGGTTACAGAATGCTATTAACACCAGCAGGGAAATGTCCCACTGCAGGCGGTAGCACGTCCTTGCCATGACGGCTAAAGCATGTAAAATTGGAAACAAACGAAGAAAAAAGCAAAGGGATCGGAAAATAAACAATCGATTCACGTGGCGAGGTATGCACACAGCCGCGAAGTTAAAACGATCGAAAGGTTGTGAATTTCTTGTAAAATACATTAAATTTAATCTCTGAAGCAATCGAATAATGAAATATCCCAAAGCGATTTACTAACTTGTGAAATTCTCAATGAAAAGCATCCCGATGTAGGAAAACTATAATAGTTATCCTAGTTATGTATGCAACTCTAAAAACTGGAACATTTTGGAAAGGAACCAACAAACATGATTTTGAATTTAGCTACCATTTGGGTAATTATCCAGTTGTTTTTTTTTTCAACGCACGAAGAAAAGGTGGCACACGTCTTGCTGAATTTAAAAAAAAAACGCCAATAAAAAAAAGAAACTGCCCATGATAGCGGGATAACCTCTCAATATAAGTTTGTAACATTTAATCAGGAGGTCTCGTCAGATTAGGAAACCTTTCATTTTGATCGTGGCCTTCCTCTAATCCTAGGAAACCCACAACAGTCTTAACACTGACAATCGCTGACTTGCGCTGGATGCGCCATGGAACACGCGCTTGCGTCCGCTCGCATGCGGCATGAGCTACCGGTGGCTAAAATGTCCCACGTGGCAGACATTTTTCCTAGAGCATTTTTGTGAATTTTTCCATCATCATCATTTCAAGGATCATTTGAAAACTGAGAATGGGGTGCATGATTCTGGAATGGATCATGGTGTAGGAATGAGCGAATGTTAAGCCAGAAAACTTCTGTATCCAATATTTCGGTCTTAAACATAAGCGTTGTACATAACATGTAGCTAGTTGAGAAACAGGTTTATTTTACTCTATAGGGGTTTATATCCACTGCTTTGTCTGAAGTCTGACTATAATCTTGCTTTTGTTGTAACGCTGTTCCCGTTCGTGATGAAGGGCTTTGCTCATTCTCGTTCGGTAATTACTTACTACTTAAGTGAGAGCAGAAAAATCTACTCAAGATCGTAATAGTGTTAGTGCGACATCTTGAAACAACACTGGACTTATGATCAGCACCAAAAGATGATCCGTCATCGAATTATCGGATGTATTATTCAGACAAGCTTCACTTTTCAGGTTCTGATGTTTCCAAAACTACGGCAAACTGAATCAACTGAAGGAAGGGTATATGGAAAAAAGGTACCCTTGACAACATCACTTTTGCCCCGCTTACCTTCGTTGGCTACTGCTAGCATTATTCAAAATATATCAGAAGATGAACAACCTTCTTCTTGCTTACTCATGTTGAATATCATACTACCTTAGGAAATTACAAAACAATAACAAGCTTAGAAAAAAGGTCTGTAACAACCAGAAGTATGGATTTGAATGTTATGAGCCACCGGTGGCTCATATTGTCTTCAAAGTGTTGAAAGGACACTAAGCAGACACTTGTGCTATAGCCTTCAAATTAAAGAGAAATTGTGCCCTACAAATAGAGGCGAAAAGTACTGAAATGCCACTATCACAAGAGCTAGCTAGATGAGCTAATATGGCGCGCGTGGTGCAGTGGTAAGAGGCGCCGCTGACGCCCGCACGGTCGATCGATCCTCGCCCGGGCCAACCAAGCCTTCAAACCATCCGGGGATGGGTAAATTGGTACCAGATTTGTCTGGGAAGGTAAAGACACTGACTAGGTATAACGGCTGGCCCCGCAAGTCTTTGTATAGACCAAATACGCATTCACCGTGCCTCTACTGAACGACGCTGGCCCCTTTACCTTTACCTTTTTCACCTTTTGATGAGCTAATCAATAACAATAAGTGAACAAAGCAGTCAACAATATGCATGTAAAAGTGAACACCGTAACCAATTTAATAATGACAAGAAGTAGAACTATAATATTTGCTCGATTAGCCATTTTCTATTAGACCATCATATAGAAATCCTTTACCAATCGGGTGACTCCTGAGCAAGTTCGGTTGGAGTACAAAATACAGAATATACAGATTTCATAACCTTTATTTTATCCAATCCCCAGTGAGGCAAACATTCAATTCCAGTGAATAGTTTGTATGTTTTCTGTAACACACAAAACCTTACCTTTGCAACACAAACAAAAACATTGATATGAGGGTTAGTAAAGGCTCAGTAAGATAGACTCATTGCATTAATCCTTGCTGGAAGCCCCTGAACAGCGGTAGATGACAATATAAAGTGAGGACTAAGATGAGTTCCGTGAGGTCTAACGCTCAGGGTCTAGCAAGAGATGGCTGGAACGATAGGAACGGAGCGATTTCGTTATGGTACCGAATTTGCAGAGCTGCACATTCTATATGATGATAATATGATGATAAGCTGGACCTGGGCAAATACCGCGCTGTATCCATGGCGAAGTTAGAACAGAATGAGCCGGCCAGAATTTTACGATCGCATCGGCAAACTTCCAACGTCTTTTCGAACCTCACGCCGTACGTCTACGTCTAAAGATCGAATCGACCGCTCAGTTGACGGAAGCTAATAAAATAGTTATCGCTGAGCTCACCTACACTGGTCGAACACTGGTCAGATTTGGATCATAATGATCACCCAAAAATAGACACTCGAACGATATTGAAGAGAATGTGCCGTGAGTAATCGATACATCGAATTTATAACTGAGGCTAAAAATTCGTGTCTGAATATATAAGTTGTTTATTTATTTATTTACGCCTATCATAGACGTGCTTAAAAAGAACAAATACATTATCTAAGAGAAACAGAGCGATCCTAGACAAGAAACTCGAAGTATAAAAATAATAACAACACAAGAAATTTGGGAAAAATATTTGACCACCACTAAGACTAAGACTATATGCTTAGTAACTGATCATCATTGGTTTATGATTATCAACAACACCTTCTCATATGTAGGCAAGACTTGGAAGAAAAAGCTCAGCTCACGTAAGATTTTCTTAACCTGATTTCGTCGGAATAACGCTTCTATAAGTAATTGTTATGTGAATAGAAAGTATCACAAACTCTGTCACTATTTTCTGAAAGGTTGTTAGATATTATGGCTGTAGAAAATACCTCCATTAAGTCGTAGTTACCTAACAACTCGGGGAAAATGAGCCCATTAAGTTGTAACTGCCTACCGATAAATGAGAGAGAGAAATTAAGCCGCAGGACGTTAGTAATTTTAGAGTTCACTGCTGTTCCTTATCAATTTGCCCAGAGAGTCAAAAGAAAAACATATGGATTTCTCCAAAACGAAACATGCACTTCCTTTACTTAGCAATAACATGTCGAAAACATTTCGAACCAAGTAAAATACCATAACACTGTGTGGAATACCTTAATAATAAGTGATTAAAATTGATGAAACTAAAGTATTTGAGACTGTTTATTTGAGACTCATTCTTCTTTCTCACGATTGCCTCAAATATCGTAACAAATAAATAGAATAAAAAAGTAAGAGCAAAATGGCAGACGTTGATCAGTCCTGCGTAGGACGAGACATGTTTCCGTTTTCTATTCGGCATGACGAACGCGTATTTGTACTATACCATGATTTTCGGGATTCAGCCCGTGTTCAACTCGCGGCCTTTACCCTTTCGGACAAGTCCGGTACCAGTATACCCGACCTCGAAGGAGGGCAAAGTACTTAACCAGGGCGAGGATCGATCGTTCACCCGATTCTGGACATGGTTAACCTTAAATTTGGTGAGACTAATAAAAGGAATAAAACGTAAATACCGACGTTAGTTCAAAATCTAGTGCGCGTAGGTTCCTGGGCCCAGATTCATCATTGATAACCCCCCCCCGTTAAACCCCGAGATATACCCCGAACGGCGCGCACCTTTGTCTACTTATTCTGAACTTCCTATGTTAAATGCAATCTCTCATCGACTCTGCCGTCTGGGTCTGGCTGCGCCGCGGTTTCGGTTATAGCAACTTAGTTTGAATAGACATGTAGGACAAAGTCTAGAGGATGCTGAGATCAATGGAAATTGGAAAGAAGACTAATCAATTGATTGATGTATAGAATGAGGTGTTTGTCCGATCGCCAACGAACACTCTTAAATCAGACTGGGGGGACGTTGGTGAGAACACAAACAAACGCAAGTTTACCTTGCGGATTAGAATAGGAGCAGAATGAACTGTCCATAGAGAGGGTGAGAACGGCGTGTAGACAGACACGGCGTAGACATCAGAAATGGAGCCCCAGTCAGGAAGTAACTGCTGGCAACAAACCGGCCGGAACTATTGATGTTTATTCTCCTTTTTGAGTGACGTTCAACCGATTCCAAAAATGAGGGAACTGCTTGTAAGTGAAAGAGTACAAGGTCAAGTGATTGGACAAGATTAACAAGTCCCCAAATAGCACGAAATGCCCTCGTCGTCCTTTCAGAATCTGGCAGACTGGCCTATACAGGGGCCTGCCGCTACACCAGGTCAGTGCCTTTACCTTCCCAGACTAGTCTGGTACCAATTTACCCGACCCCGGAGGGATGGAAGGCTTAGCTAGCCCAGGCGAGGGGCGATAGCTCAACCGTTTGGGTATCAGCCGCGCCTCCTGCCACTGTACAACGGCCAGGAAATGGTAATGAACTAAAAAAACGACTCCGATGAGTTAAAAACCATAATCAAAAGGCGGTTCACCGCCGTCGATGAGGAAAACACCTATCGATGACTGCGCTCTCACTTGCGCGATGGTGTTGATCTAGCGCGAGAGGTGTCTGTGAAGTGAGAGCGAGGAAAATCGCCATTGTACTTGCGGCTAAGTGACCGGTTCGCCGAGAGACGGGGAGGCTCGGATCGAAGGAAAAAACACATCGGAAACGGTTGGAGCGAAGTGAATACACACAAAACCACCATCGGCACCTACAATGTCCCACCGGAAGCGGAGGAGCAGACTTAGTAAAAGTAAGTTTCGTTCAACTGAAAGATAAGTGAAAAGAAAGAAAAACCCACGCCGAACTTCCAAGACTTGTATATTCTATCATTTGCTTTTTTGAATTGAATTGAATTTCTGGTACTTTTCCTCTTAATGCCCAATTATCACCCAAGCGTATCGTATCATGCTCATATCTTAACGCACATCCTTGAAGCGGTCTTATCATATCATGCTTGCGAGAAAAGAACGGCTTTTTCTTCCATATCAGGCAGATTAAACAGGCTGCACACGACCATAGGTGGATGCGAAATGGTATGATATCGAATGCGGTTGGGCATGATATGATAATTGGGCATTAGGAGGAAAAGTACCGAATTTCTTTATCAACTTTTACGATCAGATAAACACGCTAGGTTTTGTTAATTTTTAGGTCGACAAAGTGGAGGTTCGACGGCTCGCGTGGCCGCGCTGCGCGGCCAACGCGGCGGCCGCACTGCCGCGCAATTACTGATTGAAAAACTGTGATGCACCTTCTTATAGCCCACATCCTCCTCTTTCGAATGGTGCCTGAAATTCTGCAAAAGGTTTTCAACGAAAAGTTTTACACGTTGAGCAATTCTAAAACCGCTTTCGTGATAAAAGTTCTAAAAAGCGGCTAGCATGGAAGAATAAGCGTACTGTCTGATAGAGCAACAAATGCTCTCTCGTATCGTGTTTGGAGCTGATGGAAAACGTTCGGCAGAAAGGCAGCACAAGCATCCAAAAATTATTGTTTTCTTTGAGATACCCCACTTTGACGCTCTGTAAGTAAACAAAAACCAAGGAAAACCAAAACAAACTGTATACCATTTTATAGAGAAATTCGTCTACTTTCAGAAATTATATACAGTTTCGCAGGAAGTCGCGAAACGAAGCAGGGAAAATTCACTGTCGGTGGGGTCAATTTTTCTCATTTTTGATTTCAACTTCAATGGTCAAAAAGTTATCAAAATTCCAAGGTTTCTTAAGTAGCATATACATGTCGTGAAAGAGCAAATAATTTTCTATCGAATGCTATCTGGAAGGTTTCGGAAGCTCATCTACTAGGCGCACAACGGAAGCTTGAAAAAAACGGCAAATAATTAGTTAACAACCTAATATATTTTGAATAGGAGTGATTAAAGCTGCCAACTGGAGTAAAATTCCTTTCAATTTCAGCGATCTGCACCCAAAAATGCATGATGACGTATCTTTTCTTGAACTACTGTATGTCCGTGGCGAGAGGTGGAAGAAATGAGGACAGCTGGAAAAGATGAGGACAGAAAAGATTTTTATAAACAGTTGGAAAGTAACAGCGAGAAATAAACAAGAATTAATGGAATAGATTCGTTACAGCTGCAGTACCGGCCATGCCGCAACGATAAAGCGACGGCAGCTGCGCTTTCCAGCGCCGAAAGCTGCCGTTTCTGGGGTCTACACGTGGTGACCCAGACAGTTCCTACCTCAATTCATTTACCCACATGCTCAACGGGGTCCCTACGTGGTAGCCCGGCGGAACGCGGAGCCTCGCCAAGCAATGAGTCACCAGACGAGGAATCGAAAAAGCAAGGGACCGGAAGTCGAGAGGTCGAAAAAATCGATTGTTAACAAGCTCCACAAATATGCAAAATTTGAATACGAAAAGATAAGGCTCGACCTGCTGAGTTTAAAAACATGCATATTTTTACGAATACATAAATCGATTTCAAAGTGTTTCTTAACAATCTCGGTCCTACGCTCAACAAGAAGCGAACGCATAAAAGAGATGGGGGGTTTTAAAGAGATTATAGAAGAACGGCGGCTTTAGCTATTCACAGAATGAAGAAGAAAGCGGTGAACGCGCTGCAAACGGGGTCATACTAGCATGTCAGCCGATTTTATCCTGAACATGCTCGTCGTAGGCGGTTTAATCTCCAACCACGTGTAAGTTGCTACGGCGTCTCGCCACGGATACTGCATATGGAGAAACCAGAAATAGCTACTGACGATCGCTACTTTCATCGTAGCTTGCGGTCTCGTCCAGCTAAAGGCTTTCAGTAAACACCAACGCATTTCGTCCCCATATTAATTAAGCTGCAGTTACTTTGATCGTTAGAAGGTCAAGCTCCATTGATATGAAGAGTTGCATTTTCTGGGGTGCAAAACTCTTCAAAAATCGTAGACGTTGATAGAGGCTACGAAAGCGTTCTTATCGTAGTATTTGGAGCTACCAGCCTTGATATCACAACTATTAAATTACTTAGTTCGTGAAAAGTCTCCTTCATCAATTTTTCTGTTGCAGTCAAATCCAAATTTACCCATTTTCAAATTGTGTTTGGTGTTGAAATGATCGTCTTCAGCTACCCTCTTCAAATTAGCTGTCCAAAATTGATTCAGTCAAAGTATTACAATTTTTGTTGGGTTCGGGGTACACGTAACCGGTATAATTATCTAGGGCCGGATAATGAGGTCGACCTTAATAACTCGTCGTTGCAGGGAGGTCAAAGAACGCTCAACTCGATTTCAAAAATTTCAACATTTTGGAGTGTCTTGTAGACCACAGCCTAGATCGTGATGTTCTGATTCTGACCATGTATTCTATATCTGAAATGGTTAGGTTCGAAAGGAGTTATGGCGAAGCGACGCTTACATAGGAGGTTGCTAAGCGTGCTCCGAAGATTCACAACGAGACCCCTATAGGCAAACGTATGGTCCAAAAAGGCAAAAAACCTTGAAAACTAACCAGGGGCAAATGGGCTTCTAGATCGCAAACACCACAGATACCACCAGAATCGACCCAAATTCAAAAACAAAAGTCAGATTCGTGATCATTCCTCCGAATAACCCCCATAGGCAAAGTTTAAGCTAAATCGGTGATTTTGACCTAAACAGCCTTGCTAGTGCTGAGTAGTTGTACGAAGGTCCACTTATCGAGAATATTCGTTATTATATCGCTCTAGTTTTTCGACTCTGAAGAACAGAGACTCCATTTTGGATGAGTTTCTTTTCATATACATCAAGAAAGATTACTTTGGTGGCTGACAAATCCACAATTCACAAATCTGACATCGACTTTTCCCATTGTGTATGGTGTGAGCTTGCTAGGGTCCGTGGTAACAAAGTTGGGTAGTTGGGTGTAAATCACCGATTTAGCCCCAACTTTGCCTACGGGGGTTATTCGCGACGCTGATCGCGAATCTGACATTTGTTTCTGAATTTGGGTTCGATTTGAGTGGGTTACGGTAGTTATGGATCACATACATATGTACTGGAAGACATTGTCGTTTCTGCGAACTTTGTTGGCCATACTCCTCCCAAACGCGATTCTATCGCGCAACTGCGAAAAAATTCCAAAAGGAGCGTATATTGGTATCTAGCGTAGGAAGGCAAAAAAAGGGACAGCAAAGGGATGGTTCCACCGACCATCAGATTGACAGTCCTGCATGCTACCCTCTGAGCCATCATGATACGGTTTTCGTTAGTTAACACCTAGAAGTGCTTTCGTCACTAGTTTCTCGCCACAACTTAGTGGTCAAGATTTCTTGCTTTTTTTTCGGGCCATCCACTTGCCCATAGCGAAAACAACCTATACCGTTGTGATCGCCATTCCATGCTCTACAAAACAGTATGGGTCTCGTTGTGAATCTTCGGAGCACGCTGAGCAACCTTCCTCGTTAGACGGTTTCTTCCGTCACCGACAACGTTTTGGCGGGAAATTAGCGACGGTACTGTAGTGCGGATCCTAGCTCGACTTCCACTCGTATCTTCGTCTCAGGATCGTCATCAATCGTGTTCAACGAAGTGGACGGTAAAGAGCAGTAGAGTCAGTCGTTGTGGAAGAAAGCGTTTGGATGAACAATCAAAATTTCTGGTAAGCTTTGCATTATGGTAAGAGTAAAGGGGTCGACGGCCATCAGTCCCGTTAAGTGCGCCTCACCCGTTCGTTTTTTCTACACAGTTAATTTTGGGGCAGCCGCTGCACAAAGTCATTGTCTCTACCTTCTGAGACAACTCCGTTACCTATTTACCCGACTCCGGAGGAATGGGAGGCCTGGTTACCCCGAACCGGAATCGATCGCTCGATCGCACGGGTGTCAGTAGCTCCTGTTACCACTGCAGCACGCGAGTTATTGACTGTAGTATGAGACAGCAGAAATTCACAAGTGAGTAGCTCGGTCCTTTAAGGGGTAGAATAAGTGCACGAGATAAATGCTCTTTGGATTCATCTGCATGAAGTTTTTGAATAACGTTTTCTTAACGATTAAGAACAATTAACGATTGACGATTACAGAATTTAGGAGCGAACGAACAAGAGCAACAAGCTTCACCTCATCAAACAAATTTATTTATTAACAGCTTGATTATTAATGAACTTGTATCTGAGGTAGAATATCAGAGGTAGCGTTGATAAGCTAGAATCAGAATTGTCCGCTAGAAGAAAAAAAACACCGTTGCTTGTTCACAGCCATATATCTGAGGTACAGTCTCCGCCTGGATAGCGCATCTCGTGGCCGAGATATGGTCCACCTTCGATGGTACCGAAGTCGACCAGAAAGTCTTCGTTGAGCTTCATTTGGCCATCACCATCTACATCGACTAGCAGCATCATAGCTCCATTTCTAAACAGCGATCCTTAGCATTTCGAAGATACTCGATTTTTGCAAATTAAAATTGGGCAAATTTTTGATGTGATCCGATAACAAGACAGAAAAATAAAAACGTTAACACAGATTCCTTTTCGCTGCTCAAGTATAAGGCGAAAGAAGGTGAAAAAGCGAAGGTGAAGGGAGGGGGGGGTAAGTTCTTTTGAAGAGAGAATAAGGACAAAATACATGTGAAACTATAGAAAACACTGTAAAAAACGAACTTTTCGAGGTTCGGATAGAACTGGGCGTCCCACATCCGATATAAAGAGGTCGTCACGTAGAGACGTTTACCGTCTAGACTAAGTTGTAGCATTTGTGGACCGCCTTCGACTCGCTTTCCTTTCACATACCGAGCTGCAGGTGCCCTCTAAAAGACAAACTCAAATCGAATTCTTAGACTACAATCTTTCATTTAACATTTCAACACAAAGCCTTACGTTGCTCATCAAGTGCGTAACTTGCAAATTTAATGCAAAACACTTCCCATGCCGGGAATCGAACCCGGGCCGCGTGGGTGAAAACCACGAATCCTAACCACTAGACCACATGGGACATGCCGGTTGTCCGCGCGCATATAATCTATACACTTGCCCATTTTCACAACGATAGAGACAAACAATGCGGAACATTCACAAATACTCCGATCCAGATTTTGGTACTCATACCAAGAGTCGGCCTCTAGTGATCTGCAGTACCGGCCCAAAATACTTGCTGTGAGAAAACAGAAGGTACAAGTTTATGCTGATTTTTAAAAATAGAGTTAAACATCATAGTCGCCAACAAAGAAGTCATGCGGTTATCAATCATCGGAATCAAACTTGTGTATTGTCTCAATTTAGCTACTTTCTGCATATCATTACCCGAAAACTATTAGGTACCTATATTAAACTAGGTATATTAAACTATTGCTATCAGAATTGAACCATTTGATTTCGCTAATAAATAATAGCCGCAGAACAGGACTGATGCTCGACTAGATATAGAATAAAATCCGAAATAAGTAGTAAATAAAAAAGGTTTTTAAAAAGGAAATAAATCCGATGCCTAATGCGATTAGAGAAATTACCTCCAGCTCCTCATCTCCCACCACCTTCACATTGGTCTCGCTGTGAATACTTCCTCCAAGGAAAATCTGAAAGAGTTAAAGTGACTGAAATGTTTGAAAATTTTCAAAATGTTGTGGAGGGCTCAGTAGGGTACACAAGACGGACCACAGAAAATACAACAGTACGAAAGTTAAAGAGAACGTGTCAGATAGACTTCGCAACGAAAACCAATTTGAGAGCTTTGTCGCTAGTGTAGTCGAGTTTCGGTCTCATTTTGTTTACCAGCCATTCAGCAGGCTGCAGGCCTCCAAACGAACTGATGACTAGTAGGAAACATTTATAATAACAAATAAAACGAAGAACAAAAAGCATACAGCAAAAGACAGCGAGGAACTGATGAAATATGTCACTAGGAGTACGGTAACGCGTAATCGCGGCGGGACGCTAGAGTTGACAAACAGACATCGTGGTTTCGTTTATTTATTAGTAGGGAAATGAGCGTCGAATTTTTCAAAATCTGCTCTTCTAGAGTTCATATCCTATCAGTCCCTCTTGCGCAAATTAAAAGGACGGGACGGTAATATACGGGCAGAATATTGTCATATATGAACTCAGAGGAGCGCCTTCCCTATCGTCTGTGGTGTAAATTCTGCGATCTACGTGTCTTCCTCTAGAGCATCCAGGAGAAGATTGTTCAGACTCCGGGGGTAGGGTTTCTAAGCTCAACTGCAGACGTTTTTGTTTCACAAATCGTACTGCACCACTATTTGTTAAGCTAGCTAAAAACGGGTCTTGGCAACTGAGCTATGGTGCTTTCAAGAGAGCCACAAGCAAGGAAGGCGCACTTTGATTCTCACATATTTCCTGTTTTTCTCTTTGTCACTACTATTGATGTCTTTGTTTTAGATGCATTTTAATTTTTGATTTAATGTTTTTCTACGTTAGTTGGATTGTTTGATCGATTGAATTTTGCGAATTGATGCCATTGACATATTTGACATTTAATTGTTTTTTCACGTAGGTGGTTTACCATCTGTGTATTTATTTCACAACGTTTTTATCCCGATCAGTTACGGGGTACGTTTTTCACGATAGTCGCCTCGTCTTCTTTCACCTTGGTGCTACTCCCGCTTCGTTGAGGTTACCACACTGTCATCTTGTCTCAGTCCTGAGACTCCTTGTGGGATGGTCATGTCGTCCTCGATCGCAGGTTCTTGAACGCCGCTTCCTTCCATGCGACCATCGATCCGTCTTGTGATCGTGACAGTTTTCCTCCATCAGCCGACCTGTCACCCGGGCTTGACGCTGGTACCGACACCCTTCTCAGCTATTTCTAAGCTAGGCACGGGTTTCTGCCTGGGACGAGATTGAACCGTGATCATCGAAGCTTGAGCCTAAGCTCTTAACCTCTCGGCCAACCCGCCCTGGTTTACCATCTGTGTAATAAACATAAATACATTGGTAACTGATGGATGCCTAACGATTTCCATATAAAACGATCTAAATTGATTGATTGGCTGAGGTTGTTGGACCTCGCTTTCAACACCTGCTTCAGTACGGCTAGAGCTGCGGTCCCAACAAAATTTTAAGGACAACCTACACAATGCAGCCTTTCCTACGAATACACCTTACCGTACATTTTAAGGACATTTAAAGATGTGAAAAATGGTTGAGGGCAAACCTGGCTATTGAGACGTGGTTGTTTAGGATCGCTGATATCATACTGTTTGATATCGCCGTGGAGCCAGTTCGACACGTACAGGTACTTGTCGTCCATGGAGATGAGGATATCAGTGACGAGTGACGGCATTTCTGGCAGTGCCCAGCCCTCTACCTGAACAAGAACTTTATACAAAAATAAAAAATAGAATAATAACTAAAGACGAAAAATTTGACTCCTACACTTTGCATGCAAAAAGAAAAGTTGTGGGTTCGAAGAAGTATCGTCATGTAAGCCACAAACCTTTTTTGGAGGAATTTCCACCACACACGTCGCTTCGTACTCGGCATTTTCCTAAAATGATCTCTCAAGAGATTTATGAAGTGGAAGAAGAAAAGCTGACCTTTCCGGGATGAAGCAGGAAAATGGATGATCCCAGTGCTGTGCCGACAAAAGCGAATGGGCTGATGGGTTCGTGAAGGAATCTAAAAGGACTAGGGAGGAATATCGATGAGACTTCATTTCGTTTCTATACACACCTGACTTCCAACGGGAGTAAACCTTCCGGACCAGGTAACTCTAGCGTCTGCAGCTTTTCGTGCGTGGACCACTTGAAGATGTGGACGGACCGTCCATAGAACCCTGAATGATTGAAAAAAATATTATTTTCATATTATAATCTCCAAGGCAATGAGAGCTTCTCTTATCTTTTGCTAAGAGCAGGAGTCCCATTTGAGATAAGTTTGTATTCAAAAAATTGCTTCAACTTTTCTGGTAGGTTTCTGTCAGAATAGCTTACCTTCAGCGACATGAGAAGGATCAAATCCTTGCTTGATGAGATTCGGTGTTCCCCATTCGGTTGATATCATTAAATCGAGTCGGGGCTGATACCAAAAATCGTAATTGAATGGTACACTGGCTTCCATCCAGCAGCCTTTCGTTTCGAACGTTTCTCCGTCGAGCAGAAGGAAGTTGCCTGCAATTGTCATTCCAGAAGATAGTACCGTCCAAACATTAGATACTTCTTTTTCTTGAGAGTGAATGTTACAGTGGTAGGAGGCGCTACTGACACCCGCAGGGTCGAGCGATCGATCGCCGTCGGTGCTAACCGAGCTTTCTATCCCTTCAAGGTCGGGTAAATTGGCAGCAAACATGTCTGGAGAGGTAAAAACACTGACTTGGTATAGTGGTTGGCCCCCGCAAGTCATTGTGGAAATCATGCCAAATCATAAGCTCGGAAATAATTCAGTTTGCCACCTTTATGGTCACCATTTTCATCACCCAGGGTGCTGATCATGATGTTGCCGTCCGCCAAGCAATGAGACGTGTGAGGGAAGGACACGCCATTTTTGTGGAGTTGTTCGGGCTCGATAATCTGAAAGCAGTGGCATTATTCCAGATTCTAGGTAAACAAAACCAAGTATTGTATCAAGCCAATAGTGGTGTGAAAGGAAAACCCATCCCTGAGAAGGCACCGTGAATGAGAAAGAAGCTACAATCCAACATTCGCCCAGGAACAGCAGACCTTCCTTTGTGAAAACGAATATGGAAACCGAGGAAAGATTCCATTGATTGTAAGATTGCCGAGCCATAAGGTAGATTTCATTTATTATACAGGGTGTCCCAAAAAGATGTATACACTGTTTGAAATGCCATAACTTTGGCGAAAAAGAACTAATCGTGACGAATCATAGCTTGGGTGAGAGCTAAGGAAAAAGAAAATTTTCTGGTATGTGTTTGGTGAGGATTGCGCCATGTACTCGACCGAGGCCCCGGATTTTGGAACTGATTGATAGTCGATGGGTTATATGCTTATTTAATTTTGGTCGTAAACAGGTGATATCGCTGCTATGAGTTACTTCTGAGGCATTGAACATATCAACTTGCCGCAGCTTTTGGTTAAGCATGGAACAACATCAATATCGATCAATAATCGTAACCACTGTTTAAGAAGCTAAAACTCCTCCAACCGTGATGCAACAATAAGAAAAGGATTTAGAGTGATGTAAAATGTATGAACCATAAAAATTGCGCCATGCACCTGTTAGAGTCGTCGGATTCTAGACCTGATTGAAAGTTCACGGATAACATGCTTGTTCTACTTTGGTCGCCAACAGGTGATATCGCTGTTACGCATTCCTCTTGATGCAGTGAACATAAAAACATCAACACATAACAAGTTTAACATGCATTTCAAGATGCACTTGCACGATACGACAATGTTTTTTTTTCAATTCGGATTAAAATGAAAAAGAAGAATTTATACAAGGGAAGTGAGAAAGTAAAGTGACAGTGATAAGTATGAACAATTAATCATAATCATTAAGACAATTGTTCGAATTGGTGGCCATTTTCCTGCAAGCATATGACCCATGCACTTTCAATCAGGTCTAAAATGCGACGATTCGGACAGGTGCATAGCGCAATCTTTATGATTCATACATTTTTCATTCCTCTAAATTCTTTTCTTACAATTGCATCACTGTTTGAGGAGCTTTAGCTTGTCAAACAGTGGTTACAATTATTGATCGATATTGATGTTGTCCCTTGCTTAACCAGAAGCTGCGGCAAGTTGATATGTTTAATGCCTCAGAAGTAACTCATAGCAGCGATATCACCTGTTTACGACCAAAATTAAATAAGCATTGAACCCATCCACTATCAATCAGTTCCAAAATCCGGGGCCTCGGTCGAGTACATGGCGCAATCCTCATCAAACACATGCCAGAAAATTTTCTTTTTCCTTAGCTCTCACCCAAGCTATAATTCGTTACGATTAGTTCACCTTCGCCAAAGTTATGGCATTTCAAACAGTGTATACATCTTTTTGGGACACCCTGTACAATTTGTCGTACTCGATTTCACACAAAGGTAAACTTGGTTCAGTTTTTGGTTCTGTAACATTGCTGTGTAACACTGGGCTGTTTTCAAATGGTTATTTGATGGTCCCCCTGTCATGATGACAGTAAAGTACCGTACATGTCTTTTGATCACTTCTCGGAAAAGCCGCTTAGGAGCGTTCCAAAGCAGCTTTTTCAAATAACTCCCTCAAATGTCAACTATTCGTGAAAGGAGACACGTTGTGAAGTGCAGCTCCCCGAGCTCTATCGTTTGATATATAAAAAATGCCTGCAATTTTTTCAAAATTTCCTTGCTATTCCCCATGAATTTTTTTCAAATATTATCCCACCAAACCTTGCTTGGCCGGGTACCAATTTACCCGACCCCAGATTGATGACGGTTTAAGGTTTTTTACCGATTTGCGGTTGTACGGATCGTTGAATACCAGTCGATAGAGCTCGAGCTGCTGATCTCAAACATATGTATATTTTTACAAATAATTGAGTTTCAACAAAGTTATTCAAAAAAAGCCGCTTAGGAACGCTCCATCTTTTTTCGAGAAGTGATCAAAAGACATGTCCGATACTGTACGTTCGCTGGAGTCCTTCCATCCAATTCCCCTTTAACATATAACCAACCAGACTCCCTAGCACAATCAGTCTCCACCTTTCGTATCTACGAATCAAATCTTTGGCAGAGTTTAGAGTCATTCCGTGAACACACCTTAACAGGAGGTTTGGCCACATTCAAAAAAATATGTAGGTGTGGTTCGTGCTTTCCGTCAACGGTTTCCCAACTGACAAAGCCTGTTTTCCAATCATTAATCACATCGAGCGTATTGTGTTCACTCCTCCAGATGACGTCTCTGTTCGCCCACCATCGCAGCCAAGCAAGGTCATATTCGAGAGAAAAACGGTTCAATGTGGAACGTTTCAGATCAGAGATTCTATTCGTTGGTAGCGCTGAACACGACAGTTGTAAAGTATAATTCTAGTTAGTTGTCCGTTTTCCCTGTTTGAAGGAGAGCTTCCGAAGAAGAACTCGAAATGGACACCGTGTGTCACAAAAACCGCGACCCATTTTCACAATGCCAATAGGAGACGCAAGTGAGTCCCAGCGAGACAGTGGGTTACGGTAGTGAGAAAAGGCTGAAAAGTGGTCCCATTACGATCACGCTTTTTGTTTGAAGACGAAGATTTTCGAACTTTCCTTCTAGAACTCGCCTTTGTACATTTGTTTTTATCCTATGTATTAACTATGCAGTTGTGTTCCATAGTAGGAATGACAATATTTGACTTGGTTCAATTTTGATTTTCTTAAGGCCTGTTTACAGTCTTGCTGCCGGCAGCAGCAGCAGAAGTGGAGGATAGGGGGTTTAACGCAGTTGCAGCGTCCGGCAGCAGACCGACAGCAGGGGGGTGTTTCAAGTATCGACAGCAGCAGCAGGGGTCCCATCGCGAATAATACCGTACGATTGGCGCGCCATTTTGAGTGGGGCGCAGGCGCATTCGCCGGCAGCCATATTCATTCGGTCCCACCACGACAACTTCCTCAGCAGAATTTTGGGCCCACGCCCCGCCCCCATTTTGCTGCTGCTGCTGGCAGCACGACTGTAAACAAGCCTTTAATTTTTAATCTGAGGCGAAATGTGCTGCAGCTCGTGTTCTACTTATGGATGTGCGGGTGTTATCATGTTTTGCGAAGTATGTGTTATGCGAAGTGAAGTGATGTTTCTTATCCAAGTCTAGAACATAAGTGGTTTTGACGAGTTGATCAGACATGAAGACTATGGCCCCCTTCAGACTCTACTGTGACTGTAAACCAATAAAATAAATCTAATGAATAAATAAAGCGCTCGTTTCATCCCTACTCTTAGACGAGCAGGAGAAAAAAGAAAAAGCAAACACGGTAGATCAGTAAAAAGGGGGGTGCGCGTATTTCCGCAATAGCTGCGCCCTTTTCCGGCCGTCCACTGGACTTTCGTTGGGTCAAAAAAAAACTATTAAGTGCATAGTTGACGGTGTGGGTGGTTTTCGCAAAGTAGGTATTAGGTTGTAAACCCTCCAAAGAGAGATTTTTTCATGATTGTGCTAAAACTTTTGGAAAGGTTCTGGATTTATTTTTCGTGTGCCTATAGTTAGTGCAATTACAGCACTTCTAATAAGCCTGTCGCCCGCTTTATTTCGTTCGTATTGTATTTAATTATGGAGCCTACGCCGCGTGACCTCAAACTGCTAGGACTTTACGAATTTCGCCATGGAGTTTCTGCTGCCGAGGCTCAACGCAACATTTGCTCAGAAATGGGAGAAGATGTCGCGGGTTATTCCACTGTGGCGCGTTGGTTCAAGAACTTCAAGGAAGGAAGTTACGAGCTCGAGGACAAACCACACCCCACGCAGACAACTTCCATCGATTTAGATAGATTGAAAGCTGCTATCGAAGCCGATCCTTCCCGCACCACTCGTGATCTGGCAGCTGAGTTCCAGTGTTCACATACCACTATTGCAAAACATCTTCACGGATTGGGAAAGGCGCAAAAATATGGCCGATGGATACCACACTCATTGTCGCCTACCCAACTCGGAGCGAGAATCGCTGCCTGTGTTAACTTACTGAGTTACAAAAGGAACTTCAGCTGGTTGAAAAACTTGATTACGGCAGACGAGAAGTGGGTGATGTACACTAACCCTAGGAGAAGACGGCAATGGCTGGGTTCTCATCAACAAGGAGAACCAACTCCGAAGCCTGAACTGCACCCGAAGAAAGTAATGCTCTGTGTGTGGTGGGGTTGTTCTGGAATTATACATTGGGAGCTGCTACCTGAAGGTGCTACAGTTTCCGCCGAACTGTATTGTCAGCAGCTGGATCGTGTGGCGCGCAAACTGAAGGATAACCAGGAAAAAGTATACTTCCTACACGTTAACGCCAAACCACACGTTGCCAAAATTACTTCACAAAAAATTATGGAGCTCTCTTGGACTCTGATACCCCATCCAGCGTATTCTCCGGACATAGCTCCTACTGATTACCATTCGTTCCGATCGCTCCAGAATCACATGGAAGGGAAACATTTCGGCAAACTGGACGATCTCAAAATGGAAGTGGAAAAGTTTTTCAGGAGTAAACCGGCAGACTTCTACGCGCATGGAATCAATCTACTACCAACAAGATGGCGATGGATACTCGACAACAATGGCTCATATATTTCTTGATTTCATTCCATTTGAAAGTAATAAATTTGAAAAATGAAACTGCGTAAAAATCTCTCATCGGAGGGTTTACAACCTAATAATTAAATACTGCGCTACTGCGCAGTTGCGCGCTCCGCCTCCCTATGTTCCATCGTTACTGCGGCAGCATTGCAGTGAAGGGGCCTTATCGCCATGTGGGTTTTTCGTCTACTATGCTGAAGGCATGGATTTAAGTGGATACTTTGACTGTTTGTCACGCTTTTTGAGTATGATTATTATGTAATTTCTAATTATCTTGTTAGTAAATCGCCAGCTTCAGTACTTTAACACTGAGATAGAACAATTTTATCACATGTACACGAACGCATTAGCGACCGACAAGACCTCCGATCACTGCTCCTGCCAAAGCTCCACGGATTGCTCCACCAACCGGATTACCGTACGGCCTGTAGTAGTATCCAGGTCTATAGTAGTAGTAAGGAGAGTAGTAATAGGAGTACTGTGGCGCCACAAAAGCGAAGATCGAAAGCAGGAGCACAACGACAAACAGGCTTTTCATGGCCCTGAACACCTGAATCACAGTTCCACGCTTCTGTAGCCTAGATTGCTACTTAAATCATGGAGTTATGGACATCAAGTCGACGCAGGATATATGAAGTGATAACTCAGAAAGCTAGAGATGGAGTTCACGAGAAAGCGACCACGGCAATCGAGGAATGGGGCTATGTGTGGAATGAATAGTCCGAAAGACGGGTTTACTTTCGAACACCCACGGACGTCGTTTCTCATTCTCCGTAAAGATATGAGTTTACTACTTCGTTGGCACCAACGACCTGTGGTAGAATTGGAAGGAAATTTGGCTCGTTTTAGCGAACTTGCCTTCTTTTAAGTTCTCTCAGAGACAAAAGAACCTGTTCATCTGACTTTCCACGGCGGATTGTGTTACGAGTTTTTGCTCATGGTTCCCGCCTTAAACGCTGTTCATTGTCGAACCGAACTGCTGATGAGTGTCTATCGGCTGGACGACAGCGTTCGTTGATGATGATATAAAAAATCTACAAAACGGAAACAACACTCAATAGAGGACATTCACCCATGAACACTTTTTGATAAAATTTCGGGATACTGCAACAGGATGGAGGACAAATGAAAAGGATTGTCAGAACACGGAGCAAACAGGCAGCTGGGTACGCTACTTGATGGCACCCTTCCGAATTGTAAAGAGCACTGTATCTTGGTCAAGAGTTTTTGTCGATCAAGTTATCTATTAAATATTTCCTAGCAGGGCAAATCCTTGAAGGAACATACTTTCCGCATTTTCTCATCCCAGCACTAATAAACAAGCGAAACCACGATGTCTGTTTGTCAACTCTATGGTCCCGCCGCGATTGCCCGTTATTGTACCGTCCCAGCTATGTATTTCATCAGTTCCTCGCCGTCTCTTGCTGCATGATTTTTGTTCTTCGTTTTATTTGTTATTGTAGATGTTTTATATATGTTTTCTACTATACATTAGTTCATTTTGCGGCCTTCTGGCCGCTGAGTGGCTGGTTATACTACCCTCGAATATTGTAACTCTGCGTTTAGCGGTTGTTATGGGAGATTTCCATTACAACGGTCAAATGCTGCGACTTTCTAGCCGTTCTAATGGGCCCGAACACTATGTGATATTAGAGCATTAATAGTCGGGTGCAGGGAACCTTGACCATAATAGAAATTCTGCTTAGGAGCAAAGAAATTAAAAATGACTTTGGATCGACACTTATGAAGAAATGTTCACCGTTAACAGCGGGAACTGCTTTGTTTTCCTGCCAGGGTGACGATTTCTGATCGTAGAAATGATAGTTCAAGGGACATTTTCTTCTATTATTGGTTTCGAAAAGAACCATATATAGCAGGAACTGCAATCCAACAGGTACAGTTGCGCAAATCTGCACAAACTGGTTCCTGTCTCTCGGACGAAATTTAAGGCAGTTCGTCAAGTGCTGAGAAACCGTAATTGTTAATGTACTTTCCTCCTCCTATTGAAAACTGTTCTGTTTTGTAGTTTGGGCTGAGGTCATAATTTGATCTGTTCACGCTCTCTATTTATATCGCGAGAGCAGAGCGTTCAGAATCAACAGCAAGCGATCGTCGAGTAAGGATGACCTTGTTCTTCTCGTTCCACAATCCACCCTGTCTTCAGTAAATCGAAGAGTTTCAAATATTTCTGGTTAATAGAGACTCCCAGATATTGTGAAGCGGTTGGCGATCAGGCGAGCGATGTCGCCTTCGTCATAGGCAGGAGGGTGGACGTGACCTATGCTTCCCAATGGTATGGATAGTTCTGCTCTCCGGGCTCGATCACGGTGCTCATTAATTCTATCGGACAGCGACTTACCCGTCTCTTCCACGCACTTTCTCGAAAGTTCCACCCGAGTAAAATTTTTATTAAACCTAACCCTTTGACTCCTTCTGCTCTTCAGGTGAAACACTCCATATAGAGATTTCCTTCGCATGTTCATATCATATGTTATCGCGTTGTGCTATTCATGAAAAGCAACTCGTCTTTTCAGATCCATGAAAAACCTGCTCCTTGTTGTTCTGCTGCTTTCGGTGTTCGTTTTTGTATCACCGCAGTACTCCTACTACTACGGATATCCCTACTATGGCTACCAAACTGGATACTATTACTACAATCCGTACGCTCGTGCAGTCGGTGGAGCAATTCGAGGAGCTCTAACGGGAGCAGTGCTCGGCGGCCTTGCCGGTCGCTGATGTGATCAGTTACCATGCATTTCAGTTGCACACCTTGTTCTGAACCTTCAATGATATTTTCGGAATGCTAACATTAAAAATTTGCATTTTTAATTCGTTTTCCAGTTACTTCTTGTAATGAGAAAGGTGGTCAGGAAGAAGAGCAAACTTTCCATGGTTCTCGCATTCCATTATTCTCATTCTATACAGAACGAAAAACGACCACGCACTCATAGGAAACCGTCCAGAATTAGCAAATCTTCGCTGAACGAACTGACCCTTTGTAGGCGGTGTCGACTGTAGGAATTAAGAAGTTGCTCTTTCAGTATGATAACCTCTCCCATATATGTAAAACAAACCTCTGTTGCACAAGTTTAGCAAAAATTTACCCTAGTTCCAGCCATGCCGAAGATCATAGAAAGTTAAACATATCAGAAATTCATCTATTATTTGGCCTCAAACACAAAGCTACTTTGAGAAGATTCCCACAGAAGAGTTCCCTCGTTCGACGATATCTCACTACGAGCCTGTCGCTAGTCTCGTGCAGGCTG
The DNA here is from genome assembly GCA_030553155.1 of Nippostrongylus brasiliensis. Lineage (NCBI taxonomy): Eukaryota > Metazoa > Nematoda > Chromadorea > Rhabditida > Heligmosomidae > Nippostrongylus > Nippostrongylus brasiliensis. The sequence goes on from CP130735.1 coordinate 8,173,015, forward strand.
GTGAAGCCTGACAATAACGATTTCGAAAATAAGGCTAGTTCAGCAGACTACTTACAGAGCGATTAGTCTGCGTTCCCTAATCATGGGGTCGAGTGTGTTTTCGGTAGGCGACTCCGTCGTGAAACTATACGTTAAGGGCCCTACACACCTTGCGGTAGCGCTATATCCGTTTCCAAAGTGCTTTCTGAAAACCACCCATTCTTTCTGAAAACCACCCATATCGCCAACTATGCAATGAATAGTTTTTTAACCAGCGACAGTCCACTGGACGGCGGGGAAAGCGTGCGGTTGCGGAAACAATTGCACCCCATTTTTACTGCCTTACCTTGGTTTACTGCCGCAGTAGAGTCCAAAGGAGCCCTTAGCCAGAGTGGCTTTGTCGCGAACTGCAGCACTAAGGACGCGATCCACGTTACTCGGCTTCTGGTAGAGAAGCATCGTGAAAAACAACAGCCACTATACGTTGACTTTCTCGACCTCCAGAAGGCGTTTGACTGCGCAACACATAAGGTGATCTAGTACGGGTAGGTATGGCAAAAATATTTGGTTCATAGATTGGGTCCGAATCCGAACCATTCCAAAGAGTAGAGTACAGGCAGATCAGCTTGCACCTCATCCCAGCGTGATGAAGAGTTGTGCCGACGGAGTATCGTTAGGAGCATTATACAGCGAAAGCTGCTTTAAAACAGGAGGAACGCTAATGGAGAAGAAGATGGGTACCTCCAGCTGTAGGTTAGGTATATCTTCAAACCACCACACCTTCACACCTCCAGTATTTCCAGACCCAGGGCTACGGGATCATTGAAGTAATCGAAATTTTTCGGGCGTCCGATCGAGATTGGCAATACACAGTCAATTGGCTAGCGTTTTGGCGATGTCGCCTTCGTCAGATCCTAGAAGGTCGAATATACATATACTTGGGAGACTACTCGTCGTAATCACATTTCATCATTGCGATTATATGATGCGATGTGGGTTAGGGGGTGCAGGGTGGTGGTCTGCAATATTGCGTCGAGTCAATGCTGCTTAACTTGTTATCGTTGCCATATCTGCCATTGTTTCGTTGCTGTGTTTAACATTTCAAACTTGTTGAAGCCGACGATGGTTGAAGGCACTCAAGCTATGACAATGATGACACATTAGAGTCGACTTAATATTGCAGACCACCACCCTGCATCCCTCGACCCACATAGCGCCAATTATATCAGGTTGTCCAACAAGTTCTTGCGATTTTGTGTTTTAACCTGGCGTTCCTGGTTGAGACGTGTTAACGACCTAGCAGTAGGGTATATAAGTGGCCAACGGCTAGCTTATGCCTACACAACATTTTGGCTTTATATCAGCCGGTCACAACGATATGGAGTCATCAAAAATTCATCTTTGTCACTGCCTTCTTTACGAGTTCCAACTGGGACACTCCTCTGCTGAAGCAATCTTGTGCACGTTTTTGGTCAAGAAGCACCTAGTGCACGTACCTGTGACAATAGGATGAATCGCTTCAAATCAGGCGATGTCAGGACGGCAGTCTACGGTCGATAATGACTTGCTACTGAATGCCATCAAAGCAGATCCTTTCCAAACCACTCATGAATTGGCTGAGAACCTCTCCTGTAGCAAACCCGCGATAGTTTATAAATTGCACGAGCTTGGCTTTGTTCGGAAAATCCGGCAATGGATTCCGTATGAATTGTCACCTGACCAGCGCTATGTACGAGCTGATGCATGCCTTCCAACTTTTCCTGCTCTCGCCGTTTGATTGGTTGCACTCACTCATTACAACAGATGAGAAGTTGTTGTATGTATCACATACAGCCAGACATGCATGTGTTCCAGCGGTGGAGAAGCCACCAGCTGATCCCAAAGGTGGTCTGAACCCGAGGAAGGAGATACTGAGCGTTTTCTGGGACGTTCGCGGAAATGTTTAGTGGGAGCTTTGTCCTTCCGGTAGTACCGTCAACAGCGAAGTATATTGCAACCAACTGCAAAAACTCAGACACGCTGTCCGTGTTGGTCGTTCAGAAATCGACAAGATTTATTTACTCTATGATAATGCTAGATCGCACACTTCCAAGTGGACCCGCCAAAAGCTGCAGATGCCGGGGTGGGAAGTGATTCTACAACCACCTTACTCAATAGACCTTGCCCCAACTGACTATCATCTATTCCGCTCGCTGGCTCACTTTCTGGAAGGAAAGCGATACGATGATCGAGAAGCACTCGAAATCGACCTTCGTCATGTTTGACTTAGAACCTCCGGATTTTTATCGCCACGGCATCCACTCTACCGAATCGAAGGAGGACAATCATCAACAAAGATGGGCGGTACTTCGGTGTGGATGGTTGGTCCAGTCAAAATTTGCAAAACTTTGAAAATTGTGACGAAAATCGCAAGAGCCTATTGGACAACGTAATACCTAGTGGCGTTTGGCGAAGAGAGAAGTGGTCTTAGGTCGAGTCTACCGGAAGAGGGCAGTACGTAGCGACATTTACACAACTCAGAAGCAAAAACTTCGACTCAACAACGGACCGAATGTTCCTTGCCGATCTCATCTGTCACTGAAAAGCCGCCAACCGATTGACGACAGCCAGCGGCAGCGGTTGACGTCAAGCAGATGGCGAGTTCTCAAGGACAGATGAGCCAGGTGAAGAGCGACAACGATTGACACCGTTGTGACGGTGATCACATAACACTAGTTCGTCCAATAAACCGTTCTTGTATCACATGATTTCTCTACGTCTCCATGTGCAACGGTGCAAAAGTGCAACATTTGACGAAGTTCGAATATGGAAGCCTTTCTTACGGTGCGTTTCACTTTTTTGTGATATTCAGTCGCCTTTTAAGCGACATCGTTCGCCACGCCAACAACACATCGCTGCGGCAACTATCCGTTCACTTTTTCCAGACGAATCAATTGTGCATTGTGACGATTCGCTGTTTTTCCTCATACAATGAACTGGTTTGCCGAAGCAACTGAAGTCGAAATCGTCTCGTCTTTCGTATTCTGCTCTTCCTGATAATTCAGTTTGATGGACTCATCGCTTCTTGCTCGAGAAAACGGCAATGTTCCCAATGGTAATTATGACTAGACTATTGGGCGGAGTTGAAGAGGAATTACGGTACTGCCCTCGTTTTGCACCACTGTCTTATCGAAGGAGGTACGAGGAAGAGAATCATTACTATTTTCCCTTAGAACCTGATAGAACGTTCTCCACTACCTTTTACCGCAAGGGCAAAAGTAAAGCCCTCGGCGTTGGTCGGTGTCCTACGGACGCGCCGACGGGTTTCATTCAGTATCGTAGTGGGACGGTGAATTCGTATTTGGATTACCAGCCATTCAGCGGCCTGCAAGCCACAAAATAAAGTAATGAATAGTAGGAAACATATATAGAACATTTATCATAACAAATAAAACGAAGATGAAGAAGCATGCTGCAAAAGACTGCGAAGAACTGATGGAATACGTCACTGGAAGTACGGTAATGGGCAATCGAGGCGGGACCCTAGAGTTGACAAACAGAGATCGTGGTTTCGCTTATTTATTAGTAAGATACAGTTCATTTACGTGCAGCTGCCATGCCAAGTCAATGTCTTTACCTTCCCAGACAAGTCTTACACCAGTTTACCCAACCCCAGAGAGACGGAAGGCCTGCTCAGTCCGGACGCCTCTTACCCTTACACCTTTTACTATAGATACGACGAGTTTTTAGCCCTACATCAAATTTTTTGGGCTTAACAATATCACGAATGCTTCCTTTAAGATTGCCACCATACTTTGTTTAATGTCATATATCTGAAAGGAAATGGTGCTTACATAAAGGACTAGTGTGAAATTTTTTGAGTTGAACTGCTCGCAACATAGGGAAAAGAATATATCTTTCTTGAAAACTTTGGAAAGAGGTCAATTCTATACACCAGTGGTGTTTGTTCGTTTCTAGTGAGCAACGTCCACAGAATTTCAGAGCTCAGTAAGTCCTTAATCGAAGGAATTAGGAAATAACAGGAGTTAACGGTAGAGCTTCGTAATACTGCGCTATGTGGGTTGGGGGGGGGGGGTGCAGGGTGGTGTTCCGCAACTTTACGTCGACTTTAACGTGCTATCATGGTTATATCTGCTATTGTTTACGATCAACTCGTTCGGTTTTGACATGTTTGACATGCAAACCTTTCAGTCGACGCAATATTACAGACCTGTACGCTGCACCCCCTCCCAACTCACATAGCACCCGTAATGGTATTGCATTCAGTGTGGTGTACTGCTACTTAAGGATCTGAGGGCGCGCGTGGTGCAGTGGTAATGGGCGCTGCTGACACACCAGCACGGTTGATCGATCCTCGCCCGGGCCAACCAACCCTTCCATTTGTCCGGGCTCGCTAAATTGGTGCCAGACTACTCTGGGAAGGTAAAAACACTGACTTGGTATAGCGGCTGGCCCCGAAAGTCATTGTATAGGCCAAATACGTATTCACCAAGTCACTACGATTCTGAGTTGAACATGAATGCGGCGGCGCGTCCCTCGGGGACTAACCAATGCCGACACCTTTACCCTTACCTAAGCAGATAACTGTGTAGCTTCTTGAGTTTTCCGGGAAATCAAAAGCGATAGAATCGTACCGTGCACAAGGGAGAAACGCCTTTCTACCCTGAAAACCGCTCCGACAGCTCTTCTCACACCTTGTGACGATTTGCTAATGATATTATTTGTTGCTCTAATATTGGCTTTAATTTGCAGAATGAGCAGAACACTGTTCGCTTGTCTGTTGCTCCTGTCCATGGTGGTTGCTATTACTGAAGCCGCTTACGGGTATTACACGAGAACCACCTACTACTACGGTCGACCATACTATGGCTACTACAGACCAACAGGAGTGAATCCGGTTAAAGGAGCGATCACTGGAGCTCTAGTTGGCGCCGTTGCTGGAGCGGTCTCTGGCTGATGTCCAAATAAACGCTTTATTTCTAATCTTTGCTCACGCATTCAGACTCCTGGCACATTGCTACACTAACTCAATCGCAAAATGGAGATCACGCTGTCCGTACTCTGTGCGATCAACATAAGGAATCTAATCGCATAACCGCGATGGAAATTCAACAATCTTAAGAAGCCTATCGTAAAATTATTGACGGTAAAGGTGTCGGCGCGGGCCAGGTGCTACACCAATTAGGTGTTCTTACCTTTTCAGAGAAGTCTAGTACCAATTTACCGACTCCGGAGGGATGGAAGACTTGGGTGGCCCGGGCGAAGATCGATTGATCGTGCGGCGGGTGTAAGCAGCGCTTCTTACCACTGCACCACGCGCGCCCATCATTGAATTATTGGGTCGATTAATAAATAATTGGACATTTAGAGTACCGGGGGATTAATAGACCAATTTTTCTAGCCCAGCCGATTGACCTACGAACCACAGATGTCTGAGGAGCACTAGGGATGTCTTACAAAACACGACTATAGTACTATTTCCACCTTGCTCCTCAGCTTGTTCAGGTTCAACTTTGTAACATGTTCTTTTCCTCAATGGTGTAAACGCCAACACTGAATTTCGATGCCCAAGAGTTGACGGTACTTCGAGCAGGAGCACTTTCGTTATAAACCTCCTTCAAATGTTCGGGGAATTGGTTGTTGGAGTATTGGATATTGGTGTTGCATAAATAACTGGTCTATCATACCATCAACACCCGATTAGTTCCTAATCTCGGGCATTTCTCAAGCAGCTTACGCTTCATTTCTAGCACATCTCCAATGAACAAGTCTGCTGTAATTGTCTGTCCATTCGGTAGCAGCGAATAGTGCACGACTCCACGACTAGTGAACCAGAATGATTGCAGGATCTTCCTCATATGAGGGGCCGGCTTTCTAATTTGTTCAGGCTTCGCGTGCTTCCGAAGCCGCTGGATCACCCGTGTGGTGTTATCGTAGATGCACCACTTCTCGAACTGTGCCACGATTGAGTTCAACCACAAAGTTGTTCTGGAACGGTTGAGATGGTTCTGGCAGATGACCTCTCGTTGTCGCTTCTGAGTCGGAGTCAGTGGATGGGGTATCCATCCTTGCAAAACAGCTCTTCCACTCCGTTTCAGATAGCGACAGACAGTGGTACATGGAGTGTTGCTAATCTTCCACCACGGACAGGCCGCCTTCTAACTGCTGCTAGCACACACATCTGTTCGTCCCAATCGGTCTTCCAACACGCTTCATATCAGTGGTGTCAAATATTCTTTTTCGTAAGCGGTTAAACCAACTTTGGCGCGTTGATTTGCAACAGGCATCTCTGCCTAACAAGGACACTATAGCTTGGTAAGCAGCGTAGGCAGACAGACCAGAACGGAAGTTACGAAGAAGCACGTCGCGATGGTTCGATCTCCACTTCATTTTCAAAAAATCACCGAAGTGCGGCTAGTAGAACAAAACAGTCGACCAATATGCGTTGGAAGCAATCGTCGAACATCTTCATGGATTTTGTATAAGCAAGTTATGACATGTACAACGTACATGGTCCAAATAGACCAGAAACTTATGAAACACCCTAATAATATGGTGGCCAGATGAAAAGAGAAAAAAGCATGACCGGATAGATGGCTAATCGGCTAAGAGGGCTAAGAAACACTCCTTGGGGCGATGTCTTCAAGGGGCCCAACACTTGGGGGCAAGAAACTGGTTGTCGAACAGAGAGCTATGTAACTTCATAGTTGTACTGGACAGAGTACGCATAAATACGGAGAACAATCTCTTCATATGACCCTACTATATAATAGGCGAAACCGCGGTGGCTCATATGGGTCCCGCCGCGATTGCCGTTTACCGTACACCAAGAGCACCCACAGGGGAGCTAATGAGATTGCTGCAGTTCTTTTCAATCTGCCTTAAAAATTGTGACTGAATGCCAAATTTACCAGGATTTCCATTTCATTTGAGTCGGCCGATAGGCCGCTAGAGTACTGGTCTTTTCATAGGGTATAGGTGAGAGAATAGGAGCCTTAATAAACGGCCAAAATGTGGGACAAATTTTAAAATCCCCTATCTCATCACGGCTGACTCGGCTTGTGTATAACTTTAGAGAAACAGGTTGGCTCTGAGCTAACCATGAGCGCAGTTTGATCTTGACGCCGCCGAAATCGGCGTTTTTCGGAGCAAACTAGTTGTTTTCAAATCGAAGTACGCGTTCTCGAGTTCATCAAGCACTTGATGAACATTCAAGTTGACTAAACCACCCAGACCACATTTCTTTGCTAAAGAGTTTCACTCGCATTGAGCACGTTTCATAAAACCGATCATCACACAAAAAAGCAGCGTGGCGAACGTTTGGTCAAATTTTCCCTAATCAAATAAACCACTTTGGAATCTCCACATCCATTCTATGGATCTTCTTTCCGAGATATTCGCATCTACGTCCTCCGAATGGATTTTCTCGTGACCGAAAACTCTTCTGAATTCAGATTTTTCAGCATGAACCCAACGCTGCTTATCTGCGTCGCACTGCTGTCGATAACCATCGGATTCACAGACGCACAATATGGATACTACACGAGAACCACGTATTACTATGGACGTCCTTACTTGGGTCCCCGTCCATATCCGCTTAGACCACCGTATCGACCAGTTGTTCGTCCAGCGGTAGGAGCAGTTGGAGGAGCGATAGTTGGAGCAATTAGTGGTGCGATGAGCGGCAAATGAAACAATAAATCTTTGCTAGAGAGTTTCACTTGTAAAGAATACATTACAGAAAACTGAGCACATCCGAAAACAGTCTGATCAAAATGCATACTAGTTTATATTCAAAATCGGCCATGAAAGGTCAAACATTTCATCAGTTATTCATATTTTTTTGAGAAAATATCACAGTGGAACGAAAAACGTCTCGATTTTTTTTTGCTGGAACAGAACAGCGAGAGCGTCCTCTCCGTCGGCAAAAAAGTTGGTTTCCATTAAGAAGTGATTGTGTAAGCTACTACACCGTGCTACACCTGTGATGAAAAGGGCTCGAAGTTCATTTATTCATTTATTTCCTTGCCATAAGGCGTGCTAGCCATGAAACAGGGTGGTAGCAATGAAACGAGGTTAGCAAACGAAAAGAACAACGGTGGAAGAGCTAGTATTACAAATTGGATAAAAACATCAAAAAAAATAATACTAAAGAAGGAACCAGTACCATTAACTACGTAGAGACAAACATACAGATCATATCCTCCAACAGGCAATACTGCAGATATTATTAGCGCTTGGATGCAGTTTCTATTGCATATTAGAAATTTCAGTCCATAGGCAGGGATGACATCATCAAGTAGATAGGAATTCTCAACGTCAGCAGTTTTTAGGCCTATGAGTTGCTCAAGCTGGGCCCAGATTCATGAACTGACGAGCGGTCTCCGAAACCGCGGCGTCGCCAGAACCAGACGGCAGAGTCGATGAGGGATTGCGTTTAACGCAGGAAGTTTAGGATAAGTAGAGAAAGGTGCGCGCCGTTGGCAGACTATATCTCGGGGTTTATCGGTGTTTACCAATGATGAATGTGGACCCTGATTTCGAGTATGAGCTCAATTTCCGGAAAGAAACTGAGTTGATCCAACCTTCCTTTAGCGCGCACCTCTGAGGCGGCGTGCTATCTCAGAGTCCTCTTTAACCAGGTAAAAGGTAAAAAGGTAAAGGTGGCGGCGTTCATCAATCCCGTGAAGACGCGCCATACATTCGTGCTCCATTCAAAATCGTAGAGGCTTGGTGAATGCGTATTTGGCCTATACAATGACGTGCGGGGTCCGGCCGCTATACCTGTTCAGTGCCTTTACCTTCCCAGACAAGCCTGGTGTCAATTTACACGACCCCGGAGGTATGGAAGGCTTGGTTAGCTCGAGCCGGGATCGATCGCTCGACCGTGCGGGTGTCAGCAGCGCCTCTTTCCACTGTACCACGCGGGTCCTTTAACCTGGTACGCACCCGAAATTCGTGTATGTCGCAAAACGATCAAAAATTCTGCGCGAAACTGTCTAGACGAATTCTTTCAACGAAATTCATAAAAACGATTCGTGTAGACTGATCAGAAACCATAGGGCGTCCGTTCAACAAACGGTTTCGAGGACCAACCTGTAGGTGAACGGAGACCGGTTAGCTCGGGAACGTCAACAACACAAAGAATTGAGTGAGATGTCGTCCAATTGGACGATGTTGAGACATTGATGCAGTTATAAGGTGTCAAAAACGAACACAGCTGAACCATTTTCGCTTTTACACTCTCAGGTGTTGGTGCGCTACTGTCGAGGTGCTTTTTCACCTTCCATCTTTACAGCACTTATCGGAAAGCCAGCCAACAAGGCCTCTATTCCAACAATGAAGACCCTTCTAAGCTTGAATTATGCTGGTGAGCCGTTCCTCGTTAGAAGGTGGTGGGCTGTGATCTGAAGTTTCAGATTACCCCTGATCTACTCGGCCAACATCTAACTCTCCGCGACATTTGTGACGAATTTCTTGATTTTCATTACCATATCGTACGGACGAGATGAAATGGAGCGATATACCCCGCTATACCCTCTAGGTGGCCCTACTTAAGTTAACTAAACTTTGGCTAGTGATATGATCAGACTGGGTCACATTAATCATTCCGGTAACGTAGGTCGGTATAAAGGCAGGAAGTCATTGTCTATCGAAAGACTGTCTTTTCAATGGATTAGAAATGGATTATCGAAATTTAAAACGCTTCCAATGCCATTCTAGACAATATCTCGGTCTCATGCTGTGGAATCCTGCACAAGATATTAAAATCTTCCACGTCGTGAGCTTCATGTTTGTGCCTTCACAGCATTCCTGGTGAGTTACCTCTTTTCTTAGGGGTCAGTGCTAGACGAGAGTGATTTTTATATGAAGTGCAGACTTCCATCACATGAGACGAGATATCGACTAGGAAAGCATTGGAAGCGTTCTAGATCTCAACAAACCATCCAATATTAAAGGTAAAGGTAAAGGTGCCGGCGTTGATCGGGCCCCTGAGGACGCGCCGCCGCATTCGTGTTCCATTCAAGTCGTAGAGGCTTGGTGAATGCGTATTTGGCCTATACAATGACCTGCGGTGGCCAGGCGCTCCAGGGCCTAAATTCATGACGGGTATCGGCACAATATACCTGAGAATAAACCCCGGTCGGCGCTATTATTCGCATTCGTGAACGCGCCGCGGAGTTCATTTGGGGGATATCGCGGGTCTATTCCACTCCGCGGCGCGTTCATGAATGCGAATAATCGCGCCAACCGGGTTTATTCTCGGGTATATTGTGCCGATACCCGTCATAAATTTAAGCCCAGGTCAGTATATTTACCTTCCCAGACAAGTCTGGTACCAATTTACCCGACCCTGAAGGGATAGAAGGCTTGGTTAGCGCGGGTCGAGATCGATCGCTCGGCCGTGCTGATGACAGCAGTGCCTCTTACCACTGTACCTGTACCACGCGGACCCACGTACAACATTAAGTTTTCAAAAGGGGGTTTTTCGAAAAGCAATAACTTGTTCCCGCTCACACCGACCTATGCTCCCGGAAAGACTGATGGCAAGTATCATAGCCAAAGTTAATAGCTACGTCGCATCTCCTGTAGAGCTGGGCATATTTCTTTGACAGATTTTCAAGTTTGTCAAAAATGCTAGTGATGGTTCGGTGCTGGGTTGGACCTGCTAATTATAAGAAGTTTCGATCCATTCTTCAGGGCTTTGAAGACAACAAACAGGTAGATACTTAAGACCAATTAAAATGTCGTCCACCCACTAACCTTGTCTATCACAGAATAGTGCAATAATTATCGCAAACCATTGTTTTACCACGTCTAGGTGCCCATGGAAAAAACCCACAGAGCCACCAGAGCGTTTACGGAGCTTTCATTATGCTCATGGGGACACTGCATGTCGATGCATCCAGAGGAGAATTTAAGTTGAATTCGGGACATTCTAGGGTAAATCCGTCTTGTGTTCCAACAATTGTACTGTTATTTTCGTCTGTGTTTCTTGAAATATATTTCACGCGTATTTTGAGCAAAACGGCGCTTTTCGGCGCAACAAAGCGCCGTTTTCGTCGTTTCGCGGCACTTCCAGTGCTGTAATTTCGACTTTTCAGAATGAATAGAACACTTGCGCTCTGCCTCGTCATTCTTGCCATTGCGATCACTTTTTCTGAGGCACAGTGGGGCTACGGCGGCTACGGATACGGATACGGCTACCCTTACGGATTCGGAGGGTACCGACCGTTCTACCCCGGCGGTTTCGGCTGGGGACGACGCATCAATCCGACCACTGGAGCAATTGAGGGAGCAATTCTTGGAGGACTAGCTGGCGCGATGAGTGGCAAATAGTCGATTCAGTGCTTTTGACGTCCCACCATCTCTTACCGAAGGAACGACTCCCTTCTCTGACTCTTCAACCCACAAATTTTCGAATTTTTCAAATTTTCTAAGGATTTCATGACAAGATTTTTGAACTTAATAAAGTTTTGTCGTCCTATAATTGAACATACCTCAGCGCAGTTTAAAAATGATTAACACAAAAGGGAAGCTCACCTATGAAGACATCCTGTCTCTTAATGCACCGAATAGAAAATGGTAGCCTTACTGACCTTTTCGAGAAAAATGGCACGCTCATCGGCGATGTTGACGACATAGATGCGATCAGAATTCAAGCATGGGAGTATCAGATGGCTCCTGTCAATTGAATATTTATTAGGTTGACCCAAAAGTTCGTGTGCATTTCAGATTTTGACATTTTTATTTATACTCGAGAAAAACAGGTAAATAATCAATTAGGGTATCATGATTACGCAGAATTCACTGCCAGCGATCCGATAAAGAATTGTGCTTAATTATGCTATCCTTATTGGTCATTTATTTGTTTTTCTAGAGAGATGAATAAAGGAAGTGAGAATCTGATTTGCACACGAACCTTTGGGTCACCCTAACAGAAAGGCATTTTACAATGTAAAGAATCTTGGATCTACCTCTTTGCTGATGGTTTGTCATAACATGACGAGCAAGCGTTCCAACCCGAGTGGTGTACCTCGTCGCCCTTATATGGAAACACGATTTTCGAGAGAAGCTGAATAAAAATTCTTTAGGATTCATGGAAAAAGACGAAGTGTATTTTAATTATTCTGTTAATGTTAATGTTAATTATGTATTTTAATCAATGGTCTGTGACTTGAATAGAGCAACATCGTGAGAACCATAAAAATGAGAAAATAAGGGTACAGTTTCAGATAGTGAGGAACGCTTTGTTTCAGATAACATTTTTATGGTCCAACAGATGAAGGATTCTGGTCCGCAACACCTCGTTTGGTCATCGCTGTTTGCCTACGTTTATTCTCAAGCCGACCTTCCTCTTTGGAACTCTTGGCTCAGAAGGAGAGCAATTGATAAGATAACGTACTACATATAATAGTATCCGCGACCTCTATCGATTATAGGACAAAATGGATCAATCACCGGTTCATTCCCAAAGAGCTCATGGTTAGCACAGAAGTTGAAAAATGCTGCAGACAAAAAAGACTTCTTTATGAAAAATGGTACCTGACAAAAAGTGTCGCTGTCAGGGTCCACATCAACAGCGGCTAACATGTCTCCGGCGTCGGCCGTAGCATGAGCACAGGTCACAAAGAGCACCTGGAAAGCAATTCTCAGCCGCTGTTCGTACGCGACTCTGCAAGACACGGAAACTATGGGAAGTCGTCTTCAACACTTTTAGTAGCTGGTTAAAGAGCAAGTGAGAGTTCGGTTTATTCAGGTTATCATCCGACATCTGTTGTCGAATGAATTCATGAAAACAAAGTTTCAATAAATATTTCCACTAGCCACTTTAGATGAGACTGGGGTGCTTCTTAATTTCTATGTTTTTTTCTGCTTCGAAACTGTAGTTTTTTCAAATTCTTCGTGAGTTCCAATGTGACTCAACTGATTATTTGAAGATCAATCTCCGCTAGGTGTTTTTAACCACCGTATTTTGGAATCAAATCAGAAGGACCTGGGTCTTTCTCTGCGTGGTTTCCTTAACCTACTAGCTCGTGTGTAGATTTTATGTAACTCCGTTAATGGACCTAATGCATTTTCTCAGTTTTAATGTCTGCTTCCAGTAATGTGTATGTTGCGGCACGCGTTGGCTTCTGCTGACGTCTTGAATAAATAAATAAATAAATAAATAAATAAATAAATAAATAAATAAATAAATAAATAAATAAATAAATAAATAAAATAATAAATAAACAACTAGACAAATAAACAATTAAAAATAAATAAACAAATAAATAAATAAATAAACAACTGTATAAATAGATAGATAAATAAATAAAAAAATGAACAACTGAATCCGATGAGCTCAAATATATGCATATTTTTACAAATAATTGAATTTCAACAAAGCTATTGAAAAAAGCCGCTTTGGAACGCTCCTAAGCGGCTTTTCTGGAAACTGATCAAAAGGCATGTCCGGTACTGTATCGTGAGTTCCAGCGTGACTCAGCTGATTACTCGTATATCAATCTCCGCTAGGTGTTTTTGACCAACTTATTTTGGAATCAAATCGGAAGGACCTGGTTCTTTCCCTGCGTGGTTTCCTTAACCTACTAGCTCGTGTGTAGATTTTATGTAACTCTGTTAATGAAGCCAATGCATTTTCTCACTTTTAATGACTGCTTTGAGTTGTGTGCATGCTGCGGCACGCGTTGGCTTCTGCCGACGTGTTGAATAATTAAATAAATAACTTAGATAACAAGGCAACAATGAACTGAACCTTCTCTCGCGGACCCTTGATAGCATCCTTCGGAGTGGCGTAACCGGGACCGCAGCATTTCGGCTTGCATGAACTCATTCTGAATGGGATACTAGAAGATGTATAACATCTGATTGTGGAGAGATGGTCAGCATGTGCGTTAAAAACGAAAAAAAATAGAAAATTTAATAAATGACACACAAATAAGAGTGAAAAACTGTGAGCAGTATGGTGGAGTTGAGCAAATGTGGTTCTATGCCCCTCAAGCTCCATATGGCGAGATACTGATATTTTTCTTGTCACAGAAATGAGGCGACTCTAAATAATTGAAGACGAAGCTATCAAGTCTACTTTGTAAATCATTACTGATGTTTTTCTTGTATCAAAAGCATTTCCTATGGAAGAAATGATCGAAAACTATAGCATTTTCTATGAACATCGACAATGAAAAAGAAACGGTAACAAATGAAACGTCAAATCTTTTCATTGCCTACAGCACTTCTTAACAGCTCTCTTCAAATTTTGCATGTAGCACTCCGTCGTATTGAGTTGGGTTTTTTCTTTTTTCTTTTCAATTTTGTTTTAGATTCTGATAATTTCAGGTTTTACAGTGTTCACTTTTGTGTTTTCCTCCACTTTAACCATTTTATCCATTGAGCTGATTTGATTGCCTGTTCAATTGCAGTTTGGGCGCATCTTGTGGTGTACATAATAAATAAATGAATAAATAAATAAATAAATAAATAAATAAATAAATAAATAAATAGAGAGAAGGTATAAAATGTAAAGAAAACAAAAACAAACAACAAACAAAACAACAAAAGTATATAAAAGTCACTTCTACAAGTCATTGACAAAAAATCCTACGCTTCTAGATCAATCTAATACATTGAAATGTTTTATGGATGGTGAAGCAAACAGTTGGAAAAAACCCGGCAGCGCCAAATAATACGGAATCGATAACGGTCGGCATGGTCAACGGTCACCAATCAAGGCCATCGGAACAATAATCTCACAATTATCAGGATGCTGTGAGCAGAGGACCTTTAATTGGTGAGGAAATCTCTGAAGTGGAACTGTGAAATTCGATGTGCTTACAAAAACCTGTTCTATCGATATTAATAACTATGAAAGCTGAACTTTGTAACTTGTAAGGCACTGAGGACAAGCTCGATATATAGAGCTGCCACAAATACAAATACTGTATACTACAAATAGTGCAAATATATAAAGCATGAAAATAAATAATATGAAGCGTTTTGAATTTCAACAAGCCATCCAATATCAAAGGTAAAGGTAAAGGTGCCGGCGTTGATCAGCCCTTGAGGACGCGTTGCGACGAGCAAATTGGGTAAAATCGTATTTTTTACATTTCCAAAACGTTACAGCTTCTGAAGCCCAATTGAGAGAAAAACGGACACCTACCGCAGAACATATTCAGAAAATTGGCTCGGCAAAAGAGAGACGTAGGCAATCAAAAGAGAAGGTGTCTTTGAAGGGAGCCAAGAAGGAGCCAGGAACTCGGTCAATGAGGTCAGGGAGGCTCAATACCTCTTCTCAAAGTTAGCATCCACACATTATTTTCTCTAGGTTGAACCATATGGTAAGACTACCGTGTCACTGTGTTCGGTTCACTTAGCAGGGTGTTACCTCTGGGCATTTTACCCGAAATAGATAGGAACTGGAAGCTTTTTAAACTAACGA
This sequence comes from Nippostrongylus brasiliensis, assembly GCA_030553155.1. Taxonomy (NCBI): domain Eukaryota; kingdom Metazoa; phylum Nematoda; class Chromadorea; order Rhabditida; family Heligmosomidae; genus Nippostrongylus; species Nippostrongylus brasiliensis. The sequence goes on from CP130735.1 coordinate 8,188,439, forward strand.
CTGAAAGATATTCGAATGGTTCAAGGTGCAAAGCAACCCCTTGGGATTGTAGTTTCTCCTCCAGCAGGATCTACTTCTATTTACCTGTATAATACAGTTTCCTTTTAACAAAGAGAGGGAGAGATTAACATCCCGCGAACTAGCACAACAATTGTGACGTGTTAAGCAGCGAAGCGAAACCTGCGTTGGATACGAGGCCGCGAAGCGGACGGCGGTCGGCCCAGTTGATGAGCTTGCCACCCGTGAAGACATATAGCTGACGAGACCTATTGTGCGTGATGGATGCTCTATTGTTTACTGAGGTGGTGTCAACATGATTCGATTGTAGCGTGGTCTCATGTCTATGTGGAACGTGAGCCAATAAAGAGTACACTATCAAGAAGCAAGACAGGTGATAAATATAATAAAATTGGTGGAAGTATCCTGTTTCACCTCTCCCCAAGTCTTATTGTTAGGGCCCTTTCACACTCTACTGCGGCAGTAAACCAATGTAAAAGGTAAAAGGTGAAGGCAAAGGTGCCGGCGTTGATCAGTCCCCTGAGGACGCGCCGCCGCATTCGTGTTCCATTCAAGTCGTAGAGGCTCGGTGAATGCGTATTTGGCCTACACAATGACCTGCGATGGCCAGCCGCTATGCCAGGTCAGTGTCTTTACCTTCCCAGGCAAGTCTAGTACCAATTTACCCGACCCCGGAGGGATGGAAGGCTTGGTTTGCCCGGGTCGGGATCGATCGCTCGACCGTGCGGGTGACAGCAGCGCCTCTTACCACTGTACCACGCGGGCCCCTAGTAAACCAATGTAGAGCAGTTAAAATGGAGTACGGGTACTTCGGCAAGAGCTGCACGCTTTTGCGCGGTCCACTGGACTGTCATTGGTCTGAAAACTATTTAGTGCTTAGTTGATGGTTGATTTTCCCAAGGAAATTAGAGAGCGGATACTGTGCTACGGCGCAGCTACCTAGCGCTCCGTCGATACCTATGTTTCATCATTACTGTGCCAGCAATGCAGTAATGTTTGAAGGGGCCTTTATCCAGGATATACTCAGCAGAAGGTGGATATGAAAGAATGATGGGTCGAAGTCGATTACATAGTGGTGTATAGGTGACAGACTCCTACTCCCGGAAGTTCGTCAGTAGGGCAAGGAGTATAAGCGAGAGCGCTACGTCTAGAGCCCTTTTATATACCGGAAAAAGAGTTAAGTTACTAGGGTAGGTGAGAATGGGCTGAAGCATGTGCTACGAGAGACCATAAAAGAGGTAATTAGTCTAGTAGTACTTACTAGTGATTTAGCTTTTAGATATCTTTAGAGCATGCTAGTAAATAAGGGTTGGCACGCACATACAAACTTTTCTGAATTTTAGAACAAGAAGTTCTAGGGCCCTCATTAGCGCGTATAAAATTTACATTCGGCCAATAGCTGAAAGCGGGACAAATGTTTACAATCCATAGAAACGAAAGGATATACTTTTTCTAAAGAGAATTCAGAATAACCTTGTCCGTAAGTTGTTCCCAAGGTGGTGTCATGGAATGGGCAATTCCACCATTCCCGATAGGGCTAGTCAACTAGAATTACCATCTTTAAGAGATAGAAGACTGGAATTTGATCCGGTAACGATGTTCAAAATACTGACAGGCAGTGTAAACTTGGACAATTCGATGTTCTTTTCGAGATTTCTACACCCGGAAAGAGGTGGGGTGGTCTTAAACCAAGTGATGCTGTAGTGAGAAGCCAAATCAGATCACATTTATTCTCTAATAGAAAAACTCGAAGGTACCGTGTTTTGCTGAGGGACAAAGGGAAAACGTACTTCAGATGTCTCTTGGTTAATTTAAAAGTCTTCTCGACCAGCAAATCAAGGAATACTAGATTTTCGGTCGTCGTTGGTGTCTATGATGTATTCCTTTTCGTTTTTCACGTCGTCTTAGTAGCTTAAATTTAGTGAACTATTTTCTATGATGCATATTGTATCCTGGTTTTAACCAAGTTCCATGGCGCTTTCGCGCAGTAATATGTTCTTTGTGCGAGTAGATATAACACAGACAGATAAATAAAGTGGTTATGTTTCAGGTACGATTTCCTCGAACCTTCAATATGACATTGAATAGCGATATGGCAACATTACGGGTAGCCTAGATTATTTAGTATGTACAGCGTTATTTCGTCCTACGTCTTGGCGTAACTGCATTCGTCAGAGTCTCAAACTTGAATAACTTTGCGCAAACAGACTTTAATGGCCCAAAATTTTGTGTAGACTGTGGTACTTTGTTGTTGATAACGATGGGCCGTACATTTGCGAACGAATGCTATAATCTGTAATGGCCACATCGTACATCAGCGTCAATCAGGATTTCCTTATGAGGCATCCTAACATACCGAAAACATAAAATTTTAGAGCTTGCTCTCCGTACACATGTACTTCCAACGTGTTCCTAGGCAACAACAGAGAATAAAACGGCGTTTACGGCTTTAAAACTTCAGGAAACATGCAAATGCGAGCTTTGCATTCGAAGGCTGTGATATTTGTGGAACGACCGAACTGTCCACCACGAATCCAGTGTTTTAATTGGTCAACGAGACAGAATCTCTAGACCATAAAGGTAAAGGTAAAGGTGCCGGCGTTGATCAGTCCCCTGAGGATGCGCCGCCGCATTCGTGTTCCTTCTAGAATTGTAGACGCATGGTGAATCCGTATTTGGCCTATATAATGACTCGCAGTGGCCAGCCGCTATACCAAGTCAGTGTTTTTACCTTTCCAGACAAGTCTGGTATCACTTTACCCACACCGGAGGCATGGAAGGCTTTGTTGATCCCGGCGAGGATCGATCGACCGTGCGGGTGTTAGTAGCGCCTCTCGCCACTGCACCACGCGCGCCCTAAGCTTCGGAAACCTAATATGGATTTGTTCACTCTGATATCTTGTCTCTGCTTATGTCTCGTGTTGAGGATTTCAGAGCAGTTCAAAAAGCCATTGCCAGAGACCATGACCCCCGCAGGTAAAACCTAGTAGCATAGTAACACCAACGAAGACGTTATCACTTAATGTTATTATCGCCCGAGGATGAGCAGAAGAAAGATATTTCAAGCAACCGAACCGAGATTTATGTAACAACGGCGAACGCTGGAAAAGCCGTGTAAAAATTTGTCACCGATTCGCATTCATTTTCTGAGCTCGGAACAATCCCCCTTCCGAAATCAGAGGGATATACAATAACGTAAAGGATAACATCGGGCTACAAAGTCGTGATCTGCTCTGAAGAAATCACTATAAAGTAGGCGGAACACTCTCCATTTTCAGATGGTAGCGAGGTATTACACCGTGGTATATCGAGGTATAACATTTTGTTCGCGAAAAACTAGCGCTGACGGTGAAGATGATGTTCGAGAAATGCTAATTTTATGCCCCGTTGTTCCCACAATGAAATCGTTTCGTGTATATACGATAGTGGACCGCATTGGGACAACGTTGATCAGTCTTATAGGCTTCAATGCCTCCGTTATTTTCAGAATATCCTTCTTGTTTGAAAAGCAAAGCAGCCCTCTGAGCTCGCATGCTCTTCTCTTATCAGACACTTTTAGACTTAGTTCTTCTTGTTAAAAATTCGCTGCAGTTTCGGACGAGGAGTAGGTCCAAAAGCATTTTTGGCTCTCTAACTGAAACACTTCAGTCCTGTAGTTTTCTCGCTCTGAGGGCTCGTTAGACGCCACAAAAATGCAAAATCGAAGCGCAATCAATAATGAACGCCATTGATCGAATTTGCTCCTTTGCGTTAGTGGCGCAGTCCGGTGGCGCCGCGTCTAAGCAGAAAAATTAGGCATATAATCACATAGGAAAGAAATTAACCTAAAAAAGTAATTTTCGTCAAAATGTCCTCCAATAAGGAGTAGCAGCCTTCTAAAAAATCCTAACGACCAGTAAGTTTGCTTATATGAGGCGTCACCGGACTGCGCCACTAATGCAAAGGAGCAAATTCGATCAAGGACGATAATTGTTGATTGCGCTTCAATTTTGCATTTTCGCCGCGTCTAAACGAGCCCTAACACTGTTACCTTACGGAGAGCCAATTTTTACGGTTCGGTCAAGTCGCTAACTGAAAAATTTATGACCCCTCAGAGGACAAGAAACATCGCCTCGGGTGCCTAAGAAAAAATGATTGGCATTATTCTGCACTTACAGCGGATATTTGGATTGCACAACCGGATTAGAACAACGTCCATTGCTATGGATCGTCCTTAATTTATTAGGCTGAACGCTTCATTCCGGTCGTAAATTAGACGGTTTTCCATAGAATTTGATCTGCCAACCATACTATTTTGTAATTTGAGTGGTGTACAAGTGCTTTCCCAAACGCGACCAGTAAAATTTCGGGTGTCGTTTTTTCCATTCTTGTACCCCCTCGTCCAAATACATTTCGTGCGTTTCTTTATTATGCCCATAGCATGACATGTTAAGCTGATCATAAAAGTGGATAAAGAAATTCAATTCAAAAAAGTGAAGCCCACGGAGGCTTTTTTTCCACTTTGAGCGAATAGCTTTCAACACTATTGCGGGTCGATATACAGTGTTTGCCATCGTTATAGCGACCCATACACAGTTCTTTAGAGTGCGATCAAACATCTATATATGTGCACTTCTGCAAAACTGCCTAGGCCTGGACAAATTTGCTATCTAGGTGCTCTTCCACCAGTGCCCTCAAAGGTCAGCACCACAATTCCTATATTAGGCTCGCCACTCAGAAATACAAACCGCGTACCTGCGTCGTCTTGAAGTTTTGCCAAGCTTCGGTTTAGTGAAGTTACCAAAGAAATGGTTTATTTGTCCGAATTAAGTCCTTCCCTGATTGTTCTTCTTCTTTTTTTATCACATGAATGCATCATGAGATGTACCAATGAACCAACGTAAGACAACATAAATGGAAACGTGTAAGCTTGTGATTAACATAGAACAAACATCTAACCCTGATTGTTAACAATATCAGAAACAGAAAGATGGGAGTCTATCACTCTGAGAATGTCCTTCGATTCATCGAAATGTTTTATTTTTATTGTTCTATTATTAGTTTCGTGGAGCCGTTTGATGCCACCTATCGTCGACGCTTCGCTTACGTCGATTTTGTTACACTTTCTCTTTGCAGAATGATAAGAGCTGCCGTGACTTGCCTTTTTCTACTGGCAGTAGCAATCACCCGTATTGACGCATACTACGGGTACGGATACTATCCAGGATGTTCGTACTACTGCTACAATCCGAACTTCGTCCCAATGAATCCCGGAATGGGCATGATACCCCCAGGGCAAGGTGCGATGCTCGGAGCGGCTGTCGGTGCTGTCGCTGGTGCGCTCGGACTTGTTTAAACCAATAAAATTTTTGTATCAGAATTTATGGTGAATTTAAGACTCACGTAAGAGGAAAGGCATACGAAGAAGGAAAAACCAAATCAATAACCAACAGCTCACCAACAATGCACTAATAAGTACGCGTGTCCATGAGCCACTTTCATCATTAAACCCGCGATAAACCCCGATCAAACCCCGAACGACGCGCAAACCGAGATTCCTAAACGCGCGTCGTGGTTTGAAGTTCTTGGGTTAATCGCGGGTCTCGCGGGTCTATCATATGTCTTGTCATGTCATCATGGCCCACATTCAGCATTGATAAACCCCGATAAACCCCGCGGTTTCGGAGACCGCTCGTCCGTTCATGAATCTGGGCTCATGTCCTTAAACCCTCACACCTCTCTTGAATAGAACAAAAGGCGGCTATCTATACCGCTTCGTCGAGGTCTTCTGAAGAAATTCACTAATTCTGTCTTGATATAGAGTTCAAAAACAGTACTGCTGAGAACTGCACGAAGTGTTGACTCGCAAAATACCATCTGCTATGGAAGGTGCAGTGTGCCCTAGGTTAGGAGGGGCACGTTAAGTTAAGCTCGGTTAAGTTCTAACCAAACTGTTTCTTTTTCTTGAGCATGACAGAGAATGTTACTGATAATGGCGGATCATATCATATTTCTGAAGGAATCCCATGATTTCCGATGGCTGAGTGATGGCCTACGTAAAACGTACGTAGACATCGATAAACGGTCTTTATGTACATGTCCTTCCATCGGATTCCGTTACCAATGGCAACTAAAAAAACGTCAAATAAAACGTTCACAGCATGTGAATTCGGCAGTTTTTACTATCCCTAAAGCAAATGTGGAAGCGCTGCATCCGAAAGCATTCCCGATGTATTATCATCATTTTGAAGCTGCCGATCGGCAAACCGTCGATTACGAAACTGAAAAGCTCCAGTTACTGTGTCTGTGAGTAGTCTTCTGAAAGGCCTTTTCAGCTCTTCACATATCCTGCTCTCAGAAGTGATAGGACCACTACATAATTCCTCGTTTCAGAAAGTTGTTCAGTAACAGCCTATATGAAACTTGAACTTCAAAATTCAGCACGGCAAAAATCATATGATTACCACATTTGCGTTTTTATTTATAGAAAAAACGTTTTCGGAGCGATTCTTTCGAATTGCGTGAGAATTACATTTCTCGAGCGCTTCAATTAAACGAAACCCAATGGAGACCAAGAACTTTTCTTAGCGAGCCTTGATTTGGACCAGCTCTTGAATGAATACATATTCCACTGCTCATCCTAACTGAAACTAAGTTTTTGCGTCGGCGTCATTTCTATAGAAATGATGGCGACGCGAAAGCTTAGTCTACAGACAGCCCAGGATTAGGTGCGTTCAGGTGATTCTCTATCTTATTCCTTACGTTGTGGAGGGAATCTGTCGCAACATGGCAAAGTTATTATATACACATTTATTTATTTATTCATTTATTTATTACATAGGACGACACCTATGCAAGGTAAAACATGACAATAAGTTGCTACTTAATTTCTGCATTTAACGAAACGATGCTTACGAACGAGCAAATCACGAGAAAATATGCACGTTAACAACTGAAAAACAAACTACGGATATTAGACGAAGAATTAACGACACAGAGAATTTTAGGATAAGACCAATGAAACAAACAAGTGGTAACAGAAACGATTAGCGCGTCACGGAGCGAGAGAAGTGTATAGAAGTTTTTTGAATGTGTTGTAGCGTAAGACATTCGACCCATTCCTGGTTAATTTTTCGAAAACCGGTAATGTGCGGTTCACGAAAAAGAATTATCAATTTTGAGCAATATTTATTTGTGTGCGCAACCATTTCAAACAATCTTAGTCAAACTTATTTTGAAGTGTTGAGACTTCTTCATAATGCCGAATTTGTTCAGCACGTCATTCGATGATGGCATAGTGCCGACAGGTTGAATTGAATACCGTAGAAGAAGATTTCCCAGTATCTAAAAGAGAAAATTTCACGTATTTGTTGCAAAACTGGAGAGTAAACACATCACTGAAATCAATGTATTCAAAAAACAAAACATATGAGCATCAAATACGAAACCTACAAGATGGAGTTCGGCCCTGGCAAGTGCTTCTCCCAAACAGGCTCTTCTTCCTAATCCGAACGGGATCACATTTGACAGCAACGTTGGGTCATCAATGAACCTTGACGGATTGAACTGAAATATGGTAATTGCAGAATTTTGGGTGGTTCCTTTTTCTGAAAATCATCACAATTCAAAATCCTGTACAAGATTCCTATGAAGATGCGAGTATACCTGCTCTGGATTGGAGAACACCGAGTCATCCGAGAGGATTACACTTAGCTCAGCTGACACGATTGTGTCCTTTGGCACCGAATAGCCACCGATCTCGGTGTCTGCACTTGACATTCGGAAAATGTTGTTGTTCAGAATAGAGGAGTGTCGCTGGATTTCCTGAATCGCAGACGATTCGTACACAATTAGTGAAAAAAGAGAGAGGATGAAAAAGTACCCTAAATTCAACCCACAGCGATGGTCGCGTTGAGGTACGGCGTATCCATCCTGTTCTTCAGGGATAGAGTTCCCGAACGTCCAGTGACTTCGAGGAGTTCTTTCCTGACCTTGTCCATTACCTGGATAAGATTTAAGGTTTTGAGATTAATGTGACACATTACGGTCAGCATTTGTGATAGCACATATGGACAATTTAACATATTTTCAAACGTACTAGTGTACTCAGAAGGTTTTCAGGCTCTCCGTTCGGTAGTTTGCCTTTCACGCCATGATTTCTTATTTCAGATGCTTTCATATGCAAGTGACGTATAAGTCAATCTGGGTTCATGGTTCTGAGTAGTTTTTGCCTCGAAAACGTCCTCCTCTAGCAGTGCAACGAGCGCACTTCCCCAGCAAAGCGTGAAGACGACCGTTCATCGACCTATGGAAGAGGAGCGTATAGACCCAAGAGCTGACCCCGTACACGGACCTACGCGGGTTTGGAATGAGCTGATAGTTCCATCCGAGTTCACGAAATCGGATGTTCGATCGAGTGAATTTCATTCACCCTGCGACCCCTGCAGCAATAGGGTGATTGGTGGTCGATACCACCGGCTAGCTTGGTTTGCCTTGCTTGCCGTTCCAGCTGGTTTTCAGTGTGAGCGGGTAGGTTAAGAATGTCTTCGAGTTTCCAGGCTATGACGAAGGCGACAATGCCGAAACGTTAACCGGATGAGAAGTCTGTTTAACAATCTCAGGTGTCGCTTACAAAATTCGAACATCAAAGATAAAGACACGTCGAGGTTCATAAAGTTCGATGCTGGAGTGAAGATGAACACTGGGCCGGAATTCGTGAACGAAACCGCCAGTTAAATTTCACCGGCGGTTACGTTTCACAGGTCATGCCAGGCATGAGCGTAAGGCCCTCGTTATAGGTTCGCTCGCACCCCAGCGTAACTCGTCCATTCAGCATCAGACAGCGTGGGGCCAGACACGTTTGTACGAGTCGTGTCGACGGGATAACTCGTACAAACGTGTCTGGCCCCACGCTGTCTGATGCTGAATGGACGAGTTACGCTGGGGTGCGAGCGAACCTATAACGAGGGCCTAACCGCCGGCTGCGTTTCACCGGCCGGGCGACGCCGGTGAAACGTAACCGGCCGGCGAAACATAGCCGATGACCGATTGGCGTTTTAGGGAGTTTTGAGGGTAGATTATCATCATTTGTTTTCAGACAAGCAGATTTACTGTATAATTTACTTATCTAGATTTCTATTATTTATTTATCTAGATTTGAGACATTTATCTAAATTTCTGGTGCTAGGTCCTGGTCGCGAAATCACCTACTGACACGCTGCTGTCCACTATGCTTAATCAATACAGCGCCCCTGCCACAGCAGTGCGTGGGTATGCCTTCTCGAGTGGCAAGAAGGGTTCCCAAACATATATTAGCATCACCGGCGCTCGTTTCACCGCTGTGCAATAAGGTGGGGTACGCAAAACATGAGGGCACGAATGAGTTTAATGCTGAAATTGAAGGTGGGGTCAAATGGTGGCCGCCCGCCCAAACGGCAATCCCTTGGCGAGAACTAGACGCATAAATAGGGTCGACCGGTACTAGAGACATTCCCGCCTAGGGATTGCCGGGCAACCTACTCGCGTCGCACATCCGCCACAAAGGCTAAAACCTTACCTGGGGATTCTGTAGCATATACAGCACCGCCCACACAAGTGACGTAGACGTTGTCTCCTGCCCAGCGATCCACAAATCCAGCACATTCACAGCTAGGGTTTCATCGCTGCAATGACCAGAAGACTGCAAAGGACAGCCGTTGGAAAGTATGTACCTTCGAGAATAAGCCGGGGCGTGGATCTTACTAATGAACTCTACTGGAAAGAATTTCTCATCCGGTACCGATTTCATTGCCCTACCACGTCTCGGTCTCACAGAAAGTTTATGGAGTTCGTGTTCTCAATACGTTTACTGTTCGATTTGTAAATATACGAACCACTCACTCAAAAGTGTTGCCGTCAACGTCCTCCTTCTCATGCTCCAACATTTTCACGATGAAAGCGTCCACGTAGTCTCGTGGCTCTGAATGAATCACATGCGTTCCAGCGCCTATGGCCCGCTTTCTGAAGAAATATTACATTATTAGGGTGACCCAAAAGTTCGAGTGCATCTCAGATTCTGACTTTCTTTATTCACAACTCTAAAAAAACAAATAACTTACCAATAATGATAACATGGTTAAGCTCGATTCATTAACGAATCGCTGGCAATGAATTCTGCGTAATCGTGACACCCTGGCCTAGATTCATGACGGGTATCGGCGCTAAGTTCCCAAGAATAAACCCCGGTCGGCGCACGTATTCGCATTCATAAACGCGCCACGGAGTTTATTTGGGGGATATCGTGGGTCTATTCCACCCTGTTACGTCTTAATATTAATGCTGGGAGTGTTAATTATGAACGAACGTCTAGAGTTTGCAATCGCACCTCGTCTGGATCTGCTCCCGAATGAACTCCTTCAGTTCGAGAGTCGGACGAAACATGTTCTTCCATCTGATGTTTATGATTGGAACATTTAGCACCCAATTCTTCACGAACAGGTCGACCACGGACGCTCTCTCGACCATATCATCCATCTTCTTTTTCAGATCGAAGAATCTTTTTTCGTCATCCTGAATCGGGAGACACAAATTGTATCCATATTTATCACCTTTAGGCCCCTGCAGACTCGACAACGAGCAGTTTGCGCGTTGAATTCCCCGTTATAGGGGCACTTGAGCAAAACGCGCGGCGACGAGCATTCTCGTCCCAGCGGTGCCGTGTACTCTACAGTCAACACACTGCATTGCACTACGGCATCGCGTTGGACGAGAATACTCGTCGTCGCGTCGTCGAGTCTGCAGGGGCCTTTTATCTTGGAGATCTTTTCGTAATATAACATTTGCGTTCCAGTTATGAGCGGGTAATGCGCAAACACGTCCTGCTATTTTTATTTTGAAATCTCCATTCGCAATAAGCTTATATCCTAAGCGGGCATACCTCGTTGGGTTGAACGGAAAACAGCATCCGATTCATAACACCTCCAACCAGTTGATCGAAGAAGGTAGTTGGTTCGATAGATGAGTTAGGTGGCAGTTGATCTACCTCATCGCACCTGTGAAGATATTATATTTAGACCTGAACGTGCTTAATAGAAGGTTTCTGCTGTTATATCGATAATAAACCTCTCAGGAAACATTACACCATTGGGGATCCACCTAGTTTTACGAAAGCCATACCTAAGGAGAGTCGTACACAGAGCAACTTTATTGATTGACGGAAAACTAGTACGTAAATTGATTTTTCGCAAAATACATAAAATACATATATGTTTCATACAATACTAATCCCAATGATAACAGTGTATAATCTGTGGCCGTCGCAGTTGGAGAGAACCCTTCATCCCAGCGGCGTAGTGGTTAGCGCTCGAAGCTCTGTTAAGGGCGGGTCGCGAGTTCGAATCCCGGCTGAGATGCGACTTTTTCGATGAACCCAGCACCACCATTACAGCATTATATTTAACATTATATTTTAGTGTATAATAGCTTGTTAACTAGGTAAAAAATATAGGTATCACCCACTAGTGCAGAGAGTCCATTTGTTCCTCATTCAACCAGCGGTTTCATCTTACCTGTAAACCTATTGGACAAGTCGCCTTCCATCACAGTCCAACACAAGAACTGAATCTTTCACATCTATCCCTCAGACGCAACAATATGAGTGCTTTGCTGACCTTAAGTTGAACTCGTCCATGATCCTTTCCTCGACAAGGTTTTTGCTGACACCCAGATTTCGAAGTGCATGCAGTGAGAATCGTCTCTGTTCCTGCCACAGGGCGCCATTGGAGAAGATCAGACCACGGCCATCGAAAAAGATCACAATGAAAATGGCGTTGGTCCACTTGTGATGGTCAGGTTCAGTTTTTTTCGCCTGATGCACGAGCTTGTCGCATCAATTACTTACTGTCCTCTATCAAAAGAGAACCGGAATCTCTCATATCACAAGAGGCAAGAAGGGTTCGAATTTCAATCTAATGCTAAGTCAATCTACGGGTGAATGTCCTCTTTTGCTACCCGGCTTGATTACCTCGACCAATATTCATCGGTGGTGGAACCCATCGATCGTTATAGATTGCTCCTCGCTGTACCATCGCCTCCTGACTGAGTTTATAATCGGCGATGCGAACGGACGGCAGTGGTCCGAGCCATAGTGTGAACACTGGCCCATATTTCTAAAATTGGCATACAATTAAGTTAGATATGTGTACGCGGATATCAATTTTAAAACCAATTTTAAGCTTTTCAGATAGGAACGTAGTTGATGATGTCAATAGGCCAAGTAGTCTTTAGATGTAAATTTGAAAGTGAACAGTCAGAAGTTCGGTTAAAATATCATGAGGAGATCGTGGGGCATTAAAATCGAATAATTGAACGAAGAAATGTACCATCGACGCTCTAAAGGTAGTAGGTGCAGAGAATGAAAAAAGCGCCTATGAAACAAATCCATTCATTAGAGCTAAAATTATTTTGTTCGCTGCTTTCTCACCTAGGTACGACCCGGTGCAAAATTTTAAGTTCACACTGCAATTTGTCCAAAACTAACCGAATACCCAATTCACGAAATACAGTAATATTACTGTGATATTCCTCGCTATCAAAAACCTACGTACACAAATTCTCTTCTACGGTGTCTTACCACTGCAAGGAGCTGAAAATTTTTATTTAACAATTAAGGATAGAGACCGGTGCAGAATTATAAGTTCTTACAAACATACAGAAGTTCGTATAGTTCTTGTATTACAAGCCACAAAATCGCTGACCTTCTTGAACTCCCTCAGTGCCGGAGCAATCCCACCGTACTTGATTCCATAATACATTATCTGTGGTAGATTGCCAAACAGGAGGATTGGATATGGTCCTGAAAACTTTTCTTCAAGTGCGACTATCAATCTATGAACCGGCATCACTGAACATTTTCTAGCTGTGAGCTACATACGTAGCAACTGTACCGTTCGAAAATACTGTAATTCAGCGTTTTACCCAATTTTCTTTTAAAAAACCACAGTTACGGTTAATACGTAACGCGCCGAAGATGTACTAGTGTGGTAACACGAAACTATTCTGTTAACTGCCGCTTTTTGTTTTGCGGTTTATAGACGAGAACTAGTTGAATGATTTATATATTTGGAGATGCTAGGTAAATTCGTAAAACACTGACATCGGACGGGAATTGAACCCGCGTCTTTCTGTTTCCGGCAGACTGCACTGACCACTGTGCTACCGAATACTGTATAAGTCATTCAACTAGTTCTCGTCTATAACTCGCAGAACAAAAAGCGGCAATTAACGGAATAGTTTCGTGATACATCAAAAATGCTATCAGCGTAACTGGTAACTGCCGATATCGGCTTACCGGCTCATTCCCGTGATTACGGGTGAGTGCTGATAGCATAGCCCGACCGGGCTTAAGAAAGATGATAGGGGGTTCGCAACGTACATCGGTAACACAGTGGTCAGTGCAGTCTGCCGGAAACGCAAAGACGCGGATTCAAATCCAGTCCGACGTCAGGGTCTTGCGAGTAACCTAGCATCTCCAAATATATAAGGCACTAGTGTGGTTTTCGAACTTTTTACGATTTCAAACCGCTCAAATTTACCTGGTGGCAACTTCGTAGTTTTTCTCCACTGATCGGACAAGTAGTAGACGAAGAGGGTTGTTAAGACAAGTAGAAGAAGCATGTTTTTCTGAAAATTTGGTTCGATACAACATTCTGAATGGCACTTGCATTGCCTTCAGGTATAAGAGAAATGACCACTATTAGAGAGACACATCAATTTATATACCGTTTTCGATTTGATTTGGACGTTTTTCAAACTACGTCGGACGTTTTCAAACCAAATTGGACATTTTTCAAGCCACTTTGGCTCGAAAAACGTCCGACATGGTTTGAAAAACGTCCAAATCAAAGTGAAAATGGTATAGTATAACGTCACAGTAATGTGTGACATAAGAGGAATGCATTTTTTAATTTTGTGATTGGATAACAGCTTCTTCCTAGGGCTTGTTATTGTTATACTGTTGACTTTCGTCAATGTTTTACATATTTTATCCGTGAAAATTTCAAAACGGCTTAAGAGCACAGGCACTGCCAAACTTCTTTACCATCGAGACCCTGGTTTCCACAAAACAGAAGTCCGTCATATCGAGCTCATGATTTTTAATGGACTTAAAAACTTCGGATGACTATCGAACACATGGACAAAAGGAGTAGTTGAGAGTAGAGGTGTCATCGCCTCAACTAAAAACGACTGTTAAAATCCAGAAAAACTGGTCGAAACGAACACCCGCAGCGCCCAGCAAACATCACCGAGAAGGAGAAAGTTAACCATGCTGATAGAACAAGTTGTAATCATGCTGGCTTGTGTTGGTCTGCGTTGTTATCACATAGAACTCGTGTTAGGAACGGCTGGGGCCGGGTTTTGAAAGATGCTATAAGCTGTTTGAATTTGTTATCGAAGCTGTGATATTTCCGATATGAGATGATTATTTAGAAGATGCATCTTCAGCGTAAGTTCGAGTGTTAGCTTTGTTTTGCACTGTTTTTTCGCGTGAGAAGGGAAAGAGGTCTTGTTGTCACTGTTGCAGCAATGCCGCATTGTCAAAGGTTTGAAATTTCAAATCTAGAGAATAAGAATACCTATCGTGTTTGAAATTTTGTTTGAAGATATTTCAGGAGGCGAGGTTCCTCACCCAATCAAGCTCAGAATAGAGCACAATTCCTGTAGGAGAAATCTCGTTCGACAACATCTTCATAGTTCGCCTAATAAAAGAAACAGCGAGTACGAGGGCTATTCCAAGCAGAGACAATGAGTATTAACAAACCCGGAAACCTACCACACCAAATAGATAGTTCACCGTATTTTTATAAACGAAACCTCAAACCGATAGTTGAAGAAGGTGAAAAAGACAACGCGAAGGACGTTTTTCACCGAAGTATTAAATACCTGATCCACTGTTGCGCAATATTGGACCACCCAGCCAAAGATCGGCTTCGCCGCGCTTCGGCTGGGTGGTCTAATATTGCACAACAGTGGATCGGGTATTTAATACTGCCGTAAACCGAGTCCGGGATCGAGGGTACTGATCAAAAAATTGCCTCCTCTCCCTCACTTCAAGAATCGCAGTGAAAATTCACCGCTAATTCAACGCAAAACCAAGCCAACGCGCAGCTATTGTAACCCAATATATTGTAACGCTAATTATGCTGCGACAAACGTCGCAGCAGTCGCTTACACCACTCATTTGCCATTGGCACACTATCTGATCCACGGAAGCTGTCGACCAAAAAGCTGCCCAAGACAGGAATCGAACCTGTGTCGCCACGGCCACAACGTGGAGTACTAACCACTATACTACTTGGGCCGAAAGCGATCATTGTAACGCTAATTATGCTGCGACAAACGTCGCAGCAGTCGCTTACACCACTCATTTGCCATTGGCGCACTATCTGATCCACGAAAGCTGTCGACCAAAAAGCTGCCCAAGACAGGAATCGAACCTGTGTCGCCACGGCCACAACGTGGAGTACTAACCACTATACTACTTGGGCCGAAAGCGATCATTGTAACGCTAATTATGCTGCGACAAACGTCGCAGCAGTCGCTTACACCACTCATTTGCCATTGGCGCACTATCTGATCCACGAAAGCTGTCGACCAAAAAGCTGCCCATGACAGGAATCGAACCTGTGTCGCCACGGCCACAACGTGGAGTACTAACCACTATACTACTTAGGCCGAAAGCGATCATTGTAACGCTAATTATGCTGCGACAAACGTCGCAGCAGTCGCTTACACCACTCATTTGCCATTGGCACACTATCTGATCCACGGAAGCTGCCGACCAAAAAGCTGCCCAAGACAGGAATCGAACCTGTGTCGCCACGGCCACAACGTGGAGTACTAACCACTATACTACTTGGGCCGAAAGCGATCATTGTAACGCTAATTATGCTGCGACAAACGTCGCAGCAGTCGCTTACACCACTCATTTGCCATTGGCACACTATCTGATCCACGGAAGCTGTCGACCAAAAAGCTGCCCAAGACAGGAATCGAACCTGTGTCGCCACGGCCACAACGTGGAGTACTAACCACTATACTACTTGGGCCGAAAGCGATCATTGTAACGCTAATTATGCTGCGACAAACGTCGCAGCAGTCGCTTACACCACTCATTTGCCATTGGCACACTATCTGATCCACGGAAGCTGTCGACCAAAAAGCTGCCCAAGACAGGAATCGAACCTGTGTCGCCACGGCCACAACGTGGAGTACTAACCACTATACTACTTGGGCCGAAAGCGATCATTGTAACGCTAATTATGCTGCGACAAACGTCGCAGCAGTCGCTAATTATGCTGCGACAAACGTCGCAGCTCATTTGCCATTGGCGCACTATCTGATCCACGGAAGCTGTCGACCAAAAAGCTGCCCAAGACAGGAATCGAACCTGTGTCGCCACGGCCACAACGTGGAGTACTAACCACTATACTACTTGGGCCGAAAGCGATCATTGTAACGCTAATTATGCTGCGACAAACGTCGCAGCAGTCGCTTACACCACTCATTTGCCATTGGCACACTATCTGATCCACGGAAGCTGCCGACCAAAAAGCTGCCCAAGACAGGAATCGAACCTGTGTCGCCACGGCCACAACGTGGAGTACTAACCACTATACTACTTGGGCCGAAAGCGATCATTGTAACGCTAATTATGCTGCGACAAACGTCGCAGCAGTCGCTACACCACTCATTTGCCATTGGCACACTATCTGATCCACGGAAGCTGCCGACCAAAAAGCTGCCCAAGACAGGAATCGAACCTGTGTCGCCACGGCCACAACGTGGAGTACTAACCACTATACTACTTGGGCCGAAAGCGATCATTGTAACGCTAATTATGCTGCGACAAACGTCGCAGCAGTCGCTTACACCACTCATTTGCCATTGGCGCACTATCTGATCCACGATCATTGTAACGTGCGACAAACGTCGCAGCAGTCGCTTACACCACTCACGCGTCGACCAAAAAGCTGCCCAAGACATCGCCACGGCCACAACACCACTACTTTGCACGCTAATTATGCTGCGACAAACGTGCTATCTGACGACCAAAAAACGTGGGCCGAAAGCGATCATTGTAACGCTAATTATGCTGCGACGCAGCAGTCGCCACGGCCACAACGTGGAGTACTAACCACTATACTACTTGGGCCGAAAGCGATCATTGTAACGCTAATTATGCTGCGACAAACGTCGCAGCAGTCGCTTACACCACTCACCACTCATTTGCCATTGGCCACACTATCTGATCCACGGAAGCTGACCGACCAAAAAGCTGCCCAAGACAGGAATCGAACCTACACCACTCATTTGATGTAACGCTAATTATGCTGCGACAAACGTCGCAGCAGTCGCTTACACCACTCATTTGCCATTGGCGCACTATCTGATCCACGGATGCTGTCGACTAAAAAGATGTCCAATTGTAACTCGTTGTTGATAACAACAGTTGATCACGTATACGAGTGTACGTATTCACGTACTCATTAGTGATAGCAGTTCATACCATTTATTTACAGCAATTAACAGGCAGTCGTATTTCGCATGTATGTCAAAATATTATTGGTTTCTTGTGAAAACCATCCTAAAGCGTTTTGGTTTCTTCATTACGCCGTATTTGATTATAGGATCGCGTTGAAGAGGTCCACCGATCGCTTTGAACGAGTAGCGGAGGAGAATGTTTCCCAGTATCTGTAAAAGATTGGAAAGATGTTAGCATGTTGACACTAATGCTATTTGATCCTATTCTTTTTGTCGTTCTTTTCACTCTATACTTCCTGTCATTCGCGTAACTCCACTAGTTGTTGGGGGCCTCACCAGAATTTCCGAAAAAAGCCGAAATAAACTTCGAAGTGCGACGAATAAACGAACCAGGTACAGTTCCGCTCTGGCCAGTGATTCTCCGAGGCATGCTCTTTTTCCCATTCCGAACGCAATCACATTGGACGTCGCAGACTCCTCATTCATGAATCGATCGGGATCAAACTGCAGAAGCTCATCAAGGTATAAAACCGACGAGTTTAGGTCACCTACTGCCAAGAGACCCACCTTTTCTGGATTAGGAAACAGCGCGTCGTCGGCGAAGATTAGGCTCAACTGAGCTGCTACAATGGTGCCTTTTGGAACGGTATAACCGCCGATCTCTGTGTCTGTGGCTGTTAGGCGGTTCAGATTCAGATTGAGGATGGACGCATGCCTTTGGACTTCCTAAAACATAAAAGAAGTATTAGGGTGACCCAAAAGTTCGTTTGCATTTCAGATTCTGACTTCCGGTATTCATGCTCGAGAAAAACAGTTGAACAATCAGTTGGGGTATCACGATTACGCAGAATTCATTCGTCAGCGGTCCGCTAAAGAATCGTGCTTAACCATGCTATCCTTATTGGTCATGTATTTGTTCTTCTGGAGTTTTGAATGAATGGAGTTAGAATTTGAAATGTACACGAAGTTTTGGGTCACCCTTATAGAATCCGGGTTAATTCTCACTTGTTGGATGTGCAGTGTGTCTCCCGAGCCTGCGTCATTATTTCTGATTTTATTTACGCGCCTTTTTCTTCTGCTTCATTGCATTTTTTTCGCCTGGAGTTTTGCTGAACCAAACGCTTTAGAAGTCAACTGTCTCAACTTCTTTCCCTCTCTTTGTCGTTCTTCTTTGCATCACTATTCTCAATACGAGGCCTCTCTTCTCTTTCAGGTAAACGAGCTCTCCTGACCCTCCCCCTTCTATGTGGTAGGCTGGCTTCGCAAGTAGGGTTACTTTTAGGAGTCTCTGGCTTGGGAATCTCGAAATTAGAATTGCCCTTTTCTCAGTGAGGTGCTCCCTATAGTCTTGTCCTTGGAAAATTTTTCCGAATGAACGAATAAACGAATATATTCGATTTTTCAAATTTCGAATGAACGAATGAACGAATATATTCGATTTCTAAAATTTCGAATGAACGAATGAACGAATAAATTCGATTTCTAAAATTTCGAATGAACGAATGAACGAATAAATTCGATTTCTAAAATTTCAAATGAACGAATGAACGAATAAATTCGATTTTCCAAAATTCCGAATATTCGAATAACGAATATTCGAATTTTCGAATTTCATTCGAACATTCGTTCGAAATTATTCGATTCGGTCCGAACTATAGTGCTCCCGAAGCTAGTTTTTGGAAGCATTACGATGCGTTTTTTGCCCAGCACACTATGAAGGTAAAAGGTAAAGAAATAGTTTTTCTTCTCTGTTCACTTGTCTATATCATATTTTGATGTTGTAAAACCAAGTTGCCTGGAATACGTTGTTGTTTTTATTCCTTGTGGTGTTCAACAAGCTCGCGTCAATAAATGAAATGAAATGAAATAGGAGTTGACGAGTCTCCTAAGGACGCGCCATACCTTCATCTTCAATTCAAAATCGTAGTCGGGGTGTTTATTTAGTCTATACAATGACTTGGTGGGTCGGCCGCTGCTTTGTTCCGAGTCTTCGCGTTCCCAGACAAGGACTGACGCCAATTTACCCAAACACAGAGAGATGGGGGCTCGCGTGGTACAGTGGTAAGAGGCGCTGGTGGCACCCGCACGGTCGAGCGATCGATCCCGACCCGGGCTAACCAAGCCCTCCATCCCTCCGGAGTTGGGTAAATTGGTACCATACTCGTCTGGGAAGGTAAAGACACTGACCTGGTATAGCGGCTAGCCCTCGCAGGTTGGTGTATAGGCCAAATACGCATTCACAAAGCCTCTGCGACTTGAATGGAACACGAATGCGGCGGCGCGTCCACAGAGGACTCATCAACGCCGACACCTTTACCTTTACCCTTTACAGAGAGATGAGAGTCCTGGGTAGCCTAGGCAAGGAATGATCGCTTTACCGTGCGGGTGAAAGTAGCGGCTCTTAGCACTGTACTACACGCGCCCTCATATAACTGTATACATATGGATTTTCTCGCGTTCGAACTTATCAAGAAACGTTCAATGATAGAGACTTACGGCAATGGTTGCAACCAAATATGGCGTGCGTGACTTATCCTGCAGTGAAAGAGGTCGTGTGCCGCCATTGGTCACCTCCAATATCTCCTTTCTAGCTTTTTCTGCCACCTAGATAAGGTGCTCACTAGTTCAATCACTGTAAATTCCTTATGGTTTGTTACTACCTGAGGGTGTTCCGACAGGTATATCATTGCCCACGAAAGAGTTGTCGTAGTTGTCTCTTGACCAGCTATCCATAAATCCAGTGCATTCACAGCTAGAGTCTCCTCGCTAAAATCATTTTTATTGTCGTATCAAAGGTAGATGGAGGCGCATGATCAAGTGATGAGTCCTTGCCCGGGGTATTTAAGTTTTCCTTGCCGTCGGGGTTGCGTAAGCTGGTACCAGACCTCTCTGGGAAGGTGAGGATTCTGGTTTGAACACCGGTAGTCCTGACAATTCATCGGTAAAATGCGCGCTCTCAATATCTGTACAATGAATGGAAAACGAATGCATTGCGCGTCCTCAAGATACCCATCATCACCAACCACTTTAACCTTTACTTTACTCATGGAGGTAATTTAAGGTTTCTACGCTATGGCTCAGGCTTCTCCAGAATAGCGGTCATTCGCCCACCTACAGACAGAATTTAATCATTCGCTAATTCTCTGTTTACAATGAATTGCCTCAATTAATCGCCTTACGTAGACTCCGGTTATTTGTACGTCCAGTAATTCATTGTATAGACCAAATTCGCGTTAGCCACGCCACTACAATTTTGAACGGAAGACAAATGCGTGGCGCATCCTCAGCAAACAACAACGACTACTTCAACAACCGCGATTGATCGTCGCACGGGCAAACTAAGCCTTCCATCCCTACGGGGTCGGGTAACTAGATTAGATAGTTTTGTCTAGGAAGGTAAAGACTCTGACTGGGAATAGCGGCTGGTCCTCAAATCATTCCATTGGCCAAATACACCTTCACTATCCCTCTACGATTGTAAATGGAACGCGAATGCGATAGATGAACGCCTGCTCCATCACTTTTACCTTTTTAATATTAATGGGTAAATCAAGAAAGCAGGCCTGGCCAGAATGGTCTATGGACTCACTCGAAAGTTGTTTCCGCGTTACCCTTCTCTTCTTCATCTCGCATTTTTGCTATAAATGCGTCCACGTAATCCTGAGGTTGGGAGCTATCTAAAACGTGGTCGCCATTTTCGATAGCTTCGAATCTAAAAAATTGTTTTTTTTTCAAAAAATAAAAAAAAATTCTAAATAAAATCAATGCAGTAACGGACGGAGTGGTGCGAACCTTTCAGCAATTTGTTTCTTGATGAAACCCTTTACATCCTGGATCGGTTTCTTAAGACGATTCCATCTTGAATTCAGAATCGGAGTGTTCAAAACCCATTGCTTTATGAACATGTCGACCACGTTCAATCGTTCTATTGACTCGTACCGAACAAAAACACAACAGTAAGTTAGCAATACGTAACGAGACTGACCATAGAAAATCAAATACAACGAAAAAGGAGGCATTGACTGTGGATGGTCAAAAGTGAGTACGTTTTAGTTGAAGGGAGTTCGCTTGGCTATAGTGCCAGTTAACCAAACAAGTTGTCTCCTAGTAGCAAGACCTTCGGCCAGCCAACGCGCTACCTACGACCTTAAAAGCACGCAACTGGAAGTTCCATTCCGGGGCTGGCCATTACAGACCTATTTAAACTGATACGCACCCCAGGCGATGGCTCAGAAGGGAGGAGCGGTGGAGGGCACAAGGACATAATAGAAGGAGACTTGGAAAGAGAATCTTCAACCAGTCACAAGCCAAGCATTTTTTTGCAAATATCGAGCACGGTCTTCTTCAGCACAGTCAAATCTTCCCAACACTTGCGAACAATGATCTATTCGAGAGCCTTCTCCAGCCGCATATATAGCGGCAGACAATAATGGTATTCGTCACACCGTGTTGCCAGCCACCACCAAGCCGACCGCGGCCGCCGTCCGCCACCGCCACGCAAGCCGAGCCGGGAGCGACCCAGCCGCCGTCTCCGCGTCACCCGCGCCAACATCGACCCGGCCACAGCCGCCGGCCATGCAGCGCACAGAGGACGGCGCGAGCCGCAAACGCCTGGGCGAGCCTGCTGCGACACCGCAACCGGCTGCCGACCACCAGAAACGCGAGGCGGTCACCGCGCCGCTCGCACAACCTGAACGAATCATATAAAGAATTATTTTCGTTGTTTAGTTCAAAACAAGCAATGACAACGTGGTTGACAAACGCTTGGTGGGTCTCTCAAGTATACCAGACGAGTGCTGCTTTGAAGAGGTGTTGAGTTGGCTCCTTTTCGCAGCTGCAGGCGCGGACAAGTGCCTTTCTAAGAAAATCTCTCCTGTAAATATGTTTTGGACTGTGTTATCATCAAGATCGGCTCTAGTAAGAAGGTAAACAAATTGTACTAGAAATAGCCCTTAGCTAACAAGTAAGCCTTTAGCTTGTCTGCAAACGTGGCCACTGATGTGGCAAGGACTACATCGGGCGGTAGATCATTCCAAGTCGTAGCGGCACGTACCAAGAACGATTCATGGAACTGCCGTGAGCGCACCCTACCAATCTGCAACCTAAAGGGATGGCCCCTTGTTCTACCTCCAAAGTTTGAGAATGTCCATAGCTCATCAATATCGATTGCTATTTTCCCAAAAACAATCTTGTAAATTAGCACCTGATCAGAAATGACGCGCCTTAGTCTTAGAGATGTAGTTCCAAGTTGCGACAGACGTTCTCTGTAAGTTGTCAAGAACAGACCATTTCTTGCGAAAATCTGCTTGGTGAATTTCCTCTGTACTTTTTCCACCTGGTCAATATATCGCTGTCTTGCGGGCGACCATATCGTAGTGCAGTACTCTAGCACAGGCCTTACATAGGTGACAAAAAGTTTAAAGAGGGTTTCAATATTACGTGTCTGAAACGCCCGTAGGATGAAGTTCGATTTTGTGAATGCGACCGACGTGATTTTATCTACGTAAGTTTCGAAGGAGAATGAGTTCGAATAAATCAAACCTAGATCGCGGACAGAAGTGCTGGAAAGGAGTGAGGCTCGCCCAGCGGAACGCCGCTTGGTGTAAGATACGACTCGGAGAAGGCGCCATTGATAAGCACTGTCTGACTACGTCCAAGCAAAAAGACTTCAGAAACTTCAAAAGACATCCGCTGATACCGTA
This sequence comes from Nippostrongylus brasiliensis, assembly GCA_030553155.1. Taxonomy (NCBI): domain Eukaryota; kingdom Metazoa; phylum Nematoda; class Chromadorea; order Rhabditida; family Heligmosomidae; genus Nippostrongylus; species Nippostrongylus brasiliensis. The sequence continues at coordinate 8,211,658 of CP130735.1, forward strand.
TGCCCGTAGTTTTACAAGAAGAAGTTCAAGGTTAATGGAATCGAAGGCTTTCGTGTAATCAATATAGCAGGCAGTTACGTACCCTTGTGCATCTACGGCTCTCTGCCAGATAGGGATTGTTGTAATTAGGGCGGTGGTTGTTGACTTCTTCCCAAGAAACCCGTGTTGCGACTTATTGATGAGTCTATTAGAGGTTAGGTAGTCGTGGATGTGCTTACATGCGATTCTCTCAAACACCTTGCTAGTGGAGGATGTGAGGCAAATGGGTCTGTAGTTCTTGAAGTCTCTCTTATCACCTTTCTTGAATACAGGTCTTACGAAACTACTTTTCCATATTGAAGGAGTTGCAGAAGGAACCAATTGAAAATATTGACTCGCCTTTTCCCAATTTGTTTTTTAACTCGTAGAAGCGGTTCTCTTCTTTCTTAAACAAACAGTGAATAGTACAGAGCTGGAGGTAGATCAAAGAACATTCTAATGTTTCTTCCGAAACTTGAATTTCCTCGTTCACGCACTTCGTTAGGTTTTACTCGGAATAACATTCGAGTGATGATTCCTCCGACAAGATGATCAAACAGCGAGATGACATCAATATCGGTAGTCCGTGGTAGTTGATCGATTTCACCACATCTAAAGATATTGTCTAGCAATTTTTTTGAGTTTTACCTTTACAGTACCGGACGTATCTTTTGATCAAAAGCTTAAAAAGCCGGCAAAAACCGCTCCAAAGCGGCTTTTTTGAATAACCTTTTTATAACCTTCTTAAAACTCAATAAAGGTAAAGGTAAAGGTGAAGGTGCCGACGTTGATCAGTCCCCTGAGGACGCGCCGCCGCATTCGTGTTCCATTCATGTCGTAGAGGCATAGTGAATGCGTATTTGGCCTACATAATGACCTTTTTTGACGGGGGCCCTATACCAGGTCAGTGTCCCCATCCCAGAGAAGTCTGGTACCAATTTATCCGACCCCGGAGGGATGGAAGGCTTGGTTAGCCCGGGCCGGGATCGATCGCTCGACCGTGCGGGTGACAGCAGCGCCTCTTACCACTGTACCACGCGGGCCCTGTTAAAACTCAATAATTTGTAAAAATATACGCATATTTGAGCTCAGTAGTTCGAGCTTTATCGTCTGGTGTATAAATTATCCACACCTGAAAATTTTTTCAGAATATCGATTTTTTGCGTATCCCTCGTATCCATCGATTGCCTCGTTTCACGAATTTGGGAAAAGGGTCTATGGATGGATAGAGCTCGAGCTCCTGAGCATATATGTATATTTTTACAAATAATTGAGTTTTAACAACGTTATTTAAAAAAAGCCGCTTTGGAGCGGTTTCTGCCGGCTTTTTCGGCTTTTGACCAAAAGACACGTCCGGTACTGTACATTCCGAGACGAATTGGAAACATAAGGGTGATAATGAAGTCTCGAGCCATTTCGCTTGACATTTTTGTCTCACCTGAGATCAAATTCGGCCATGATTCTCTCCTCGACGATATTTTTACTCACTCCGAGATCTCGCAACACTTGAAGAGAGAACCGGCGCTGTTCTTGCCAAAATGACCCGTTGGAGATGACCAGTCCACGTCCTCCTGAAAGAAAAGGCTAAAGACGTGATTGGTGGTGGCTGGAAAATAAGAAGAACCTCAAGAAACAGGATCAGAAATTAGAGGATCAGAAATAAAAATATCAAAAATTAGAAGCCGAAGAATAAAGTTTTAACAATTTCGGTAGATCGCAACACTCCGTTTCTGAGGATCAGAAATTGTTGTGAATGATGCAATCGTCACCTCTAGCCACATTCATCAGCGCTGGACCCCATCGGTCCACAAACTGTCCTCCGTGGCGAACCATTGCCTCATGACTGATCTTGTAATCAGCAATGTTCACGAACGGAAGCGGTCCCAGCCACACTGTGAACACCGGTCCGTACTTCTGAAGAAATTGAGGTTCGTTTTTTTATTTTCAGTTTTCTTTTCTTCGTTTCTCCATTTCCTACATTGTATTATAAGCTATGGTCGTCGTACAGCTTCTTGAGAGGTTCTTTATACAGTTTCAATGAATTTGCTTCATACGAAGAATTTCGAAAGAGCTAGGAAACAGGGAAATCTTCAGCCGGAGAGCCAGGCCAAATATCGTATGTAGATCTTCAAAGCTTCCAAAGCATATATGTATTATATTGTTATTGAAGATTGCGTTGCTGAAATCCAGATTGGATTTACTTTTGTCCTAAATGGGGTACACGGAGACATTTTCACTTCTATTTAAAGAGGTAAAGGTAAAGGTCACGGTGTTGATCACTGCTATGAAGTAACTAGTAAGTAACCGCATTAAGTGTTCCATAAGAAAACAAGTCGTAGAGGAACATAGTGTATGCGTATTTGGCCAATACAATGACCTGAAAAATATAAAATAGTATTACCTGATAAATAAGTAGTCTTTACCTAAACAGACAAGTCTGGTACCGTTTTACCCGACCCCTGACGGGATGGAAAGAAAATATATATAGATCGTGCTTGGGATCGTATTGTCATTGACCGTGCGATGTTGTCAGATTGGCGCCTTTTGCCACTGCACCACGCGGAGACATTTTCCTTCATTGAGGAGACAGTTTCAACAAATGCTATTTATCGCCTTGGGAAAATTTCTTGGCAGCCGTTAAACCTTGTTTTGACATAACCCTGTAGTTGACCAACATGTAATTCTACCTTTCTAGCTTGAGCATTCTGCTCTAGAAATCTGCCGAATATACAAATTCATACTTTTTTGAAAACCTTCAGTGCTGGGACTAGGCCTCCACATCTCCAGCCGTAGTACATGATTTGCGGAAGGTTGCCGAGTATTAGGACAGGAAACGGTCCTGAAGAAATAGTGATTTTTGTATGTTTTCGAGAGACCATTTTATCAACATCGTAATCCGTCCAGAAAAATGTACCTACCGGGCGGTAATTGTGCGGTTTTTCTCCATAGATACGTAATATAGTATAAAAATGCTGCAGTGATCAACATATACAGAAGCATCTTTCGCCTCTTTCTTTTTTTCTGAACGGCAATCATCTTGGTGAAAGAAATGTCATTTAGCATAAAGAGAGATAAAGAATAACAAGTGAAACACGAGCATAAAAACATCAAACTCTCAAGTTCTCACACATTACCGATGAAGAGTTCTCGGTTTTAAACACTCTTCACGTAAAGAATTTGCGAATATTGGGTTCAAAACATCACCATCAACAAACATGCAGTGCGAAGCAGTGCTTATCAGCACGAATGATTAGAAAATTAACAAGTAATATAGACGTTAAATTACTAGATTCATAGATAATCAGTCAAATGAAAAACTAGATCGAAGGGCTGGCACTGAAAATGATATTCAATGTCAATCCATCCAAATAGCAAGCGACATGCTTGCTTTTATAGATGTGGACAGGGTGTGATAAGGTCATGATAAGGCGTGCTTAGAGGAGTACGCTTATCGATGTTTTTCGGCAAACAATTTACTCAACAGATCAGAAGACTATAAATCACAGGCACAAAGGGAAGGTTTTTTCTTCTGAGTGTACTTCCACGTGCAAGGTAGCTGTCGGAAACATGATGAAAACTGCCATGGAATGTAAGAATTTCGTTTTCTAAAAGATTATTCATGGAAACTGGGTATAGAAAATTCAAGAATGGCCGTTATCTTCTTCCGAAAATTGTTAACCAATGTTCGATTTGCATTTATGTTACACATCATGCTTATACTTTTACCCTCGCTCTTTTTAGAAGCCTGTGGTATTTCTATTCGTTCAGTAATTTTGATTGATTGTGGACACACTTGTGAGTTCGCCGGCTCGGGCGAATTGGTACCAGACTTGTCTGGGAAGGTAAAGACACTGATATGGTATAGCGGCTGGCCCCCGCAAGTCATTGTATAGGCCAAATCACTATGCCTCTACGACTTGAATGGAAGACAACGTTTTCTTTCCTTTTCTCTTTTCAATGCCCCAGAGAAAGGGATCATTCAGGAAATTCAACGACACGCCTCAATTTTCAACGTGAATCTCAATCGGATATCCGCTACGGACTCGGAAATCGGTGGCTATTCGGTGCCGAAGAACACCATAGTGACCGCTCAGTTGAGTCTGATATTATCAGACGAAACAATGTTCTCGAATGCGAAAGTGGTATGTTACGGCTTTGTAATATCATAATTGATAATATTTCGACTACCGTTGCATGGGTTCCGCGTGGTACAGTAAGAGACGCTGCTGTTACCCGCACGGTCGAGCGATCGATCCCGGCCCGGGCTAACCAGGCCCTCCATCCCTACGGTGTCGGGTAAATTGGTACCAGACTTGTCTGGGAAGGTAAAGGCACTGACAAGGTATAGCGGCTGGCCCCCGCAGGTCATTGTATAGGCCAAATACGCACTATGCCTCTACGACTTGAATGGAACGTGGAATGGAATGCGTCGGCGCGTCCTTAGGGGACTGATCAACGCCGGCACCTTTACCTTTACCTTTACCTTTACATTTCCGGGGGCATTAGGAAGCCAGACTTATCATAAATCATGATCAGTCTGATGATTCTTCTCCATGTACTTTTCAGAAGAATTACGATTTTCAAATAAAATAGATCACTGATCACGCTGTTATCAGAACGGCGCAATTGGCCTATTCTTTGGGCTACTGTTATCATCTTTGACAGGTGGTTTGCGTGACCAATACAAACTGGAAGTGGGTAACAAAATTTGTGATCAGTGACGAAACAAGAACGAAACCGATTTAATTGCCAGGGAAACAAATCACAAGTTTCATCGGGAACGAAACTTTTTCATTTTCTTCTTCGCGTGGCACAATAAGGAGAAAAATTTGGCAAAATGCATTTTTCGAACTCGCTATCATAATACTCTCCCAGGCTTTTTTTTTACTTTTTTCTCTTCTATTTGTGTGTTACGGAAATTTCGGCTCAGCAAACACGTTTTTCGATTTATCAACTAATGCTCATTTTGAGTGTACAATCAATCTTGTTCTACTTATCACAAAATTTCATGGTTATCACTCCACTGTCTATGCACTTTTCAATAAGCTGAAAAGTTTTAGATGAAGAACCAGCCGAAGCTCCAAAATGACGTTGCGAAGCTGCACTTTTCAATAAGCTGAAAAATTTTAGATGAAAAACCAGCTGATGCTCTAAAATGACGTTGCGAAGCTGAAGCAAGCTAACCCTTTTTTCAATTGATGGGCCCTTGTTATACATTCGCTCGCGGTGAGCGTCAGCGGCTTGCGAGCGGTGATCGCGTGCGCCGCTAACCTCAGACGCTGAGCACGCGACGCACGCACGCACGCGCCCGAAGCATACAGAGCAATGCGCGAGGTGATCGACCCACCCCCAGCGAAAGGGTCAATCGCAGTGCAATGCGCAGCGACTAGAGCGTGGAAGGTACGCGAGCGTGTGCATAACAGTCCGTGAGCGTCACCACGCCACCGTCACTGTGATAACTGGTACAAACGTGTCTGGCCCCACGGTGTCTGATACTGAATGGACGAGTTACGCTGGGGGTGTAAGCGAAGGTATAACAAGAGCCATACGTATGATATTGATATGACACGTGATTGATATGGATTTTTTTTTGAAAAAACAAAAAAATGAAAACAAAACATTGTATTTATTCAATAGTACAACAAGCTATAACAGTCGCGAAAAAGTCATTCTGAACGGTCGAGGCCGTTTGATGATGCCGAACGTGTTCGCCACGCCTGTCGGAGGGGAGCCGCCAACTGAGTGGATAGAATATCGTAGAAGAATGTTGCCAATTACCTGATACGGAATAATATAAATTTGTAGAAGAATTATTTCTAATGAATCTGTTAATGGACAAAAATATCCTTCATCAATAAGTGACAACAAATAAAACTTACCAGATATAATTGAGCTTTGGCCAGAGATTCTCCAAGACAAGCGCGACGACCCAGCCCGAATGGGATCACATTCGACAGTAATGACGGCTCCAATAGGAATCTTGAAGGATCGAACTGAAATTATTTATTTATTATTTATTTAATGGACGCACACTAGCGCATGCATGTAGAACAACAGCTAAACAACTAAAACACAGAATTGACTACCACGTACGAGGGATGCCCTTTTAACAGGCAGAAGATAGCTCAAAAGGTGACAGTACAGTTAAAAGCACCTACCACCACTGCACTTCAGCTACAGTTACTTTCTTGCATTATTATTTTTTAATTCCTTTACAGCCGTTTTCTCTGTTAGATTGATTGCTCAGTTGTGCTCGGGGTGCTTACAAAGCCTTCCTTCGGAATCACTTATCATATGTTAGATAGCGGCGCCTTTCTTAAAGCATTGTTGTGTTTAGCCTTTTACTTGTTTAGTTCTCCATTATGTCCAATAGCTTTCTTATCTTGACTGCCATACTGTCCATTTTCGTGATTGGATTTAAACTAAATAAATAAATAAAAAATAGTGAACAGAAAAAGCTACAAAAAGAGAGGAGAAATTGAAAAAGGAGTACTCTGAGAATACGCATGTAGAAAACTAAACAAACGAACGTTATGCTACAACATGCTACAGCTGGTGCTACTATACTGCAGTAAATTGCAGATTTTGCCACCATCTAAGGTAAAGTAAGGTGATCGGGGTTGATCAGTCCTTTAGGAATGCGCTATGCATTTGCCTTCAATTCAGAATCAAAGAGACATGATGAATGCGAATATGACCCATACAATGACTTTCGGAAGCCGGTTTCACCTTCCCAGACGAGTCTGTCAGATGGAAAGCTTTGTCATCCCACGCGAGGATCGATCGCTCGACCGGACAGGATGGAAGAACGCCTCTTTCCATTGCACCATGCTGTGGGATGCACTAATGAATATTTTCATGTAACAGTAAGGTAAAGGTAAAGGTAAAGGTGCCGGCTTTGATCAGTCCCCTGAGGACGCGCCGCCGCATTCGTGTTCCATTCAAGTCGTAGAGGCATAGTGAATGCGTATTTGGCCTATACAATGACCTGCGGTGGCCAGCCACTATACCAGGTCAGTGTCTTTACTTTCCCAGACAAGTCTGGTACCAATTTACCCGACACCGGAGGGATGGAGGGCCTGGTTAGCCCGGAGCGGGATCGATCGCTCGACCGTGCGGGTGACAGCAGCGCCTCTTACCACTGTGCCACGCACCCCCATGTAACGGTGAAAGAGATATTATCAATTATGGTATTCCAAAGACGTGACATACCACTTTCGCATTCGAGAACAGTGTTTCGTCGGAGAGTATCAGACTCAATTGAGCGGTCACTATGGTGTTCTTCGGCACCGGATGGCCACCGATTTCTGTGTCTGTAGCGGAAAGCCGATTGAGATTCACGTTGAAAATTGAGGCGTGTCGTTGAATCTCCTGAACGATCCCTTTCTCTGGAGCATTGAGAAGAGAAAAGGAAAGAAAACGTTGGAAAAATAAGGTGCAAAAGCATACCGCTATTGTGGCCGTCAAGTAAGGAGTGTTTGGTTTGTCCTTCAATGAAACCGCACGAGAACCTCCGTCCGTGACTCGGAGCAGTTCTTCCCTTACTGTGTGAACAACCTGTGGAATAAATGTAAAAATGAAGAAGACAGAAAAAGTAAAGTGAAAGGGCTTTAAATTGTTAATTTAAGTCCTTCTAGAGTGCGCCACGCAACCGCTTTCCATTCAGATTTGCAGAGGCTTGGGAAGTTTTATTTGGTGCTTATAATGAATCACAGGGGCTAGTCGGGATAAAGGTCAGTGTCACACCTTAGGAAAATAAATCTGGTAGAAATTCGACGAGTCGAGAGAGAGATGGGAGGGCTGGTGGGCCCGATCAAGAATCGATCGTTGGAAAGTGATCATTGTAAATCAGTTTAGCCACTGCTGCGCTGCTTTGCTGCAGAGTATGGATGCACTTCAGTACTCTACCTGAGGATGCTTCAGCATGTATATCATTGCCCATAGCAGCGTCGTTGATGTCGTTTCTTGTCCAGCTATCCACATGTCTATCACGTTCATAGTTAGAGTTTCCTCACTAAATAATGAATTTTTTGGCAAGGCAAAAAAATTTATAAGTTGTAAAGAGCAAGTGTTTTGGGAAAAGAGTAGCAAAACCTTCAGTAACCTATTTATTTGGCCCATAAATCGAGTTTCCGTCGCCAAATCTAAAGCAGAACTCACTCGAATGTCGATCCATCCATGCCGTTCCTCTCGTCCTCTTTCATTTTCTTTATGAAAGCGTCCACATAGTCACAAGGTTCGGCGTCAACCGAATGACTACCATTGTCTATGCTTCGCTTCCTGAAATGGTTGTTGGTCCCCTGGATCCTCAGTTTTTTTGTAGTTAAAGATTCATTTGACAAACCTCTCTTCAATCTGCCCGCTGACAAAGGTTTTCAATTCACGTAGTAGATTAACCACATTCTTCCATTTCATGTTGAAAAGCGGAAATTCTGTCATCCACTTTTTGGCGAATAAATCGACCAGGGAAACATTCTCGATCATTCCGTCGAATCTCTTCTTTAACACGTGGAACTTCTCCTCGTTGGCCTGGAGGTGATGCGAGGATTAGTTCAAAGCATATTTATTTATTTATTTATTTATTTATTTATTTATTTATTTATTTATTTATTTATTTATTTATTTATTTATTTATTTATTTATTTATTTATATTTCACCCATTGTGAGGAATAGTTTAAATCTCAAGTTAGACTTAGGTGTAAACAGCACCTCATCCGTCGCTGTGGAAAACAGCATTCGATTAATGACACCACCAACAAGACGATCGAAAAGAGGCACAGGATCGACTGGAGAGCCAAGCAGAAGGCTGTCGATTTTGCTGAATCTGAAACTGTGACATTTAGCCGTAAAAGAGCACAGTCTTCGGGCTCTTACAGACCCGACGACGTGCAATTTGAGCTGAGAATTAGCCGTTGAGCATGAAATTGAGCGAAACACACGACGACGAGCATTCTCGTCCAACACGACGTTTGCGGCGGCCGCATTGCTCTAATCAATACCGCGTTGCAACGCGCGGTCGGCCGCATTGCTCTAATCGATACCGCGTTGGACGAGAATGCTCGTCGTCGTGTTGTCGGGTCTAAAAGGGCCCTTTCGCGGATTTCGCTCATCAGTAGGGTAATCGGAGCTTCCCGGTCTCCTAAGGACGTGCCGCGCATTAGTCTTGGATTTGGAATAGCGGAGGATTGGGTGTTTGCCCTACAAAGTGATTTTTAGGGCTATGTGCTGCACATTTCAATGTTTTCAGCTTCTCGGAAATGTTTGGCACCTATTCAGGAGGAATAGAAGGTTTGATCAGCCTGGGCGTTGGTTGATCGTTCGACCATGCGGATAGAAGTAGCTCCTCTTACCAGTGCACCATGCGTAGTCTTTCAGATTTCCTAGATATCATTCAATTTTCACCTCAAATTGAACTCGTCCATGATTCTCTCTTCCATGAGATTCTTGCTTACGCCGAGATTCCGTAATACTTGTAAGGCGAAGCGCCGTTGTTCTAGCCACAGCTCTCCGTTGGACATCAGCAAACCTTTGCCGCCTAGAAGAATAAACAAGACTAGTAAATGTTAGTAATATAGGAAATAATCGTCGAGTCTGTACAACAAAATAGTTAACAGTTGCCTTGGGGCTTTGTGAAAGAAGAAAAAACTAGGTTGGCAATAAAGTATTAAGACAAAAAAGTCAATTTTTTATTCTAACATAATTTTATAAAGACAATCTAACTATAAGAATCAACAATTCACCATGAAGGGTCATAACCTTCCCCCATCTGTGTGGCAGTTCAGTGAATTCTCTCGACCAGAATTCAGCAGATTGTGACTCGAAGAAGTTGTCAGCTGCCGTTTTGAGGTCGCTGTAATTTTCGGATTTTTTCCTCTCAGGTGATGCTTCAGCAGTCTCGACTTGTGATGATCCGATTGCGCAAGGACCGGTGAATACGGTGGATGGGCCACCGGATGCCGGCCGAGTTCGTCGATCTTCCTGCGTGTTTCCAAAGCAACATGTGGGCGAGCGTTATCGTGCAACCAGTGGACAGTTGACCTTCTTGGTCTCTTTTCTCGCATTGCACTAGACCCTCAAGAAATTCCTTTCGGTGAGGCTGGGCGATGAGTGAACGACATATGCTCATTCGCACTTACCTTTGAGCCTCCGTTAGCCGATGAGGGATTCGTCTTGTCAGACCTCTCCGATAGCCAAGGTCTTGGAGATGCAGCTGGATAGTGGTGTGGGAGCACCGAAATGTTGTTGCCAATTCCCTCGTCGTTGCTTCTGGATTGGGTTTGATCGGGAACTCCAATCCGTCATTATCGATGACAGGAGGTCGTCCTTCCCGCTCTTAATTTTCTAAGCTTATAACTCCTGACTTGAAACGGGCGAACCAGCGGCTCACCGTGGAACGACTAACAGTCCCTTCTCCCAATGCATCGTTGATGTTAGAGACCTCTGCGCTCGCGTTCGAGCCTCGACGCCACTCGTAGAGGGAGATCACTCGGAGTTGATGTTGGTTAGCATGCTTGACATGTTAGAAAAATGACACGCATGGGCCTTTATATACTCACTCAGCGAAAACTTCGAGAATCTTCTACAGTACCCTGACACACCCGGGAATTCAAAACGTTCTCCAAGAAATTATGAAGCCTTCAAAATTTTGCCTCAAGGCTTTTCTGCCGACCTAATAAATAACAACCGACGGTCGGACGGGATGATTCTCGTTCATGATTTTGAATTAGAGTATTATGCGTAAAGATCCCTTTCTGTTTAAGTCAGAGTGGTTCCTCTTCCACTCCATCACAGTAATGTTTTGTGCCTTGTTTATTCTAGAAATCCTTACATTTTCAAGGTCTAGTATTACATTTTTTTAAGAAACGTCATCACCTCTTCCAACAAGCATTGTGGCTGGACCCCATCGATCCTGATAGTTCGCTCCGTACCGAACCATAGCCTCATGGCTAAGCTTGTAATCAGCAATATGAACGGTAGGAATCGGACCAAGCCACACGGTGAACACGGGCCCATGCTTCTGTAATGTTGTTTTACATTATTTAATATTCATAATTTTCAATTTTCTTTGATATTTATAATATTTGCATAGTAACTCAGACCTTTTTGAAGCTTTTCAGCGCCGGGACGAGACCTCCATGTCTCCACGTGTAGTACATCAGTTGGGGTAAACTGCCGAACAGGAAAATCGGATACGGGCCTGACAATAACGGTCATTGTAGTCACTACAGTAATTGCTTAAAATTTCTACCTTGTTTGTTTTTATCAAAATCACACCTTCAACGAAAGTTTTGACAATGTTTTCTAGTTGTCACCCCGGCAGGTTTTCATTTTTGAATTTGTGAGAATTTTAATTCGCAGTGTGTAGTTTCAAAGACATCAGCTGTAATTTCTGAATGTTTTAGCACTTGACTGCCCCATAAAAGTTCTACGACATAAGAATATGAGGATTCAAAAGATATTTGCAGTAAAAAAAAACAAAAAAGAGGTCTAGATTTGATACCTACCAGGCGGAAGTTGGGTGGTTTTCCTCCACTGATGTGATAAGTAGAATATGAAAAGCATCACAACCACTATTGAAATAAACATGGTGTCGAAATGATTGGGTTTTTTCCTGAACTGAGTGCAATTAAGCAAAATAATAGTTTTGAAAAAAATCTTTGAAAACATCCGTCAAAACGCGGGATAACTGAGAAGTAACGTTTTTTCATCGCTTTGCCATTGTAACGTAGTTATCTTCAAACGAAAACCAAGATAGTAGAGGTAAGAACAGCATGGTGAATTCAATAATGGAAAAAATTGCAAAAAAAAGTCTGAAAACTTCAATGAAGTAGCGTGAGTGCGTTTTGACGTCACTCGGTTGATCAACATTTACGGTTAGGACGACATCGACGTGATCAGAGCGATAAATCAATAATCAACAATCAATCGATCAACAAAAAGAGAAAAATTGATGGAGAGTTAAAATGGATAAATTTCAGCCGGACCACTACAGACCACCTTCCTCATCCATCGTTCTTTTACTTCACTCTGGAAGCAGCTGTGCTTTGATCAGTGGCCCGCTGATTGTTCCTTGTTTTTCGTTGCCGTCGAATAAAAGCACCTCGTGAAGCCATCATTAACCTTACCGTCTTCCAAGATTTAAGATCTTCGAATTATGTGTAAATACGCTAAAAACAACGTTCCAGACCCTTTAGTAATCCTTCTCTTCACTTGGGGACTCTACGAATGGGTCTAGGATTTCATTGACTAAGTATTGAAAAGGATCGACAGCTGAGTAGAGGTCATACATACATAACGCCCTCTTTTTTCCTAAAGATAAAGTGATATAGTGGGCATTGAGCAGTCTAAATGAGGATACGCCACGCACTTGTCTTCCATTCAGAGTGGTGGAAGCGTGGTAATGCTTATTTAGCCTACATATACAATTAAGGCCAGCCATTGTACAAGTCAGGCTCGGTAAGTCTGGGCGACGATCGATCACTCGCACGTATAGGTGGAACTCTAACATTTCACCACTGAACTACGAGCACCCTCATCTCCTCAGGTAACATCTTCAGTATCCCTGGACACAAAGGTAAGACGACAGTAACCAGAGCAACGGAAATGGTTGCGTGTCATCATACTTCAAAAAAGATCATGAAATTCGTTGCAATAATAGGCGTATGTGCTTTGGGAAAAGAAAAAGGTAAAGGTAAGTCGTGTTCATTCATGTTCCATTCAAGTCGTATAGGCATAGTGAATGCGTATTTGGCCTATACAATGACCTGCGGGGGCCAGCCGCTATACGGTCAGTGTCTTTACCTTCCCAGACAAGTCTGCTACCACTTTACCCGACTCCGGAGGAATGGAAGGCTTGGTTAGCCCGGGCCGGAATCGATCGTTCGACCGTGCGAGTGACAGCAGCGCCTCTTACCTCTTACTTACCGGCCCTGAGAAAGGAAAAAGAGTGGAAAATTCTAGAAGCTGTGTTTTTCCAGAGAAACTTGTTCAGATTGGTCTTACAGTATGGGGCATTTGAAAATGCACATTTGGGAGCAAGTTAGCCTCCTTGAGGACTCTACTTACGATTGGAACATTAATTCTTGGGCACCCTAAATCCTTAGGTACACACGGAATACAGGTAGAATATCTGCAGTGTTACGCGAAAAAGAAAAAAGGGCAACAGGATGGACACGATTCGAGGACGATCCTCAGCCGATTTGTACCATCTTGGTGAGCTCGAACAATTCCAACTAAACAGGAGGACACCACCAGCTCGACCAGGAACTCGTCAGGTGGCAGCTGTTGGTGTTGGTGTCTCTCAGTTATCATAGGAAGAAAGTTTCTGTGAAGAGTGAGGACAAGAAGTAGGCGGAAGTGACCATTCCTTTAGAAGCTAAGAAATTGATCGTTTCTTCGTCTTTGCCAAGGTTCTAACATCGGTTTTAAATTTGGTTTTGAACTTGAATTTGTTTCAGTTAGTCTGGCGTTGTTGTATTAATTGTGCTTTTGACGCGTCTTCGGAGGTACAAAATAAAATAAAATTTCCACAGGTGACACATTTGAGAGAAGTGTGAAAGAAGCTCAGAGCTAGACAGGTAATGAGTACGGGTAGGGAGAACGAGAATCGATGAAACGGTGGCTGGCCGAGGCTCAGCTTGGCTTGCCTTGTCCAGCTCAATACAAAACGTCGCTAGGTGAGTGCTGTGGTTGAATGATTTCTAGCTGAGTAGTGGAGTGTCGTTGACAACGGCTAAATCGCCCAGCGCCAAGACCACATCGCCTCGATCAACAGCCACATCGCCCCCAGCACCATCACCACCAGCTGAACTTTGAAGCGGTAATTAGAACCGCAGCTGCAAGGTGGACGATGACCCCAGGTGGTCTTCTGTTCAGCTGTAACACATAAATTTTACGGAATCACATGGTGTTCAGTGATTTCATGGGCAGCTCGCTCGGGGTAGTGGTGTGGGATCTTGTGAAACCCCTTGTGAAGGTGAAACGACACCAAAGATGAGGAAATGTGCCTGATCTCGCAGAATATTTCATGACGGACTGTCGCTAAGCCTTTGCATATTGAATATTCATTGTCTACTGCAGGCTTTATTTATTTATCTAGGACGTTACGAAAATTCCACCGCGTACAGTACCAGACACACTTTTGATCACTCCGCGGAAAAGCCGCATAGGAGCGTTCCAAAGCGATTTTTTAAATAACTTTGTTGAAACTCAATTATTTGTGAAAAAATATACATATATTTGAGCTCAGCAGCTCGATCTCTATCGATTGGTATTCAAAGATCGATACAAATGCAAAATATCGCCCCTTTTGCCGACCCCTCAAATCTCGCCTAGTCGGCCCACGAGGGGCCGACCAGCCCCAGAGGGACCGACCATGCGAGATTCGAGGGGTCGGCAAAAGGGGCGATATTTCGCATTTGTATCGATCTTTGAATACCAGTCGATAGAGCTCGAGCTGCTGAGCTCAAATATATGTATATTTTTTGCGAATAATTGAGTTTCAACAAGGTTATTGAAAAAAAGCCGCTTTGGAACGCTCCTATGCGACTTTTCCGGGAAGTGATCGAAAGCTATGTCCGGTACTGTAGTATAAAACAACACAACCGAAAAACACACAAACCACTGAACAGGAACACACAGTACACAAGACTGAGTAAAAAGTTGCAGGTTCATAATACTTCAGCAAAATCAAAAAAAAAACTTGTAGTTCAGTACCTGAATCCACGACAATTGGTTTCCTGAACAGGTTTCCTCGTCACACACTAGTTGTTGAATTTCTCTCTTAGCCATCTTTTCCTCTGATTGCTCTCTTTTACGCTTTTATGTTACGTTTGTTCATGTTCTTATGTTTGTTCAGGTCTTTCGTAACGTAAGAGATATCATCTAGAGGTCTGCATTCATGTTGATCTGTGTTTTATCGTCTTACCGTCGTTTCCACATGTGATTATCATGTAATTAAGTTAAAGTTAAAGAAACGTCCAAAGGTAACAGACAGAAAACATTGAAATTTAGCGTTACAAAGATCAAGAGAATTGCCTGAGAGCAAGATAAGCCTTAAATTGAGGTAAAGACATATTGAGAATGCGGTCCTTAGCCAAAAATCTAGAAAGAGGGAATGCACGTTGTGAGAAAAAGATGATCTGTATCTGCTAACACTAGTCAATGTCTTGAACATCACTTTAAAATCGCTATTTTCTCTTCTTCTTTTTAAGGATTGTAACTCGAACTGTTTCGCTCTGTCCGTACTGCCTGGAATTAAGGAGTAACTAAGCCCAAAACATCCCATTAATAGCTTGCGATTGAAATTGTTTTGCACGCTTTCGAGCTATTCTATGTCAGCAATGGCAAAGATTGATACAAGTTCATTACGGTCAACGATTCCGCCTTCATCAGAGCCTTAACATGTGTAATTCAACCATTTTTCTTCTTTAACACCTGTAGAACAAGTGACGAAGTGGGAAAGGTATAGATGAAGTTGCTGCCGTTGATCAGTCCCCTAAGGATGCGCCACGCATCCGTGTTCCATTCAGAATCGTAGAGGCACGGTGACTGTGTAGTTGGACTATGGCATCCGGGAGCGAACTGCTATACCAAGTCACTGATTTTACCCACAAGTCTGTTACCCAACCCAACAAGGGTGTGCCTAGCTATTATTGCGTCCATGGATATGGGTCTAGGTTGAACTCGTCTTATACCAGGACTTGAAGGTGAAAGCGTCGAAGAAATAAACAAAGCAAAAAAACAACAAAAATAATAAAGTAGTCACTAAGACCCGGCTTCACAAATGGGACACGTCCCTAGTCATTGGACACTAACAATAAGGCTTTCAGGGGCCAACTACTATACCAATTCACTGATTTTACCTTCCTAGACAAGTCGGCTACCAATTTACCCAACCCAAAAAGGGTGTGCCTGTAGCTATGATTGCGTCCATGATATGGGTACGTGTATAGGTTGAACTCGTCCTATTCCAAGATTTGAAGTCGAATGCGCCGAAGAAATGAACAAAGCAAAAATTCAGCACGACGAAAATAATGAAGTGGTCACTACGGCACAGTTTACAAATTGGACACATCCCTAGTCAGTTTTTTCCTTCTTTTGAGAAAATCCAGCAGTTTCGATAGGAAAGGCAGCTTACCCTACCTTCCCTCGCATCGTCGCAACGCGGCTTGTTGCGACGCCGCGAACGAGATAACCAGCACTGAGCGGGAGTTTCCATTTTCCAAAAGTTACCGGCTGTTATTTACCTTTCCCTCCTTTTACAGTACTTTTACTCCTGTAGGAATACCTGCTATTTCGCTTACGCTGAAGCTTTTTCCGCGGTGTTTATCTTCGACTTCCCATTGCTTAGGTTAATATTCATTCCATTTTGTTCAAATCGATGTCTTTATGATTCAGAGTGGAGTGGAATCTATGTTTTTTTATTCAGATAATCTTTGCTTGTACGTGATTCATATTCATCGTATATTTTTATATATTTTCATATTATTATATGTGTATAATGCTCCACGTTTGTTTAGGTGAGATTATAATGTACGATCCGAAAGTGGAAGACCTTCGACTGCCGATGGCAATGTTGTCTCGAATCATGAAGTCAGCTCTGCCAAATGGAGCTGCTGTATCAAAGGTATCTGTTTTTATAGTGATGATATTTCTGATTTCCTATAGGTTGTGGGTGCAGGATTTCTAGAAGATTAAGCCCGGAGAACGGAATCAGGGGGAGCTCAGGAATCATGACTATTAGTAACGATAAGTGATGTAGAAGTGCAAGAGGAGTAAAGAGAACCTCTTCTATGAAGTCCAGGGCACAATGGTCATGAAATATATCATCGCATAATACGAATATAATATCGATTTGTGTTGTTTTGTTATTGTTCTTGTATTGAATTAAACTCTTTGACGAAGGATAATTTATCTAGGATGAGCATTTCTGAGTTTTCGGGACTAGATCAATGATTAAAGCGGAAATATGCGCCTTAGGGGACTTTTTTCTTCGACTACGCTCGCAACTCACACAATTTTTTCCATTGTGATGGAAGAACTGCTATTTAGGTCGCAAATTTGTTTCGATACTTATCAACTTAAGATACTGTAGAAGTTCAGTACGATTTTGTTCCAATGTTGCCCTAACTTCACGAAGTCCACTTCCCCAGCTATTGGTAAAATGGGACACCTTAACTACCAATATGGGTGACCTGGAAAAATCGAAACCGATGTTCGAAAAGTGATCAGTATTCCGGTTGATAGTGGAAGCAGATTTTGTTCTGATATGACCAGGTTCATCGTGAGAATCTCGACTCAAACTGAGGATTTTACTAATGAACCGGTGATTGTAAAAACAAAATCTTCTGGAATATACCATTTCCACTTTGGATTGGACACTTTTCAAATCACACCGGACGTTTTTCAAACCAAATTGGACATTTTTCAAGCCAATTTGGCTTGAAAAACGTCCGACGTGGTTCGAAAAACGTCCAATTTGGTTTGAAAAACGTCCGACGTGGTTTTAAAAAACGTCCAAATCAAAGTGAAAATGGTTTATTTTAGGGTGACCCAAAAGTTCGTGCATTTTAGATTCTGACTTCTTTTATTCACAACTCTAGAAAAACAAAAAATGACCAATAAGGATAGCGTGGTTAAGCACGATTCTTCAACGTATCGCTGGCAGTGATTTCTGCTTAATCGTGATATCCTAATTGATTATTTAAATGTATTTTCTTGAGTATGAATAAAGGAAGAGAGAATCTGAAATGCACACGAACTTTTGGGTCACCCTAATACATCGCAGTACCCCTCAAAAGCAAAAAAAAGAAAAAGTAAATCTTCACTCGGCAGTAGTTAATAAATGTTTCATTTGCATCTACGCTGTTGTTTTATTTGTTTTGAGTACTTTTTAAAAGGTGAAGAAATGGCCTACAGCTCACAAAAGATTAACTGTATACCTTCCAGGACGCACGAACACACGTAATGCGTGCCTGTTCCGTTTTCATACTCTATATCCTTTCGCAAGCTGAGGAACACGCATCGTCGAAGAAAAGGAAAACGGTGAATGTCGACGATATCATGCACGCACTTGGAGTCTGCGGATTCGAATCGTTATGTGAATCGGTGAGTAAAGAATCACAGATTATTTGACTCTTTAAAAATTGATATTTTCTATCTTCAGTTGCATGCCGCCTTCGAGTCGTATAAAGCGTCTAGACCGACAAAAGTCGCAAAAGCAAAGGGGCCTCGAAAGGGACGAAATCCATCTGTGTCTGATACTGTGACTTCTAGTAATGATCAAGGTACGTGTGATATTGATTGAAATTTTCTTCTTCTCTCTACTCTTTAATGTTAATTGAAATGTTCATGTCTGTTTATTCAAAATTTAAAAAAAAATGTGACAAAGCTGTAGTCTGTCTTGTGCTCTGCAGTTCTAACCCCACGTAAATATTATAGTAGACTTGATAGATTAAGCCACAGCAATTATCAAAATTAAGGATAAAAGTGCATGGCAGTCTGGTTTTTGTGTGCCATTCCGCTTATAGTATTGTACTGTTATTGGTGGGTTTTCTATTTAATTACGTTTTTTTCAAGGTGAATGTTTTTCGAAAGGGAAGTTTTACGGCTTAACATAGAAATTATCAAGTCAATCTGATAGCGCAAACGCTAAGCTGAAAACAAGTTGACCTGGTGGCGTGAAAATGAAGTTAATTAGCTAAGTATTAATATTAACATTAATATTTGACTGGTCACTAGCAAGAGTCCATCCGTGGAGTGTTATGATGGGAATGTAGCATATAATGTGACTTACAATTGAAGAACTTTTGTTATACTTTCGGTTTTTAGAATTGTTATAGCTTTTTTTCTGATGAAGAATTCAAAGATACGTCAGTCTCGATACAACACCCCAACGCTGTAAAATTTCTGTTTATCTCAAGATTTTTCCAAGCCTATCAAATGCCTAGCAGCATGGAAATGCTTTTCTCATTTGTCATTCATCTTTTTTCCGAAGCTTTTGAGCTTCAGTTTTTCGCAATATACGGGGATGGGAGTGAAGCAGGGGTGTGCGGAATTTCCGTTTCCGTGTTCCGAATTCCGGTTTCCGGCCGTTTTTGGCCCACCCGTTCCGTTTCGTGTTCCGCTTTGTTTTTGGGCGGAACACGAAAACGGAAGAAAAAATCGAAAATCTCCACTATGAAGGCTAACAAAATGGAGACTGAAGTTATTGTGCTGACGTCGATGCGATCCATTCGAATTCTGGGAGAATGAAACCAATGAAGCGAAGTACACTCCCCCCTTCTAAGAAAACTTGCAATGAAGTATTTTCTTCTGCTGGTTTCATTATAAACGATCTGAGAAAAGCCTCTCTCCCCAAAATCATGAAAAAAAAACTGCTGTTTCTCCTGCATAACATGCTCGTTTTAGACTTTTAAATCAATTTTGAAAGCATTCTTGCCTATCACGCCTAAAAAGTCTGCTTTTCTCTACGTACTTGTCTTCGGCTTATAATGCAGTTTATAAAGATGAATATCCACCGTTTACTTTGAAGCTATCACCGAACGTTGAACACCTTCACTGAAATAATAGACACATTCTAGTGGAAACAAGACAAGCACTCTATGGGTACCTTTAGAAACAGTAATGAAGACTTTTGTGGTCTAGTTTTAGCTAAATTCCAATGTTTTAGTGATTTTTGCACTATTTCCGGCTTCCGCTTTCCGCTTTTTTGAAAAAAAAATTCCGCACACCCCTGGGGTGAAGTGATGTCTGAACTTTTCTTGAGTTTGTTGTGTGGATTTACCACGACAAACTGTTTCGAACTTGTCAATGCCTACTTGACGAGCTAATTATTATTCACATTTTTAGGATCTCAAGCTATCGATATTGAAGATATGATCGCGAACTAACATTCAAATGTCAATTTGTAAAAGTCAGCTTCTCCTGTACATGCTGTGCAAACTTTCGTCTTCACTAATGCTTTACTACCGTTAGAATAAGTTCTATTCCTACAGTTAATGTATCGCTGTATCTCACAACCATGTTTATACACTTTTCCAGCCTGGTTTAATTGCTTTATTAATAGACTGAAGTTGAAGTTAAGATTTTTCATATTAATAATGTCACAGTAAATGAATCGTATGATCGGATTGTAATAATGTGTACAAAATCACTGTATAACATTAAGATCGTAGTCACGTGTCCAACGTTGCTCTTTACATTCCGTTTCTCATCGTCGCCTCTGTCGCACTTGCTGTAATAAAATGGAAAATTAACTTCAATGAGGTAGCTTTTCACGTGCTTCAGGAATGTCCAACATTTGATAGCTTAGGTAGACCTGCCCCTTTTCGACACCTCAGTTAAAATGTTTTAATGGTTATATACCATACTAAATATGTTTTAATGCTATTTTTAGTAATGCCTTGCTTTTTAAAATAAGAGCTACGATCAAATAGGCATCCCACCTTTTTCAAAGAAGCTCTCAGCTTCCGAGAATCCATTCTGCTCTAAAAAAATTAATTTAGTCGATGGTGTTCTCTGTCTATGCAAACCGTTTTGTGTAGTAAATGAATAGGGACATGTTTGCCTGGTTTTATGCAATCGTTTAATCGTCTTATACAGATGATGTAAGTTTTGTGAAAACATCCGTACCCAGATAATCTGCCTTGTCTCACATTTCATGTGGGGTTCACCTCAACAATGCGACGGTTTCGGCGAGTTTGCCACAAGTTTGAGCAACATCCTTCCTATTCCTTATTAGTTTAGTGTAATTCAAGTGGCAAATTCTTTGTCGCAGCTACTGCGACCCTTCTAAGGGTCCCTTCAGGCAGTGAACCAAAGCAGAGCAGAAAGGGGTTTACGTATTTACGCAACAGCTGCGCTTCCTTCTGCCCAATGGACTGTCGTTGGACAAAAAACTTTTTAGTGCATGGTTGCCGAAACGTGTGGTTCAACCTATAACTGCCGTATTCGGTCGCCATTCAGAAAACGGATTCAGCATCGTGTTCAGGACACCAGAGAACCCCATAGACAAAGTCTCAGCGAAATCGGTGATCCTGACTGGATCACTCAAGTAGCGATTTGGGTGGTCCGAGACCCCTGTTGTCCATTAAGTTGAATGTGGCCTTTTTATCCATTCCTGTTGTCACTGAATTCTATCTTCGGCCTTACATTGGTGCTGTTATACATTTATTAGCGTCTATGATACCTATCAAACACAACGAATTCGATTGAGTGACTGTGATCTATATCCTCCTTTTGACTAGCAGAAACTTCATAGGTTATTGCACTCTCGAAAACAATGTTTCTCTGGAGAGCGACAAAAGTTTGGGAATTAAATATTAGTGTGATTTGACAAAAGTTTGGGAATTAAATATTGCTGTGATTCTACAAATCGGCATTTTTAGTTGTTGCGTCGCTACACATTTGATGACGAAAAAGTTGATTTATAGTTAGTGTGGAGCGAATTCGATGTTAACTCCGAGGCCCGCTACATGTACCATAGGTACCGTGTGGTTAGTGTCCTAGTAATGACTAATGACTTATAAGGTATAACAGAAGTTACGAGTTACAGGGAATGGCACGTGATTGTTCACAATGGCTGAAGTCTACATGGTTTAGTATAGAAAAAATATCAGAAATTGGAAGGAAGAAAATTAGGTGATACCACCATCATTCGCGAATATTGGGTATTTGTAAACCGTTGGGATATTGCTCGTCGCGCCACCGCGTACTATCGCCGCTCTTCCGCGACATGATACGCACTCATTTTTTGTGTTGCTCGTTTCCAAACTGGTTGTTGCAATGAACGTGTTCACCTTCCGGGACCCAAAAAGATGCTGCCAAGTTTTCGCAGGAGAAAGGGCGCCAGAACCCTTTCAGACGTAATCAAGGACATTGTAGCTGAAAAATGTACAATCTACTCTGACTGCTCGAAGGGATACAAGACGTCGGAATTAGAGATGGCTAGTTTCTAACCTTACACGGTGAATCATTGCCTAAATTTTGTTGACCCCACTACGACAGTCACAATAAGCGACAGAGAGGTACAGCACGCAATCGCCTGGAATCATACCTATCAGAATTCATGTGGAGACAAGAGGTAGGTCGTTGTTACACTGGTGCATTAACTGTACCCAATTACGCTTCTTTTTCGGATTGCCGACAAAAACCCATTTTCGGCACTACTAGATGCGATTAAAGATTTTGAAAGCGATTTTGAAAGCCATTAAAGACTTCGCTGTTTTCGTTCTTCATGGAACAAAGATATAAGTTGTAAAATTTTAGACAAAAACAACCCTCTTTTCTGAGAATCTGGACTGAGTTTCTTTCTTTTCGTTCGATGGGGTTGAAGCGTTCATTGGAACAACCAACACGGCGAATAACGACTTCCAAAATGAACGCGTGTCACGTAGGAAAACCGGCCGCGCGGCGATAGCATGCGGTGGCGCGACGAGCAGTGTCCCAACGGTTTACAAGTACCGAATATTATTCCATAACGAAGCCAATCATTCGACCAGACATATCCAACCTTATTTTTAGTGGATCGACTTCTACGCGATACCGATTTCAATTTTCGTCGACTTGATGGGCGCTGCGACCCGCCCTGTAAATTCAGCTTGAAGTTTTCCTCATCGCATTCATGCTACTCCTCAAAGGCAGTGTGCACATGTTGTTATAGCACTACAATCACAAACACGTGGCAGTACCAGAGGTCTACAAGGTCCGAAGAACAGGCAATTCTACTACCTGTAGGCTACAGATGTAGATTTGGTTAGAAGCTTGTCAGCTGCGATCAGGAAACGTAATTTGTATAGGAAGCATCCAATGAAAGGCATAATGTGTTATGAAGCAAATGTCACATGCCCAGCAAGGAAGGCAACTTGTTTTTATGATTGAGATTATGTTAACACTGCGCCGCTGTGCCGATGTTTTCGAACAGTTGTTGGAGCTCGTTGGGATACGGATTATACAAGTTGGTTGAAAGTCGAAGATGCGGAACTACCCTAATCCAATCAAGAGAAGAAATGTGGTCAAATGTGCAAACTTGAGGGCAGAGTTCAACGGGAAGTCGAAGGGCAAGTGGATATTCGTACCCAGCCGATGTGAAGTCGCGTTTTATCTTCGAGCCTCTGTGGTTACTGCATAAATGTGATTTGAGTAGATGGATTGGCCCTGACAATCTGTATTCAGAACCACTTCCGATTGGTCTTTTATGCTGTAGATAGTATGACCGCTAACCATAACCAAATGTGCACACTGCCTCCAATGCCTATAGGCACGAGCCAAAGACTAGTCTCAAAATACTGTACCAAAAGCTGTCAGTGCGCTCCACAAATGAACACCAGCGAAGGGATTCAAGATGCTCTGAATTAGGGGCTTGATAAAGAATCAGCATTATTAGGGCATATGCCATGATTGACTGCCGTTAAATCTTGGCATGTCGAATTCAGTAGTACGTGATGGATTACTGAAGTAAAGCAGTCAAGATACTACAAGTTTATTCTGACTAGTGTTTCGGCGAGTCCACGTTCGTCAGAGCCTCGAACTTGGGTAATTAAAAAAATGGTGCCTGGGTTGTATTAGTCGCTTTTGTCTGCGGACTTTAAATGCGTCTCTCCCTCACGGTGCGCACTTTGTATGCTGAAAACGCTCGATCTGGTTCTGCATCCGTGTCCCGAAGACCTGCCCGTCATTTGTATGCCACTGAATTACTGGAGCACCTTATATCTACAACTTACACATGCAGGCAGCTAAATCCGAACAAGTTTCAATTCAAATTTCCCGCCGTAACGTCAGAAGTTCAGATTTGCTCAGTGGAAACCAGAAGCCTTATGCGATAAGCTCATAATCGTCTAGATTCTGCACACAAGTGCGGAGTACAGCCGAGGAGCTGAACTGATCCTAGAGGACCAAGAAAACCGCCGAGGAAATTGCCGAAATTTGGTACAAGCCACTATCTACGACGGCACTCTTTCACCTGTTACAACACGATGAGTATTGTCTTCAACAGTTCAGCATTTCCCTAATACTATTTAACGGTGACCTGTTCAAATATATTGACCGATGTAGCCAGCTAGGAAATGATGCGTGAGGAAAAGACGATAAAATGAGCAATTATCACTTTCTACGTGATAGCACTATCGTCTCCTTGCAATCCTCATTGTCAGAAGAGTGATGCCTCCTCCATCATCGCCTACTATGTTTTCTCTTCTATGTTTCTTTACTTTCTTAGCACAGAGGAAAGAGCTCTGTGCTTCGCACGGGAAAAGGGTCTGATCCCAACGAAGAAAACTTGTAAGAAGGGCCACGATATGAAGCTGGTGTTTGAAGAAAAGAAAGACGGAGCTCACTGGCGGTGTGACAAAAGAGAATGTAAGAACCAGAGTCGCATATGGATAACTGATGAAACGTGGTTCTGCAATTCGAGAGTTTCATTCGTAACAGCGATCCGGTTTCTCTACAGCTGATCCATGGAAATGACTACCGATAAATGGTGCGAAGTACAATTAGGCATTTCGAGGAACATGATTTACCCTCTTTCCAATAATCGGTGTACATCATTGACCCCTCAGCTTACGGTTTTTGTGTTATTTTTGCGTTGTGTTCCTTTTGATGCTCCGTTATTTCTAGCGCCATTTACCAAACATCGTTTCCAGAGACCAACTGCAGAGAATTCGTTGCTAGGAATGACAGGTTCACTATCAAGACTTAACAGGTGAACGAGTGCCGTCGTAGATAGTGGCATGTTCTAAGGAAATTGGCGAAGGGCTTGTACCGAGAAAATTGGCGAAATATTCGTGAGGCAGGGAAATTTCATGGCGTCGTTTTGCAGAAGAAGAGCTGCTCTACAAGTCGTACACAGCCAAATTGTGGCACATGCTGTCTGAAGATGATAGAAGTAAGCGGATGGCACGCGGTCATCTGCAACTGAGTTCCTTGACACACATAGCGACAGGGCGGGTCACCTTCTTATCTGATGAAAACATCCTCACTGATAATTTTTTTCAAAAGCAGAGTCGCCTGTGCTGCAAAAGAGACCGTTGGTGATCGGCTGGAGCTAAGAGCTGCTGAGCTGGGGTCAAATGTGGAGTGCCATTCAATTCTCAGTATTTCGAAGGGATCTCCTCGCGGACCTGTTTTTTATTTGAGGGTGCTCGTCTTCCAGACAGAGATTTCATTTTGCTTCGACGTGATTTAACCCTCTTTGATTTCGCTTTACTGTTTTTCTGTAATGTTGTATTGAAGAATTTCAATGTAATCATGTCTAAATTCTCTAAGAACATAAAGCAAGTTTCGAAGAGAGAAAGAATTTTGAAACTCATCACAGAAGTAGGAAGTTTTAACCACAATATATAATTAATCATAGAAGTGATGAAAAGTGGTGGGCAAAAGTGATAAATTTCTGAAGATTTCGACTCATTGATGTGGTGAAGACGTGACGCTGTGATGAAGAAGTCACAGCAACTAATTTGAGTAAATTACTTCGATCATTAATTAATTTCCAAACTTTTGTCGACAACACCACTAAATACAATCAGATCTGGTCACAACTTGCCTCTCCATTTATGCGTAATTCACAGCAATTCTGTCGTCTTTACGCACTGCGTCGGCGATTCTGTCACTCTGCTTAGAGTGTATTCCTCAGTCACTCACCTTTCTAGACGATACGTCTCTCTCCCTTAGTGATCTCTTACTATTCCGTATTGGTGTAGATGGTTGCCTCTGGGCCTCTCCCGGAACACTAAAATTGTTGCACAGTATTACATGAAAGAAAACGAAATATAGACTTTTCGCTTCCATATAATTTGTTACAACCGAGTTTATTTTTTGTATTTTTCAAGGTCATTTGATATTCCGCTGCAACGAATGCGGCAGAAGACTTGATATTGCTCATGGATAGGGTGGTCGGATAGGGAGTTAAGAAAAACTACTGGGTTGTCGGGAAAGTTCTGTCACAAAATATCCAAAAAATTCGTAAAATTCAGCGAGAAGCGATATGACTACTGATCAGTAGACCTAAGATTCTAGAATACTCTGTGCACACAACCTTTCTTATATATAGCTGGTGCTGGGTACGCGACTCCATTGAAACAGCACCACCTTCTTTTGGTGGCGATCAATCTTTCATTGTCTTGGAGGAGGTTGTCCGTGAGGTAGCCACTGTCCCATGTGGATATTATTGACAAAGAGTATCCATGACTCATCTCCAGTGACAACATTACTCAGAAAGTTCTGGGAACGGTGACGGAGATGGAGAGACTGAACAATGGTTACTAGAGGAAAACGGTTCGAGTCACAGAGCTCCTGAGGTATCCATTTCGATAGCACCTTTCGAAATCTATGTAGAAGCCTGAAGACGATCATGTACCGACGAGTGGTGACACTGGAGCAGTTCCGATAATTCACGTGCTGTTGCATTGAGCTTCTTCAGGGTTTGTTGTAATTGCTTAGGGCTGCTACGTACTCGACGACGAGCAGGTTGCGCGACGAATTAGCCGGTATAAGTGCAATTGCGCGAAACATGCGACGACGAGCATTCTCGTCCAACGCGGCTGTTCGCTGAGTTCACTCAACTATCGTCTACGGTGGATGGACACCCGGAGCGCGGCAGTTCTTCGAAGGTCACATCTCCTTCCTCGATGCGACTGAACCATCTGCAGACGGTCATAGGTGAGAGCGCGTCTTCGCCGAATACACCACAGACGTTGCCAGCTGCTTGCTCTACGGAATGCCGCTGAAGGAATTCATAGTTCAGAACCGGTCGTAGAATACGTTTGTCAACTGGAGCCATAGCTTCCGTTTCAATGGAGTCGCGTACCCAGCACCAGCGATATATAAGAGAGGTTCTGTGCTCAGAATATTCTAGTATGTTTGATCCATTGATCAGTAGTCATGAATAGGTCACAACGATTCTCGCTGAAATTTAAGAATTTTTTGAAAATTTTGTGACAGAACTTTCCCGTCAACCCAATAGAAAGCGGTAGAATGCATTACCTGTGTAGGTAATCAACGTGTTGTAACTCACTTATGTCTAATGTATTTTTTGAGAATCCATGCGACGTCTTTCATCACTGGTCTTTGTTCTGGTATAGCACTCCAACACGCAGCAACTATTACTCGAATCTCCTCTGGCATGTCGGCAGATAGAGGTGGTCGAAATTTGGGTTCGGCTAGCTGTTACATACAGAGATTATTATTATTTTTCGATATCATCAAATTAAATGTAGACTGCAAAGAGGGCAGCCAAGCGGTCTCTTCGATCTTCTCACCACTCGGTGTCAGGATTGTTCAGACGAAAAAGATTTCTCCACGAGATTTAAGAAAGGACGGAATAAATGAGAGATCAACCCTTCCAGCACGAAAAAGTGTTCGGTACAGCAGTAGCCATTCTCAGAAACTATCGGAGTGGTAGTAGAGAGAATAGAAAAGTTAAAGAGCAGATGAAATGAGGATTACAAGGTATAATCAATTTCACTTGCTGACAATTCACGTTGGGATACAGTCTCTCTTTCGCTCAGTTGTGTCCTTCTAGAAATGGTATGAAGATATCAAGATAGTACTGACCCGTCGTCGTACAGTTCTATTGGAGAACTCTTCGAACGGTGCTTTAGCGTTGTTGAATATCTCCCAAACAAGAATTCCATACGAGTACACATCGCATTCCCTAGTGTAGAGAAATGTGGTCACTACTTCAGGAGCCTGCCTGAAACGCATTTGTACATTTCGTTAACCCGTATGTATGTACATACATCGGTATGCAACAGAAAGGGTTCGCTAAGGAAAAATTCTGGTCCAGTGCTATTCAAAAATAGCATACCATCTTACTGGCACTTTTTCATATCCTTGAATTCTATACTTGTCTGCCTGTTTAGACAAGCCAAAATCAGATATTTTAACTATATTTTTCTGATTGTCAATTAAGCAATTTCTGCAGGCTAGATCTCTGAAGAAAAAACGTTTGATGAATTAAGCGGTAGCGAAACACAAATAAAAAGATTATCGGAACACTCACCGATGCATGCAACGCTTGTTATGAAGATAATATAAACCAAGTGACACGTCAAAAGAAAAAGAGCATTTGTCGGGTATGCTGACCTACAAAATCGTGTGCTTTTGTTGCTTGACTCTTTTGGCGTGATTGAATTCCCACATACCGAGTAACTTTTGAGGTAGTGATCGAGCCCACCACCGGGAACCATCTCCATGACTATCATAACGCTATCATTTTCCATAACCATACCGTAAAAAGCCACTATGTTCCTTAAAGTTACCGCTACAGTACCGGACGCGCCGCAATGATAAAGCGGCGGCAACGGCGCTCCAGAGCGCCGAAATGCGCCGTGTCCACGCGTGGTGACCCGGGAGGAGTCAACCACAGTTCATTTACATCCCATGCCCAACGAGGGGCCCCGCGGGGTACCCCCTTCGAGCCACCCCGTGGGGCCCCTGCTCTTAGCTTGGGACGCTAGGAAAAGACGCGCCGCATATTTATAAGCGGCGAGGAGGAGGCGGAGCCTAGTCGGTGGTGAGTCACCTAGCGAAGGACCGAAGCGGCAACGGGATCTGAAAATCGAGGGGTCAAAAAAATCGACTAAAAACAAGTTTCACGAATTTGGGAAAAATGTATGAGGAGGGATAGAGCTCAAGCTGCTGAGCTCGAATATATACTTATTTTTGCAAATAAACGAATTTTAAAGAAGTTATTCGAAAACGGCGGGTTTCGGTGCTCCGAGACGCCGCTGCCGCCGTTTTATCATTGCGGCGCGTCCGGTACTGTAGTTCTTTTCTTTTCGCTGTTTGTTAAGCAACCCACACTTTTGACCTTTTCGACCGTATTCCTTATTCTATTTTTATTTCCTGCCTGCAGCGTTGTATATTGTTGGTTTTTTTGTTTTTATAGTTTTTTGTTTTCGCACACGAAGCAAAGAGGGTTCAAATAAAGATGTAAACTGCTGCTGCATAGAATATGTTGCGGAAATTGTAGGAATATCCATGCACCTAAAGACCTATTGAGTGTGTTGTTCTAATCTCACGAAAATACTTACAGATGCTTATATTGTCGCAATAATCTTGCTTCCTTATGCATTTCCTGCATAGGACCCTTATTTTCTTCTTTCACTTTTGTCTGAAACGTAATTTGATTGGTGTCGTGATTCTCACGATTTCAAGGACCGTGTTTTCGATCTACGTCTTGGTCCCGTCACGACTGCCGCACGCACACGCGCCGCACGGACATAGCACGCCCGTCCCACAATCAGTCTACTCGTCATGCCGTCGCATTAGCCGGTCGGTTTTCCATTCTGCTCTGTCTGTCTTCGTACCATCGCACCGACCGAGGAACACCGTCAATACCAGGACGAGGGACTTCCAACGGAGTATGCAAGGACATCGCACGGTCGTAGGTAACATGTGTATCCAGCGCACGAGTTCAACCCAACATGCTATGCTGAGGGTTCGTGTGAGGGACGCACATGTCTTCGTCTTCTTGGTAGACCCCTAGTGACATGTCGTAGTATAGTGGTTCGGCAACTCGTAGTTGTAGGTGTTGTTTTCTTATATTTTATTGTAGTGATATTCTCGTATATATTGCCTAGTTGAGTAAGTGCGTGAGGTATTTCGTGTTATGTTCCGGTCATCATGTGTGGAACACGCAATGATTCCTAAATGGTTTACTCGTTATATATTTTGGCATATGTTCGTGGTATCCTTGTGCGCACGAGAGGGTGCTGGGAGTTGAGGCTGTCAGGCACAGGTAGTATCAATCACCGTCTCTCTGTTGTGGGCATTAGGGCCGTCCCGCCTACTCTCGCACAAGTCCCGCGTGGCAGGTAAGGTAAGCAAAGTCCCACGTAGCGGGTTAGGCAGACCCGGATACAGAGCGGCGGCGACAATTTCTGTATTTCTGGGCACGAGTTCGCTTGACGTGTATTGTTCGAGTAGATTTTGCCGTTGTGTTATGTATTTGGATAGTGGGAGCATCTACGTTGTCAGGTTGTCAAGTAAGTTTTGTCCGATTTTTCGCCCTTCCAACATTAGCGCGCGGCAAATTTGAACGATGTGACATCAAATCAACAACTCGTGCTCTTCGGGTGGAAAAACAATTCCTTCTTTCTGTATGTGTTCACTTAACACATTGACGACCGCGCATCTTTCTCGTTTTCGCGCTCGTGGGACGCATCGAAGTTCAACCTGGCTTAGATCAAATCGGTGGCACTGATTGGATTGGACCATCTTTGCTTACGACTCCAGTTGTCTTCAATCGTAATTCCAAAAACGGAGATCACCATCGTGTTCAGCGCCCTCGATAACCCCTAGAAATGACGTTTGACGATGGTTAGCCGAAAAAGTTTCCTAGACGGATTCTGGAAGACGGAATCCCTTGAACAGTGCCAAAATAGTTTTTTTTAATGAAATCTTTAATTTTTTAAAATTTTTTTTTAATTTTTTAATGTAAATGAATGTGATTTGAAAACATATTCCACTGAACCACGATGTTTACAGCACCTTTGGGATAATGGTAATACGTTCGTTACAAAAAGTCCGAAGTTTGACAAAAGTCGGAGAAAACGACACTTCGAAAGAGTGCGACCCACCGGTGGGTCGGATTGTCGTCAATGTGTTAATAGTACATCAGTATTGATCAATTAGGGTGGATATATTTGCAATACGGATACGTCAGCTTTTCGAATGGTTCTACTCCACCAATTCAAACTCAATCGATCAATGACGGAAGCAACGGCAAGTCTGATTACTGTATGGGGAGATGGTACTGTTTCGGTACCCTCCTGGGCCTAAATTCATGACGGGTATCGGCACAATATACCCGAGAATAAACTCCGGTCGGCGCGAGTATTCGCATTCATGAACGCGCAGCGGAGTTTATTTTGGGGATATCGCGGGTCTATGCCGCTCCGTTGGCGCAGCGATGTATCGAGCGACTCGCTGTAGTGAGAGCGCTCCAATGTTAACACCCGCACATCAGCTGATATGCCGCTCAGTTTCCATTTTCAACTTTAACTTTTCAAAGACTAAAAGGAAAATAATGCCACTAACGAGTAAACAGAGAGCTTAGTTAAAATTACAGCGCGAAAACCAAAGCGAATAGCGACCGAATACACGCTAGAAAGAATTTTAATGAAAGATCGGACATAAAGATTTGTGAACTGACGGTCGTTTACCCATAACAGCCGTGATCACGGCCGTTGCATTCACGTCGAGTATCGCAAACTCGATCGTCATGAATGCGAATATTGGGGGGATGGACCGGGTCTATCTCGCCTGGAGTGTTCTATACCAGAATTTTTCGTTTATAAATTTAGGCCCTCGTTTCTCGTTGCTTCCCTATATTTCGTGATGGTAACGAATCAACTGAAGGCAAAGTACGAGCTGGAACAGTATTCGTGCAGCTGTGCCCTAGCTCTGTCTGCCAATTCTGCTTGTTGGTAACCTTTTGTCCCTTCAAATATTGCTGTCGATTGGAACACGCACAGATAGATAAGGTGATATTACCTTATCACCTTATCTATCTGTGCGATAGTGGTGTTTCTTAGCAAATAATTGAAGCGTGGATGTCATACTATAAAATGAACGTACCACTTTGATGGCTACTGGTACGGTGTTATTGGTGAATAATCGTAAAGTTCCTTTCCATACTTCACCGAACGCGCCTTCCCCTATTTTCGATTCCATTGTGATCTTATCCTTTGACAACTCCCACGCCTGTTTCGGAATTGCCCTGTTCAACATTATGTGTCCAGCGATGGGAATTCGACCGTTGAAATGCATTCTGAATTCGTTATGTTCATATCCTTACGTCAACCGTAGAGAGTAAAATGTGATCTTATTGTTAGCCGTTGTCTTCTGGGTCCGTCTTTTTTTGTCTTCCCTTACACTGTACACATATTCGTCAGAGTTCAACGAGGCCCACATTAACATCAATTTCGGGTTTACTATTCCCTCTGAGCTCATTAGTTGTGCTTTTTTATTGTTCCATATACCCACACGAGAATTTAGTGATGGATAGATCGGTATGGATGCTAGGAGCACGAACACGTTCCGCGACGATATAATAAAAAATAGCACTATTCAACTTAACGGACGCCAGTACTCGATTTTTTTCAGTCGTTGAAATTCGCTGAAACTTTGCACAGGGGGGTAATTGAGGGTGCTGGTCATGACTCTGCAGTCCGTTTTCTATGCGGGTGGTCGCGGACCACCCAAATCGCTAATTGGGTGGTCCAGTCAGGATCACCGATTCCGCTGATCTCTGTCTATGGGGGTTATTTGGGGTCAAGAATACGAATCTGTTATCCGTTTTTTACGTGGGTGGTCCCGGACCACCCAAATCGCTACTTGGGTGGTCCAGTCAGGATCACCGGCTCCGCCGAAAATTTGTCTATGGGGGTTCTCTGGTGTCCTGAACACGATGGTGATGCCCGTTTTTCAAATGGGGTCGAAGACAGTAGTTATAGGTGAGTACCTACTGACCTTAGTTGGTGAGTCTCACCTATAACTACCGTATTCGGCCGCCATTTGGAAAACGGACTACACCATCGTGTTCAGGACGCCAGAGAACCTCCATAGGCAAAGTTTCAGCGAAATCGATGGTCCTGACTGAACCACCCAACCTGTCGATATGGGTGGTTCGAGATCACCCACGTGAAAAAGATCCGACAGATTTATGCTCTGGCCCCCAAATAACCCCCATACGCGAACTTCCAGCGAATTTCGACGACTGAAAAAATCGAGTACTGGTGTCCGTAAAGTTGCATAGTGCCAAAAAAATTTGTTGAGTTCCTTGGAACTCTTAATACCTACACTACTAATTCCATTGGTTTTCGTCCCTTGTTCACTCCGTCAATGGTGAACAAGCCCTGGTTCTGCTGCTGAACTCGGTGAATTGGGAAGTCCTTTATATGATTATCCACTCGCACCGTTAAGCAGGGCTGAAGTAGTGCATTTGAGGAATCATGTTCCATGTGGCGGTTACGGGTTCAAGCAGAAAGTACAGCAAACGATTCATATTGCACATTCACGCTTTATTTATAAAATTATAAAATCTATTTTCCGAATCGTTTACGTCTCTGCCTGAACGTTTTCTGTTTACTTGAAGCGTTTGTATCAGCTGCAAGCAACCTGAGCCTACCATTGGTCCCCTTGTGCCGTCGCCTTCAAGAGCTCTTAGCAGAAAATCACCAGGCTGTGCAATTAAACCAACAACATCTTCGAGCGGAAGAGCTCCATGGTACCACTGTTCATTTTCCAATTCCTGTAATTTCTATTAATTTTGTTCACATATTGAAAATCAGTTAGAAAGATGAAAATTCACTCAATAAAGGGTTGAGGGGTACATGTACTGCGCACAACATATAATAGTTACGACAGCAGAAAAAATGTATGTTTATATCAGAATTTGTTTCATATTTTCTCGAATAGATCTTTACCGTGGCTTAATAAATGGTGACAGGAACGGGATAGCACGCTTACCAATAGGAACGTTAGCAAGATATAGAACTACGTCAAGGCTCACCGCCATAATGCGCTCGGCTTCCTCGTCAACAAACTTGGCCATCGCTTCCTGTTTGTTCTTTTCCTGGAGCGACCTCTTATTAAAGGGTTCCTCTTATTTGTATTTCATATATTAGGTTGTTTCATAGGTTCGTGCCGTTTTTTTTCAAGCGACCGTTGTAAGCTTTATATAGAATCTTCTGAAGAGCTTGACACAGCATTCGGAAAAGAATTATTTGTACTTTCAGAAAGTGCTTTAGCCGTTTGTCGAATTTAGTTGTTTTATATTTTTTTGGTCTATAAAGTGAAAAGTGAAAACGTGTGAAATTGACTTCACCGACAGCGAATTTTTTTCTGTTCTGGTGTGGCATGGTATTCAAAGCCTAGAACGTTGCTAGAAAGAGGATGGAATTCTCTATAAGATGGTGTACTCATTGTATTTTTTGCTCCACATTTTGCGAACTTTAAGGACACTAAAGTGGGACATTGAGAAAACAGCAAAGTTTTTTTCAATGCTGCCCTTGCTCTCATTGTGAGAGGTGAACATGATTTTCAGGAATCATTTTGTAGAGAATTCTTGGCTCTATCTGACTGGATGTTTAGTCTTACAGAATAATCAATTTTGAAAGGTTTTTAAAGGAAAAACGTCTTCGTTTTTTTTCAGAGAGGAAACCTCGAGTTTCAATCGTTTTGTTAAATCGCTTACAGCTTCTGAGAGAACACGATACGCCCTGCGAGATGATGTATGAATCGCTCTTGAAAGTCTTGCTTATCACTGATTTTCAGGCCATCAAAGTGGGCTTACTGGCAGTGTCCACACCACATCGCGCGAAGAGCGCGACGCAGCAGTGGCGGAACGGCGCGGCGCGCGAATACCGCGCTCGTCGCGCGGCGCGGCCAGAAGTGCTCGTTTATGTTCACTTTAATGGCCTGAAAATCAGTGATAAGCAAGACTTTCAAGAGCAATTCGTACACCATCTTGTAGAGCGTATCGTCTGCTTTCAGAAGCCTGTGAAAGATTCAGCAAAACGATCGAAACTCGAGGTTTTCCTCTTTGAAGAAAACGAAAATGCTTTTCCTTCTGAAATATTTCAATATTGATCATTCTGTTAAACTAAATATATGGTCAGATAGAGCTGAGAATTCTCTACAAAATTATGTCTGAAAATCATGTTCACCTTTCATAATGAAAGCAAGAGCAGCATTGAAAAAAGCATTGCTGTTTTTTCAAGGTCCCACTTTAATGGCCTTAAAGTTCACAAAATGTGGAGCAAAAAATACATTGAGTACACCACTTCATAGAGAATTTCATTCTCTTTCTAGGAATGTTCTAAGTTTCGAATACCATACCACACCAGAGCAGAAAAGATTCGCTGTCGGTGAGATCAATTTTACACGTTTTCACTTTTCACATCATAGGCCAAAAAAATCATAAAACTTCAAAATTCGACAAACAGATAAAGCATTATCTATCTGAAAGTACGAATAATTCTCTTTCGAATGCTGTGTCGAGCTCTTAAGAAGATTGTACATAAAGCTTACAACGGTCGCTTGAAAAAAACGGCACGAACTTATGAGCCAACCTAATATATAATATTAGGTTGTTTCATAAGTTCGTGCCGTTTTTTTCAAGCGACCGTTGTAGGCTGACTATCAAAGCCTTTGAAGAGCTCGACATAGAATTCGAAGGAGAATTATTTATTCTTTCAGGCAGTGCTCTGGGTATTTGTCGAATTCCGAAATTTCATATTTTTTTGTCTATAAAGTGAAAAGTGAAAACGCGTGAAATTGACCCCACCGACAGCAAATTTTCCCTGCTCCGGGGTGGAACGGTATTCAGAACCTGTAACATTCCTAGAAAGAGGATGGAATTCTCTATCAGATGGCGTACTCGCTGTATTTTTCGGCTCCACATTTTGAGAAATTTCGGGCCACTAAAAGGGGACCTTTAAAAATAGCAATTTTTCTTTCGATGCTGCTCTTGCTCTTATTGTGAGCTATGAACATAACTTTTGACGAATATATCTTAAATGATGCTTAGCTCTATCTGACCGCATGTTTAGTTTTGCAGAATACTCAATTCTGAAACATTTTCGAAGGAAAAATATCTTCTTTTTTTTGGGGAGGGAAACCTCCAGTTTCGGTCGTTTCGGTAAATCTCACACAGCTTCTAAAAGGAGACGATACGCTCTACAAGAAGGTGTACAAATCACTCTTGAAAGTCTTGCTTATCACTGATTTTCAGGCCATCAAAGTGGACTTACTGTCAGTGTCCACGCCGCGCGCGCGACAAGCGCGGTAGGCGTGGACACTGGACATAAGGGAGGGCGCAGCGCGCGCTTACCGCGCGCGCGGCGTGGACACTGCCAGTAAGTCTACTTTGATGGCTTGAAAATCAGTGATAAGCAAGACTTTGAAGAGTGATTTGTACACCATCTTGCAGAGCGTATCGCCTTCCTTTGGAAGCTGTGTGAGATTTACCAAAACCATTGAAACTGATGATTTCTCTCCTCGGAGAAACCAAAGACGTTTTTTCTGCAAAAAAAAAATTTAAAATTGAGTACTCATCAAGACTGAACACGCATTCGGACAGAGCTGTGAATCGTCGCCAAAACAATCCTAAAAAGTCATGTTCACCGTTCACAATAAGAGCAAGAGCAGCATCGAAAGAAAAATTGCTGTTTTTTAAGGTCCCACTTTAGTGGCCTGAAATTTCACAAAATGTGTGGCGAAAAATACAGCGAGTACGCCATCTGATAGAGAATTCCATCCTCTTTCTAGGAATGTTACAGGTTTTGAATTCCATCCTACCCCAGAGCAGAAAAAACTCGCTGTCGGTGGGGTCAAATTCACGCGTTTTCACTTTTCACTTTATATACCAAAAAATTATGAAATTTCGGAATTCGACAAATAGCCAGAGCATTGCCTGAATGTATAAATAATTCTCCTTCGAATGCTGTGTCGAACTCTTCAGAAGCTTTGATAGCAAGCTTACAACGGTCGCTTGAAAAAAACGGCACGAACTTATGAACCAACCTAATAGTTTGCAAGCAGATAGTGTGTGAATTACGAAACTTCATTGCACAACTATCCTAATAAAATGGGACATTTACTCCAAATTCGCCGTACAGGCATTAGAGCGGAATTGGCTCTCTACTTCTACAGGGCGGCTTCTTTTACAGAGGAAGCCTGGGCTTAGATTCATGAACGGACGAGCGGTCTGCGAAACCCCGTCGGCGACTAGTCCGCTCGATACCGCGAGTTTGCGGCCATTTATGAAAGAAGAATTTTGCTTCGACGGTCGATCGTCCGCACTGAGTGCGAATACGGCATTTGCGCCATAAGCCATCGAGATCTCCCAAACGCTGCCTCATCGCGAGGTGTGATAGGCCCGCGATAAACCCCGTTTAAACTCCGACGCGCTTTCACGAATTTCGGTTTGCGCGCCGTTCGCGGTATATTTTGTGGTTTATCGGGGGTTAACCATTGATGATTCTGGGCCCCTAACCTGCATACGAAGCCATAGCGTCACAGAGCCGCAATGTGCTATAATGTGTTAGCGCGATCGCGAAGGAGGCTTCGGTTAACAATCTCGCTTCGACCCGACCCTCATTCCCTCCTAGGTGAAATCGTTTTTTTCCTAGGTATTCGCGCTAGTCACCGACTTCGAGACGAGATCCCCAAGGACCTTGTTCAACTCCTTTTTTGTTTGCTTATTCGTTATTCGAGGCTGTGTCACAAGTGATCGGACGTTAGCAACAGTTTTGATTTAGAATCAACTTTCCCGCCAATGGTGACACCGACCAAAACGATTGTGGTGCCGTTCGATGGACGAAGAAGCGCATTAGAAAACCATCAGTCGGTCTCGTTTTGGTAATGTTGATGGCTCGTTCCTTCCGAATCGCATATTCGCGACGTCGTGTTTTTCCTATTCCAGTCGGGCCACAATAGGTAACCAATATTTTGAACGCTTCAATGAGTTTAATAAGGAAGATGCTCCTGTTCGAGGTACGGCCCACTATTG
The DNA here is from genome assembly GCA_030553155.1 of Nippostrongylus brasiliensis. Taxonomy (NCBI): domain Eukaryota; kingdom Metazoa; phylum Nematoda; class Chromadorea; order Rhabditida; family Heligmosomidae; genus Nippostrongylus; species Nippostrongylus brasiliensis. The sequence continues at coordinate 8,249,193 of CP130735.1, forward strand.
ACCGTCTAAATTTAGGTGGCGGCCACACCATTTACGGTATGGGCAAGCCAGGGTGCCGGACGAAGTTGGATCTGGACATAGTGAGAAGCGAAACGGAGGCATCCGAGCCAGAGCAAGAGTTGTCAGACACTCTTGGTGTTCCTCAGCCATCTGTGGTTCGTGCATTAAAGTCGATCGGGAACGTTGGAAGACTCGGTCGATGGATACCTAATGCATTGACTCGGTGCCAACCTTGCCTTATAAAGACTGGCTTTCGTCTCTGTTAGTTAACTTTAATGTTGATGGTATTCGTTCGGTTTATCTTTCTGTTTTTTTCATTCAACCATGAGAGACGCACGTCTAGATATGTACGCAAAATACATGAGATTCAATGGCAGAATTTGTGCCTACCGGTTCTCGACCAGCTCCTCGTAAAAGCTTCTCATATTGTTGATATTGATCTTCCATGCGATCTGAACAAGTGAGTATTTGTTCAGCATGAATCTCAATGTTTACAAATGGAGCATTCAATCATGGCACAGATTTTCCTTGAGTTTTAGTGGGGTTGAAAATGCTTATTTTCGGGTTATGACCAGCAGGGGTGCCCCAACTGCGCCTGGATCTCTTCCCCATCCTCTATCATTCTGTTTTACTGCTCTAGTAAAATGAGAATACTTATTGAGCTCAATGCATGCTTCAGCAGGCTGTGGGACATATCCCGAAGGATATGGAATTGAATATGCCGAAGGATATCGGTGAGGGCCAGGCTCCACTTCAGCAATGGCGTGTTCCTCCCCGTCGCCTATTGGGTGCTATGTGGGTTCGGGGGGGGGGGGTGCAGGGTGGTGGTCTGTAATATTGCGTCGACTCTATGTTGATTAACATGTTAAGGTGTGAACAATTCTGAAGAGTTTACATATCAAACATGTCTAAACCGACCGAGTTGATCGTAAACAATGGCAGATATAACAATGATAACACGTTGACGCCGACGTAAAGTTGCGGACCACCACCCTGCACGCCCAACCCATATAGCGCCGTCTATTGTACCGCCATACTATACCATACATATACCATACGCAGGAGAGAGTGCAAGAAGCTTGTGGATAGAAGGATTGCGATGAATTTCGCAGCAACTGTGCCTTCATCAGGGAGTTAGAGCTCCGCTGCTTTTCTGAAACTGTTGCTGCTGTTGGAATCGACCGCTTGGCGAAATGATAGCAATCATTTTTGGCTAGCGCCGCCAAAATCTCGGTGGTGAGATCCTCAATTCACTGGTTGTTCAAACGGTCGTTCTATCAGAGCGTTGTCATTGTGACGTGGGAAGAACACTGCTGAGCGAAGGCAATCGACGGATAGTGGATTTCACGAATCTTCGTGCGGACATCGGGACCGTAATTTACTTGCCACTGAGCTATCTTGATGCTTCTGGAAGATTGATTCTTAAATAAACGAGCTCCCGATTGTAATGCCACTTGGCATCGACGAATGGAGACTTTACTGGAGTTGCGAATCGACCTGCGACAGGTACAAAGATGAGGGCCGGTTCGGGTTCATTTTTTGTGGCCTGAAAACTCTGAAACGGGCCCCGGTAAGTTGACAGGTTGTTGTACTTCACCAGCAGGAGCACTATTCTATTTCTGTGCCTTATTACCCTATAGATTCATGTAATCATACTGACCTGGCTATGTAGCGCAGTTCACGCCGCCTCTCCCTACCACCCACTGTCAACGACGTAGAAAAATAAAGCTGAGTTTTAAACTTATGATGATAATGGTTAGCTGTTTACCACATTTGAATGATTGATAACTGAAGCCAGTAAACCTAGAAATGGACGTTATCTGAATGAAGGCGAGAATGATGACAATACTTCTCGGAAGCGAAATGATCGAAACGTATGTAAGTCAAATAAGCCTGTTTTAACAACCTTTCAGCAGCCTACATTTCTAAGGGCCCGCGTGGTACAGTGGTAAGAGGCGCTGCTGTCACCCGCACGCTCGAGCGATCGATCCCGGCCCGGGCTAACCATACCTTCCATCCCTCCGGTGTCGGGTAGATTAGTAACAGACTTGTCTAGGAAGGTAAAGACACTAACCTGGTATAGCGGCTGGCCTCCGCAGGTCATTGTATAGGCCAAATACGCATTCACTGTGCCTCTACGACTTGAATGGAACACGAATGCGGCGGCGCGTCCTTAGAGGACTGATCAACGCCGGGACCTTTACCTTTACCTTTGCCTTTTGCCATTTATTCATGCACCCTAGCGAGTATACCTTTATGGGGTTTTCACTTTGAAAAGTTTCATGTTTGCAGTGCGCGGCGGATTCTGTTCGCCGCGGCACAGTCATTTCGTAGCACTTACCAGCTACGCAAAAACATCCGAATTTCCAACGAATATAGATGTCAAGGATAGATGGGTATAAAAACTAACCAAGGACAATCATCAGGGTTATTAATGAGTGTATTTAACCCCGCGAGAGAGTTCGTTGACGTGTTGTATCGGCCAGTCCTTTTTGTGGATGTTCTGCGTGACTAACTCCAATTCTGCGCTGTCTAGAGTCCCAGCAATTTAACAATTACGGATGTAAATTTCTATCTACTTATTTATTTATTACGGTCGTTCAAGACCGAGAAAATGAAGCACAACAACGATGTTGTAAATCAGAACTTAAAACAAAAACTTAACAAAGTTCACACAATAGCAAAGGAGCCTATCTTAAGTAAAAATCCTAGACGAGACGGTGGCCAGACACGTCTAGGTATGTTCAATACTCGAAATGATTTCCTGTGGCTTGTCTAAAATGTGGAAGTTAAAGTGGTGAACTTTTCTTTTTAGCTTTCAGTTTTTTGATCCATGAATCTCTTTGATCTCTCACAAAGAACGATTCTTTTCGTTCTCCATCTTTCGATGAAAAAATAGTGTTCTGTATGGTTTCTTGATGTCGTCTGGCTATGCTTGTCGAGCAAATTCTCTCATTTTGGGCTGTAAATTCCATAAGTGCGTACATGAGGCGCTATTATCACTCACGTGATTGATCGATCGATCTTGGCTTGATTAACAAAGCCTCTTATCCCCACGAGGTCGCAAATAATGTTACTAGACATCTGGCAAGACGAAGGCGCTGACTGGAGCAGCTGCTGACTCCAGAAAATCACTGTGTAGATAAAGTAGGCATTTATTAAACGTCTACAATTCTGACAAGGGTTAGGTAATTGAGGGTGAATAGCTCACAATCATCGACTGTGACCAAGCTCTGTCTACGGGGGCTATTTAGGACTCTGGTCCCAAATGTGAAATTTGTCTCTGGATTTGGGATTGGTTACGGTGGTTACGGTGATTACGGATCGCACACAACAAAGTTAAGTGTTAATGCATATGATGTTGTAATGGTGGCGCTAGGTTCGTCGCAAAAATCGCATCTCAGACGGGATTCGAACCCGCATCTCGCGCCTAACCGAGGATCGTGCGCTAACCACTACGCCACTGAGACGACTGCTCTCCTCCTCAACTGAGACGGTCATTTGCGCGCCCCTAGCACTTCCTTAAGCCCGTAGGCTACTGCTTACTTCCCCGGTTAGGCGCGAGATGCGAGTTCGAATCCCGCCTGATATGCGATTTTTGCGACGAACCTAGCACCACCATTACAACATCATATTCTAGTATACATAAATGTAACCCACGAAGAAGCGGTAATAAATTTAGAATTTCATGTTAGCGCATATTGCTCTTTCTGCCTGATCTAATGGCAGTACTTGCTTCATGTGTAATTCTAGTCCGCTAGTGAGATTTACCGCCTAAAGAGCATTTTTAGGGTTGAGGCAAAAAATGCACAACAAAGGCATCGAATCTGTGACCCTACTGTATTCACTGCAGGACGGTGGTAAATATGTATTACCATCAAAAAAGCATTGATTGGAATCGAACGGTGCTGGGCATCCACTCAGCAATATAGGCCAGTCCTACTTCACCGTGGAGTTCATTTGCATTTCATATTCTGTCGTGCCGTGTCCACCACGACACTCTCGAGTGGCCGGTATCCTTTCGGATTGTTTTGTTAATTCGGTTGTTGGGAGTAGCGGGTACCACTAGTCATCTATTCCTGGATGGGCACGGCTTGATCAGCGCACTATTTGTAAGTGATGTTCCCTAAGCTCTACATACCTTTTTTGAAGGCTGCAATAGGTTCAAAGTTCTACTGCAAACACAGTAATTCGGAATATAATTCAATCAGTTTTTCACCCGTCTATGCAGCCTTGATCAGCAATCTCTTGAACTGAGAATTGCCCGGAAAAACGTGCTCGCTCATTTGATTCTTGTCCTTCACATCGTTCATCGACTTTTTTTGCTGAACAAAGTTTTTTCCCGCCAATCAACCTTGGTACCGTACCAGCCGCTCGTTCACGGTCACCACATGTTTTTCAACTCAGCCCAGATCACTCGTGCTCATTATTCATTCACTTAGTTGTTCGAGGAACGACTCGAACGGCTAAGCAATTAGAGAGCACTTTTTCCAGGCTGGGTTCAGGAACCACCGTCTGGGATGTAAGATGGGCTGTGTACGAGCCCTGTATGAGCTAACCCAGAGCAAATAAGGGTTTTTGCAGTTAAACTTCAACAATGGCCATGGTGTACCCAGAAAGTTTGGAAAAAACGAAAGATCTGCTGAAAAAAAGACGGCTGAGATGGCTCGTTGCCAGCCGGAGAGGGATGGGGAAGGGCGCATTCAGCAAATAAACTTTGTTTATTAAACACTTGTGTTTGGTAAGCGTGGTCAGCGTCGACCTAAATAGAACCTGTTCGTGGAAGAACATTTCGTGCCTGGATAAGCGTTTTAGTGCAACTGTGCACCTTTTTCAAAAATTTATTGCAACTGAAAAGTCTCCCTAAAATACGCGCGCCCTTTCTTCGCTGTCCGACATCGTCTAATGAACATGCGGGTTACTCTCTGTAGGATCAAAATGTGTTGCAACCCTGATGTTCAATTAAAAATTACTCTCTCTTCTTCACTTCCTCGAAATTCGGTAACCATCTGCTAAAACGCAGTTTGTGACGAGCGTAACGGATGTTCTGTCCCTCCTCCACTACTTCTTCCAAACCAAGTCATTTTGACTATGAATATAAATAATCTATATTTACAATTCCTGCTTCTTCTGGGGCTTTCGTATAATGGTGAGTTGAAGAAGCTGGTTATACCTTGTTCTACCTTGTACCTTGTTACTTTTTCCAGCTTCTATAAACTGTAAGGTGGGATGAGTGTTGTAGTTGTTCGATTTAGTTGAGTTAGGTTTTGTTGACATCAGTTCTTCAATCCTAAATGCACATCATTTTCTAAATCCTAAATGCTCATGTCCAATATCCGTTTTTTTGCTTCGGTACACCTAAATGTTATCAATTGCCATTGGATTTTTGAATAAGTCAAATTGAATTGAATTGAATCACACGAATGGAAAATCCAATATCAAAGGTAAAGGTAAAAGTGCCGGCGTTGATCGGTTCCCTGAGGACGCGCCGCCGCATTCGTGTTCCATTCAAGTCGTAGAGGCGTGGTGAATGCGTACTTGGCTCATACAATTACCTGTAGGGGCCAGCCGCTATACCAGGTCAGTGTCGTTACCTTCCCAGACAAGTCTGGTACCAATTTACCCGACCCCGGAGGGATGGAAGGCTTGAATAGCCCGGGCCGGGATCGATCGCTCGACCGTGCGGGTGACAGCAGTGCCTCTTCCCACTGCACCACGCGGGCTCCCATCCAATATTAATCAATCGAAAAGTGGTTTTTCGATAAGCAATGACTTGTTCCCGCTTACACCGGCGAATAGCCCGATCCAGGTTCCGGTTCGGAAGACGTTTGGAAACGTTGAAAATTTTGTGATCGAGTTGGGCCATTTCTGACCTCCCTGAAACGAACAGCAAGCGAGATCGATCTCGTTATCTTACCCTTCTCAATTACTACGGCTACGGCTACGCTTAACTGAACAGCAACAAAAATTTTAAAAACTTCTTCGAAAGGTGAACTTATATAGTCGCCTTCAACGTTCAGAACAACGTCGGCACGAGACATTCTGATCGACCAGATGTGTCCAATATGCTGCGTTTGTCATAAATCAGCTCGTTTGCCCACATCCTCTGGATATGAGAAGATTTGTGACAGGTGGGACGCAAAGACATTTCCAGCTTCCGCCACTCATATCGGCGTTTTCAATTCCAACCATATCGGTATCGAATTTAAACCCTTTCAGGTTAACTGAATGAAAGTCACCGCTGAATTTCCGTCACTTCATCAGTTCATCCCCTAAAATATCCCAAAATACCAGTCAAACGGTTCCCATTTTTGAAGACATATTCCGAAGGATTTGAACTTCTCTGCACACGTGGCACAATATTTCTACTCTACTAGCAATGATAACAGTATTTAACAACAAAGTTATAGTAATACATAGTAATTGGGGCGCGCGTGTTGTAGTGGTAAGAGGCGCTAATTCTACACATCAACCCGATCAAAATGATATGTCACCTTACATTTTTGAATATAAATAGTCGAAACCAAAAGGAATCCTAGTTCAATTGCTCGTAATAGTAATTTTACTAAAAATACATTAAAACCTATTCATTTGTTGGAGAACCTGGAAATTTTTAATACGTGTTGATTCCTTTTTGCATGAATTTTCACGTCTGTATCTCACGAACCGCTGCACATGAAGTCAATGCAAGGTGATCTTCTGATAGAGCATGACTGATTTGTCACAAAAGGCTACAAATGAGTAGTTCAGCTTGCCAATAAATACTAGATTTTCTTGAGAGAAAATTTTCAGAGGCAAAAAATGGCAAAGTTTTGAGACATCGCTTCAAATAAAAATCCTGCCGTCAGTAGAGGAATGACGAAGTTGCACAAAACTTGAGGCTTCTATAGAATAAGACGTTCTTTTTTCAATACACATTCAAGATTTACATATCGATACCGAACTTGTCGAGGAGAGGCGCTGTCCTGGACATCCGATGGTCCTCGCAGGCCGTTTTATAGACCAAATACATCCGCTCTAAATGGAAGACGAATGTGTGGCGCATCCTCGAATGTGCCAGTGCCGGTCACCTTACCTTTTGTTTCTTTTTTTGATAATACCGTAGTCGACGATGCCTGGAACATCGTGTCTCTGGTTAACACTTGAACCTGTAAATAGTAACTAAACTGCGAACGGTAACTAATAAACCCGTGTCAAGTTTTGTTGAGCGTAAAACGTAGAATGAATTGATTACTCGCAATTTCTATCTTTAGTTCTTTGAAGTTGTTGTTGGCTGATGATGACCAGTTGACGATCGTTCATTGAGCTCGGGGCTCTCACAATCTTCCCCAAATTGTATGGTACAGAGTCATTCAAAAAATATAATAAATGAAAGAATGTGCGAGCTGCAAATGAAATGGTGTTAAGAACCTTTTTACCGAATCGTAATCAATGATTTCATCTGTTGGTACCACAAGTATTAGGCTGTAAACTTCCAATTAAATTTTTGTCACGTCTTAATTTTTCAAATTTATTTCTCTGAAACAGGAATCAATTGAGATATGAATGGTTCATTATTAGACTACTTTGTGTCATCTTCCTGCTGGTAACTGTTTTACTTCAAACGCATGGAATCCTGCCGGTTTATTGACGAACAACTTCAACACTCCCGTTTTGGGATGGCCTTACTTGTTGAGATTTTATTCTTCAGCGTGTTTCTGATGGAAGGGTAGGAAATGGTGTTCTGTAATAGCAATGCCTGAACATTACATTGCATGGCGTATCGAAGTCTAACAATCCTCCAAAAAAATTTCCCATGCGATTTTTTTTGAAGACGTCCTTAGCCGGGTTGGGCGGGTGACGTAATCAGCCCTGCTTACCCTTAAGTTTTCAAGCCATAGAATCCAATTGCTGACAGAGCTCCTATTCGATAAATTCAGAAGAACTCCAAAAACGCGAAGAATTTCCTTCTTGAGGTGTAGTTCAGACTTGGTGTCGGTTTTCTTTGTTTACCATGACCAAGCCACTGGGGTCTCCGGCTATGAATAGCGCATTTCATTCACTTTTCACATACAACAGCCAAGTTATTTTACCAGTTGTGCTTAATCGTGATAACCTTATTGGTTATTTATATGTTTTCTTGAATTCTGAATAAAATACATCAGAATCTGGAGTGTACACGGACGTACAGCGAATGCTTTGACGATCTAGAGGTAAAGAAGAATATCATCAGCTGCACTTTTCTGCTCTCCATTCAATGTCTCGTACTGAGCAGTTCCTTCAGCAGCATGTGCTTCAAAGTTTACGGGGATATCAGGAATGCTGAATTTTGAAAAATGCGGAATTGTCACCAATTTTCATGTTCGGCAACGTTCCTGTGAACTTTGTTCAAAATCTTCACTGAGTTTTCACTTACCTCCTCCAATTATCCCACTTTCACTCACCCATACCTCGCCCTCTTCAGCTGAATCCATTTTAAATGGAATAAGACTAACCTTGGCAAGCAATATAGGGTGGATGAAGTCTAACAAGGGAGGTCAGTGAACTTCCCCCAAAGATTCTCATCGAGACCTATACGGTTCGGTAAAGCATCGAGTGACGATTACAACGGTATAGTTTGTTTTTGCTACCTGCAAATGGGTGGCCCAAAAAAGGCAAAAAATCTTGACGTATAGGATTGTTATACTAGTTAACGGCGAGAGGGCTTCTAGGTCTTAACCTACTCAACTCGTAACATTGTGGCTCAGTCGGTAGCATGTAAGGCTCACGATCTGATGGTCGGGGGTTTGTCCCTTTGCTGGGTTTTTCTTTTGCCTTCATACGCTAGATTCCAAATTAGGCTCCTTTTGCAATTTCGTCGTAGTTGCTGGATAAAATCGCGTTCAGGAGGAGTATGACCAATAGAGTACGCACAAGGGACAATATCTACTAGCACTTACGTATGTGACCTATACCTACCGTAACCAACCCAAATCGATCCCAAATTTAGAAACTATTGTCAGATTCGTGATCAGCGTCCCGAATAACCCCCGTAGACAAAGTTTGGGCAAAATCAGTGATTTCGACCCAACCAGCCTTACTAGTGTCGAGTGAGTAATTGTGTGAAGGTCCAGTTGCTGAGAATATCATTAATCTATTTTTCCACCTTCTCGGCTCTAAAGAACATGGACTTCATTTTGGATGAGTTTCTTTCAATATTCAACGAGAAAGATCACTTGGGCTACCGACAAATCCACAATTCACAAATCTAACATCGGCTTTTCCCATTGTGTCTGACGTGCGCTTGCTAGGGTTCGTAGTAACGAAGTTGGGTGGTTGGGTCGAAACCATCGATTTAGCCCAAACTTTGTCTACGGGGGTTATTCGTGGCGCTGATCACGAATATGACATTAGTTTCTAAACTTGGGATCGAATTGGGTTGGTTACGGTAGGTATGGGTCAAATGCATAAGTGCTAGCAGATATGTATGCACAATCCCGGATAGGTTGAGACGCGGGTTCGATTCCCGCCTGAGATGCGATTTTTGCGATGAACCTAGCACCACCGTTGGAACATCATGCTCTAGTATACATAAGAGTAATCCGCAAAAAACGGTAATAAAAAGAATTTCCCGATAGTGCTAGTAGATTTTGTCCTCTGTGCGTATGTTAGTTGTCAAGGTTTTTTGCCTTTTTTGGGCCACCCATTTGCAGGTAGCAAAAACAAACTATACCGTTGTAATCGTCACTCGATACTCTACAGAACCGTATAGGTCTCGACGAGAATCTTTGGGGGAAGCTCACTGACCTCCCTCGTATGTGCGCTATCATAGAATGTGATCCTCAAAATGATTTCAGTGATAAGCAGTGATAAAACAACTGGGTTTCGCTTATTATATAGAAAGGATAAGGATCGTGTTGTATGCAAAGCAGCGTGCGGCCTTTCACTACCTCCAGAGAAGTCAATGGAGCCGTAGCGCGATAGAAATTTGCATTTCTAATGGATGTCTCGCTTCTTCGATAGACGTTCTGACCGTTTTCATCGTGACATTCCGACAGAGATGGCAGTCTCAGCGGTCGTATCGGACAAAATCCTTTTCTGCTGCTAGCACCCTGCTGTGTTCGCTGCCACCTCGATTGAAATTCGCGTTTGAAAAGCTCCAGCCCTTCCCGTACCGCCTCGTTCTCAAGAGTAGCTGTTGAGCAGCTGGTAAAAAATACTTCTTTATTCGTTTATTCGATCTGTTTATCTTTTATCCGACATTCGAGCTAGCTCCTTGGCTCGTGGTTCTTCCGCCCTTGACGGTTTTAGTGAGCTGAGGATTCTCTTGGAAGACCTTTTTCACATCTTCGAGCTAGCGATTACCATCGCTGATCGTGAACGGCTGAACAGGTTCCAGATAAGCAGCTCATCATTTTTTAGCCAGCATCACTTCTTTTGATCGTCGTTCTTTCACTAAAGGTCATCATCATCGGTGTCGTTTTTCCATTCCTGACGAGATGAACATCGCCGTTGTTCGCGTGACGGTTTTTTAACGATTGTAAGTATCTCTGTAGTCGAACGTTTTCATAAAGAGGGTAAGTCCCATTTTCCATGATTAATTGGCTATTGTGGACTTTTAGATTTCCCGTCCGCCGACTACTACGTTCGTCTACGTTTTTGTGACTTCACAGAACCTGTTCCTATCGCACATTTTCTTTCTTTCTGTCTGTCTACTACGATTCTATATCTCTGCCAAATTATCCGCGAAACATGCCCAGCTTCTCAGTCGCTCGCGGCAGCAATAAATAAAAATAAATTGGTGGCGTTTCGTCGTGGTGATGGCTTCCTTCAGCCAGGGCCACTGAACGGGAAACGACCGTTCAAACAGCCTTACACAACGTCTTATCTACCTCTTCTCTTCGTCGATATCTTTAAAACGTCTAGCCGATGGCGTACCTATCCTCCCATCTTTCTTTTTTTCTTTTTGACTACTGAGTTTTCTTTCTTTCTTTCTTTCTCTCTTTCCCTCTTTCTTTCTTTCTTTCTTTCTTTCGTTCTTTCTTTCTCTCTTTCTCTCTTTCTTTCTTTCTTTCTTTCTTTCTTTCTTTCGTTCTTTCCTTCTTTCTTTCTTTCTTTCTTTCTTTCTTTCTTTCTTTCTTTCTTTCTTTCTTTCTTTCCTTCTTTCTTTCATTATGGGCTTTATGAAACAGGAGTGCACCATGCCAAACTCGATGAGAACATTGAGTATTCCCTACGTCGGAACTCAATATTCTCAGAAATTTACAACGATATTTTTGTATATTCGTCTATTTTCTCAAACTCCTTCTGAGACAAAGATTGAGTTCCAGTAAGCTTCTGCCCACTGGGATATTTATTTATTTATGTACGTGAATTTAAGACCCACGTTAGAGGAAAACGTATATTGTTGTTAGTAACATTAAAACAAAATCACACTTCCTTTTTCACGGAACGGTTTTCTTCAGTGATTGGATAAAAAGTGGTTCTGCCCTCAGACATCCCACTTTATCCCTTTCTTCTATCTTTTCTACTTTTCCTTCTTCGATTGACTGATTTTGGTTGCTTCGTAGTCCTCATTATTTTTGCTGTTCTCAAAACGTGATATGAATATATTTTTTCGTCATTCTCAAGAAGAGATACGAGAGTCCTTTTCTTTCATTCGCATCGGAGCCACTCATACAAATTATTCTTTTCTCAACACTAAATTGCCTTCTATTCACCGGCGATGTGAAAAAAACTGTTGTTCTTATCCCTTTTTCTGTCTTTTTTTTTCGTCCGCGTGAGCGACTGACTCATATTTCTTTCTTTCAGTCGTTTTTCCACTCCCTTTCTTCTTTACTTCTCTCTGAATTCATCTTTCTTTCTGTTCTACGAAAATTTGAACCGCAGTCGGAATAATTTCCATCATTTAAGAAGCTTGATCAATTCGCCATCCTCTGCGTACGTTAGGAGAGGAGCGCTTAATAGGAAATCCGAACGTCTGATGGTTTCACCTTGTCTTGCAGACGTTTACTGGTCCCAAGTTTACAATTATAGAAGCTGAACCTCACAAATCGCCTACTAAAGATGTTTGAAATGTAGAAAGTCAGGAGTTCTTCCCGCAGGGAGATCTCTTTCAATTCAATTTCAATTTATGACATGCGCGAAGCATGCAGAGGCGATGGTTAGTATGAGAAAGCAACAAATAAAACATGAAAACCCTCAGAACTAAAGCAACAAGAAAGTTACAACTCAACATCACTAGATAAAAGTACTACAACAATTAGTCTGTCATAGAATAAAACGTGGAAGAGTGCAATTGAGAGCGAGCTGAAGTACAACAAATTGAACATAATCATTATCACTGAGCTGCTCTATCCACCCGGGTGTTTCTTGACAAGAATTCTAAATTTGTGAAAACTGGTAGGAAGTTCCATTGTTTTGCTCAGTTTGACGAACTCCGCACCTGCTCTATGTGCAACACGGTCACGGCCTTATGAGGCTGCTGGTCGTTGCAAGTGTAAGTCGCCATCCTCGTGTAGAGGAACCAATTAGTTCAAAAAATCAATGCATCTCAGTCTGACAAGTCCAAATATAATCTTATAGATCATTAAAAGATCATTCCTTTTCCTTCGCAGCTTTAATGACTCAATATTGAGCATGCTTCTTCCTATTACACCTCGAGGAATACTTTGATAAGTAAAACCAAGGGCTCTTATGAACACTTTCCTTGTAAAACTGCTTTGGACTTTTCCAGGTATGTTGTGAACTGATTTCTTTTTAGGGAAAAGATGCTAGTGCCATATTCCATTATTCGTCTAACTTGTAGGCCCTAATAAGAAAACTTGGATCCTTAGAGTAGATCATCCTAAATAAGAGGACAAGTCTTCGCTGAGCTCTATGAGCTACATGCATATGTCCCGAGTATGATCCTCAAATGTTAGCTTGTTGTCCACTGAAAAGCCTAGATCTTTCACTTTGTCTTTCGTCTTTTCTCCTACTTTCTCTTTTCGCTGTGAATCGTGGTGATATAGTCTCTGGATGGAACCGTTTCCCTCGTAATTGATTAGGTAATTCTGACTTTACGAGAATTTGTGTCATTCACTTCCTCGTTTCACTCCCATGGCTCTCACAGTTTACGATGTGTTGCGCGAAAGGAGTGATCGTGTTCGGAGCGGAGACTACACAGAGCCCGAACGAAGGTGTGAACGGTCGTAGAGAGGTCTCATCCCTCTCATGGATTCCAAACTGGTTTCTTTTGTCGTTCCTCATGCTTTCGCTGTTTCGCATTTCTCGACACTATTTGTTCACATTTCTTACGTTTCCTGCAGTCACATAAGAACCCCATCAGACCCTACGAGAATGGGTTTTTTACCTTAGTTGTCACCTTGAAGGAGGTGGGGAATTGGTAATTTTCTTTGATTAAATAATTATTCAATCCGCTTAGCTGATATAAAAGATCATAAGAAAAGGGAGTAGAATTTACTTGAGGAGAATGTAGGCGATCTAATAGTAAGAATCCTATGCAATAAATGCATCAAAACCAGCATCAGAAAGAACAGTTTTCATGTTCTATCATTGTTAAACCTTGGTAGATAGTTCGACATTTTCTTCTGCCTATCGATTTTGTTGGGTAAAAGTTTTTCTAAGAATAATGATCTTTCGGCCAGATCAGAGCACATATTATCATTAAATTCTGCTGGCACTTAATAGCCCACTGGGGATTACTTTAAGTACATAAACTTCTACGGGCACGCGTAGTACAGTGGTAAGAGGCGGAGCTGACACCCGCACGGTCAAGCGATCGCTCCCTTCCCGTGTTAACCAAACCTTCGTTCCCTCCGGGGTCGGGCAAATTGGTACCGGACTAGTGTGCAGAGCTAAAGATACTGACCCAGTATAGCGGCTGGCCCCCACAGGTCATTGTACAAGCCAAATACGCATTCACCATGCTTCTACGACTTGAATGGAACCCGAATGCGGCGGCACATTCTCAGGGGACTGATCAACGCCGGCACCTTTACCTTTACCTTTACCTTTACATAAAATTCTTGAGCACGTTCACTCTCTTTGCGGAATCCTTCGAATGTTTTCCATCTGAAGAGGCTTCAGGCGGAAGCAATATTGGAGAGAAGGGAAAGGGCTGATAGATTCTGAATCTTCAATTTTTCTCGTCAGCCATCGCAGGCTTCTAAGCTAAAAACACGGAAACGTAGTCTTCCAAGGTTAATATAATCAAAAAGTACTATAAATCGCGAACGGTAACGGTTCAGGAAACGAGGTGAAAGGAGTTTGACGAAGAAGTCTTTGCAGCCCTGGATCTGAGTATATTATCGACACAAAAGGTTGTTCAGGTTATAAAAGGAAGGACCAAAAGGCAAGATAGGAGAAGAGGTGGGGTGAGTCTTATTCAAAGTATATATTTTTTCCTATAACTGCGAATTTTGACCGAAAAAACACAGGGTTGATGATGTCCAGCAATTGTACCTATATTATTTTAATTCGAGTTGTTAGGCTGGCCAAGATGGTACAGGTTTTATTCGGCTGACGATTCGGCCTACTCGCCTTTGTCAGAGCCTGGAAAGCCAGAAACGTGTGAGATTATCCCACCAAAGACTATTTCAAACTACATGTTAGTTATACATATGTTTTCCGTCAAACTAACGGTTTACAGTTGACGCTGCTTTACAGCGTTATGACTGCGTTCCTCATCGTCGTTCCATTGCTGTGTCACAGATGTTCAACTCGGGCACCATTCGCGAAATATCGGCCTGCCACCCATGAATTTACCATCTTTCGCAAAGCAACTGGTTACTGAACCTGTTCTCGAAATTCATTTTTGTTTCGTTTTCGCCGAACACTTCACTAAAAGCGGTGTCATCAGACTGTACATATTTCCCCTGCGTGTTTACTCGGGATCAACCGCTGGTCCCGTTACATTAGCTTGTAAACAATCGAACGGTCCCTTTTTTCTACGTTTTTTGCCTTCTGTGGAGACAGATCTCCGGTTCTCACATGGTATCTTCAGTTGTTGTTTTTGTTTGTTTTTGTTTGGCGGTCGATAGTCATGATCGTCGGCCTGTCGACCGCCAAACGTCCGGGATTCGATGAAAATGAATAGGAGGAACCAAGAAAGAAGAAAAATAGGTTCATTGCTATCATTGCTCACATACGTGACTGTACTCAAGAAGTCGAGAGCCCCAAGAATACCAAGAAACGCCTTTCCTATGAAAATCTTGAGCTGATTCGCCAACGCGTAGTGGCCTCACAAAGTTGTGCAGAGAAGCGATAACGGAAATCAAGTACAATCAGAAGGGATGCACGAAAAGTAAAGTCACTCGAACAAGCAAACTCGGCGGAAACGGCAAAAAATTTACCGCAAAGGGAAAAACAAAAAACGACTCAATTGGAGGCATGAAGTAAGCGTAGACAGGCAACAATTTACCACAGAAGACGAGTCTAACAATGACTCGTCACCGCTAAAAAACACCAGAGAATCCTACTGCCGCGCCGTGGCGCCAAACTCAAATCATACATCTGGGCCCAAATTCATGAACGGACCAACGGTCTCTGAAACCACGGCGCAGCCAGAGCCAGACTGCAGAGTCGATGAGAGATCGCGTTTTACATGGGAAGGTTAGGATAAGTAGAGAAAGGTGCGCGCCGTTCACAGGCTATATCTCGGGGTTTACCAATGATGAATGTGGGCCATGATAGTCAGCGCGAGAGAGCGCACGCAGACGAGCAGACAGTCGATCTACACCGTCTTGCTACGTAAGCAAGAAGGAAGATCATAAGGAGAGAAGAGTAGCTGCGTTCGTTGAGGCAGCTGAAGTGGGCAAGAGCATGCGCAACGTTCGTCGAGCCTTAATCAACTACGAGACCAAGATGACAGCTCTCCAGCGCCCGAAAGGAACCCTCACGTCCTTCAGAAGGACTATGCGAAGGTCATCCACGATTTCTACTCCGATCTCTTCGATAGTCACGTCCATCTTCCCGAATACCGAATTCCGAGCGACGTCATCCCTACGATCTACTGACACCTGCACAGTCGGGCGATCAATCCCCCGCTAACCAAGCCTTCTCTCCGCAAATTGGTACCAGACTTCTTCGGAAAGGTAAAACCACTGACACAGTTGGGCGAATGGCCCACGCAAGTCATTGTATAGGCCAAATACGTAGTCATTGTGCCTCTATGATTCTAATTGGAAGAGGACCCATACGGCGCATCCTCAGTGGAGTGATCTTCTGCTCGTATCCATCGATAGATCACCCTGAATATTATCATTTCAACTAAGCGATTTATTTAACCCATTGACGACCGTGTGTCCCGCCGGTGGGACACACCTCTTGGTGCGCCGTGGACCGTGTGTCCCGCCGGTGGGATACACTTCTTGCACCGCTTGGACCTGGATAATCCGCCACCGGACTTCGCTGTTCGTCAGTTCCCTTGTGGGCTGACAGTGGGCCATGTGGGCAGTGTTACTACCCATGAAGTCCTGCAGCCCACTCTTAGGCCCTTGTTATACGTTCGCTCACCCCCAGCGTAACTCGTCCATTCAGTATCAGACACCGTGGGGCCAGACACGTTTGTACGAGTTACCACGTTGACGGTGGCGTGGTGACGCTCACGGGCTGTTATGCACACGCTAGCGAACCTTCCACGCTCTCGTCGCTGCGCATTGCACTGCGATTGACCCTTTCGCTGGGGGTGGGTCGATCACCTCGCGCATTGCTCTGTATGCTTCGGGCGCGTGCGTGCGTGCGTCGCGTGCTCAGCGTCTGAGGTTAGCATCGCACGCGATCACCGCTCGCAATTCGCAGACGCTCATCGCGAGCGAACCTATAACAAGGGCCTTAGGGGTCGCGTGGGGCATGAGTGCGGTCTCCCGCGCCGGACACGCAGGGAGCGGGCGGTCATCAGTTGGTTAAAACTTGTGGAATGGATGCGCTGTGAAATTACCACCTTGTTGCTCTCCAATATCAGCTTAGATCGGAAATTTTCATCATACACTTATAATTTCTAATCACCAGTAAGGGCGATATTCCGAAGGAATACCAAACTGCCAAAGGAACATGGCGACCTTCTAGCTAATAAAGACGCTGGTAGCGTAGAAGAAAAGCAAGAAGTGCCTCGTTTTTCCGTTTTCCATCCGCTTTCTTAGCGATTCGCTGCCGTTCTCCGCTCTGTTCTTCGGTCGCCGACAATTGATGCACCAGAAAGTTCAAAACGATCGCTCTTCGCCGCTGGTTGTGTTGTTGTGTTGCCTTTGTTCTTCGTCAGTTTGCTGCGTATTTTTTCCAAAATGCTTCACGACTTTTTTACTTAGTTTTTTTTACAAATTTATTTTTTCATCAGTACAGGGTGCTTGTGGTGCAGTGGTAAGACACGCTGCCGACACCGCACAGTCGATCTATTCTTTTTCTTTCCCTCCGGGGTCGGGTAAAATGGTGCCAGACTTGTCTGGGAAGGTGAGTACACTGACTTGGTATAGCGGCTGGTCCCCGCAAGCCATTGTATTGGCCAAATACGGATTCAATATGCTTCTACGATTTTGAATTGAACTTGAATGCGGCGGCGCATGCTCAGGTGGACTGATCAACTCCAGCATCGTAACATTTACCTTTTACTGATTATCACTATGGCCTGAAATACGGATTTGCTACTGAATAAAGAAAATATGCTACTTGAATAACAACGGTGTTCAGATACCAAAGAAGCGACAAGTCGTTAGAATACCCCCTCTGTACGGTTAGCTCGACAGCATTAATTACGAGAAAGCAAGGTAGAGGAGAAAGGAGTGACTCGAGGATGTTCTTTTGTTTTTATGTACTCTAAATCTCCTGTCGATAGTTGTCTATTCGACGGGAAAAAACTATAATACTAACCGACAAGAGATTTGGCTCAGCAACACCGTAGCAACTTATCAAGTCAGAGAGCTGCGTTTTCAGAGGAATTAAGTGGAACTCTAAGTGAATGTGACGCGGAACCTTTGTGTGCGTGGTTTTTAGAGCAAACGATGGCGATCCGCTTGAAAAAAAAGCTGGCAGAAATATGCTGAGAAGCTCGAAAACTCGTTCAGCTGTGAAATGTTCATCGGTTCTAACCACAGCGCGGTATGGTACCGCGATCCGTCCAGTATATTCATTAGTTATCTTCTTAACCAGCCACCCATCGGCCTGACGGCCGCCGCTAGTTGGCCACCTACAACGTCGGATTAGATTCTCAGGTCAAAATCGAAGATCTAAAACTTCGTTTAGGTAGGTTATTTTGAGGCCGAAAGAACGAAAGAAATGAAAACGAAAGGAAGCGTAAAAGACTGAAGCAATTTCATCAGCTCCCTTGTCGCTGTGGGTGCATTTGGTGTACGGTAACAGACTATCGCGGCGGGACCCATATGAGCCACCCATGACAAACATCGCTTGGGTTTCTAGTCCAGTTATTGGCTACTGGTTTCTTTATTTGGTTGTTTGTTACATGGACGTAAGCAATACAACACGAATCGACGATAACGTAACATCGAACAACGAGGTGTCAGGAACCTGGGTAACATAGGTCTTTCAAGAATACCTAAAACATTTGGCTAACCCAAAAAAGGCAATGTGGATAAACAGCGACTAGAAACTCTTCGGAATGGACAATTGGAATAAACGGGAATGAGGAAAAGGTGACAAGGATGAGAAGAGCAACAAAGGCTGACAAAGAAGATTAAATAACATGAGGAGTAAAAACGAATCATGCAGAACAAACCAGACACCGTCATGTCTAAACTAAATCGTCATGTCTAAACTAAACCGTCATGATTGGTTCAAAATAACTAGATTAGTTGGTTACTCGAGAAAGTTGTAAAAGAGAAAGAATGCCTTTCAAGTATTCGTGGTCCCATTCATTGAGGACTCTCACTTTTCCTACTCCTCAATAGAGGGGGTTATTCTTGTCTCCTTGCATCTTTTGTTTCTTCTTTTGTTTTCTGTTTCTTTCCTTCCATCGTTTTTTTCCTTCCTTGTCTGTTGTAGTGCCACTTATAACCACTGGCTGCCGGTCGCATGCTTGATTGATCTTTTTGCCCACCTCCGGAGACCATTATTCGCTTACCACGGCAAACCATCAAGAACGGCTGTCGACTTCGCCACTCAGCCCGTACTCAATTACTTCGTGACTTATGTTGTCTCCACTAGAAACTGGTCACGTTCAGAGGAATGGTGAGGGAAAGAACGAGAATGTGCTGATGGAAAGATGACTATTGTTCGGAAGACGAGTGCGACATGCTTCTCAGCGAGATGGGCGACCTCGTTTCGCTGCAATCGGTTGCTTCCCGCTATTAGCTAGCACTTGTCTGACTGCATCATTTTTCGCTGTTTCCTTGATTTTCTAGCCTTTTCTAAATTTCAGGGCCCGCGTGGTACAATGGTAAGAGGCGCTGCTGTCACCCGCATGGTCGAGAGATCGATCCCGGCCCGGGCTAACCAAGCCTTCCATCCCTCCGAGGTCGGGTAAATTGGTACCAGACTTGTCTGGGAAGGTAAAGACACTGGCCTAGTTTAGCGGCTGGCCCCGCAGGTCATTGTATAGACCAAATACGTATTCACTATGCCTCTACGACTTGAATGGAACACGAATGCTAAGGCGCGTCCTCAGCGGACTGATCAACGCCGACACCTTTACCTTTTACCTTCACCTCTAAATTTCCGAGTGCGCTCAACACTTACTTCATGATTAAGAAGAACTCTCTAAACTTCACTACAGCGTGATCGCTCATTAATTGACTTTTGGCCGCAAGTGTAGCAATGTCGACGATAACATCTGCTCCACGACGCTCCATCAGCTGTCCTTATCGGTCTTGGAAACTGTCACGCAACCAGATCTTGATTTCGAGTCGGGCCGAACGATTTCGTTTCAATCACACCCACTTCATTCTTACTTTCGTCTCGTCGAAATTCGAGTTTCTCTGTTTGACGATCTACTTTGAATTTCTGTACAGAACAATACATCGTTCTCTTGAACTACAATTCTCTTTTATTCGTCTTTCATTATTTATTTATTCATTTATTTATTTATTCTTCAAGTTCTCTCTTCTTGAAACGCCGGCATGATGTTGCAAATTTTGTATGCTCCTTTGCCGAACGAGATTTGTACGGTGGATCAAATTTGTTTTGGTCTAACGTTTCGACCAGAACGTCGTCCTCACGACAAGAGGCAGCATGATCCACCGTACGAATGTTGCGACGTTGCAACCACCTTGGTATTAGTAAGATGCGACTCCAAAAAAAACTGATCGACCATACTAACGTCGTTCAGCATACGTTTTATTTATTTATTTATTTACTTATTTATTTATTTATTTATTTATTTATTTATTTATTTATTTATTTATTTATTTATTTATTTATCAATTTGCCCTAATATTCGTGTGCTAAAAGAACAAGAAAATCACGATAGTGGGCATTACTGCCACTCTAAAAACGCAAGGTAAACTTGAGTAATTTATATCGGAAGAGCTACAGAGCAAAAGTGGTGCACTGCGAAAGTTTACCTTTTCTACCTGATTCTGAAAGTTCGAAAAATATAAGGCATTCAACAAAAAGAAAAAAAGATTTGATGGAAAGTACTAGGCTCAATTTTTGACCCTCTCCCTTCAGCTCTAAACACGATGAGTGATAGAGAAATGAATACCGCTAACTCACAATAATGCAAGTTTCATTTAAGAGGCTACTGCAGGATTTTTTGTGGACGCTATGGGAAATTTCATTTCATTTTTTGTGGAAGGCGAAATTTACACGCTCAATCAGTCACAAAACCTTTTCTAAATGATTGTGTCCTATGTTCCATATTACTATTGTAATGCCGCCCGGATCGCATGCTGGAACCTTCAGCCACATCAGTCAAAATAAGTGTCAAATTACCGCACCTTCTGCTGTTTTTTGCAAGGACTGGTCTACTTCGTTGCAACGTAATCACTCACAATTACTGTCATTCAATATTCCCCAAGTTCTCTTGGCATTGAACCCGTGATGTTATTTTAATATCAATTTCTCCTGTCTCACGATGATGTTAGGTGGAAATTCTTTACTTACTGCCCAACGTTTCTGATCTTTCGGTCGTCTTCGGAGATCTTGAATTTCAATCAATCAATCAGTTTATTACGACTATGAAAGACAGTCGTTAGACGGGGAGGAGGAGAAATTAAATTTTCTGAACACTGATACAAAGACTGCACAGCAATTTAGTATTGAGGGAGAGCCTTCTTTACAAGGCGTCGGAAAGTCTCAGGAGAAGGGACAATGTTGCTTTTTAGTGCCAGGTACAATGATCCGACCCTTTTTGTAAAAGAATGGGCCCAGACTCCTATTCTCGGTCTTGGATACCATATTTTGAAGAGTATTCCTCTGGTTTTTGAGGGGACGAGTTTATAAAATGCTAATGGGCTTGTACAGAAATGGCCTGATAATAATTTTAATACACAAATTCAGTCATTTTTCTTCGCGATTTCTGCGTGTGAACACCAAAAAGTCTATTGCGAACTATTGAATTTGGAACCGTAGGGCGAAAAAACCCATTATACCTCTCGGCAAGTTCCCTATTGCACAGTACTGGACGCGCCGCAACGATAAAACGGCGGTAGCGGCGCCTAGGAGCGCCGAAACACGCCGTTTTTAAATAATTTCTTCAAAATTGGTTTATTTGCGAAAATAAGTTTATATTAGAGGCTCCGCCCCCTCATCGCCGAATATAAATATGCGGCGCCCGTTGCATCGATTAGGCTCCGCCTTCTCGTCGCGTATAAATATGCTGCGCTTCCTTTCCTAGCGTCCCAAGCTAGGAGGAGGGGGCCTCACGGGGTGGCTCGAAGGAGCTACCACACGTAGCCCCTCGTTGGGCATGGGGGGGGGGCAAATGAACTGCGGTTGACTCCGCCCGGGTCACCACGCGTGGACACCGAAACGGCGTATTTCGGCGCCCCGGAGCGCCGCTATCGCCGTTTTATCGTTGCGGCGCGTCCGGTACTGTAGTTATTTTGTACCTATTCTAGAAAAACAATGTCTTTTCTCTTAAGTGGAGGGAAACCGAGGTACCGCTCTCCACTCAAGGCCTAATATGAGTTTTACGTGCACGTATCAAAGCAGTTTGGTTTTGATGGAAAGTCCTTTGAATATTTGGTAGGTCCTATGCTGTGCGCGTCTGCTTATTACTCTATAGTGGTCTGAAAAGTCAAATTCGTTATTGTAGCGGAAACCCAAGTCCTTTACTTTGCTTACTACGGTGATAGGAGTACCACTCAAAATATATCTCGGCAGTGAAGTTGAGAGCCCAATTCGCATCACTTTAGTTTTTTTCTGGAGATAGGGGGAGCTGCCAAACATTTGACCACTCCATGATGCGCTTGACCGCATACAGAAGGCACTGCTGGTCATCTTTCACAATCTCGATTTAAACGTTTAAGTCTTCCGCATACCGCTTAATTTCCACAATTTTCAAGTTGAATATGAGCGTACAGCTCACTGTTAGTAAGAGTAAGTATGTAATAATACTGTCACATCTGATAAATCGAGAAATAGTGTTCGAACTTTGCGCTCATCCAAGCTTTCTCGCGTCGAAAACTTGCTGTCCACCTGCACGGAACATTGTTTCGAGAACTGTTCAGGATGCAACTGTTCCAGCGGAATAAATTTATGGACTGAACTTCAGCACTAATTCAAAGTCCTTAATCCAGAAACTTGTCTTCGATTAGAAGAATTTCCCCGTCACTTCCTGTACCACACTTAACGGGATGTCAGGGTGACGACCTCGATTCCAAATCCTAAATATTTTGACGGTTAGTTTTCAAACGGGAAGTCTAAATTCGGAATCAGCACCCGAAATGATCTCCTATGAGCGAGTTTTCGCAAAATCGGCTAAAAAATCAATGTTCTCGATCCGCTATACTCAATTTTCCGTATTCATCTGAACGTGCAAAAATAGTTTGACATGTCAGAAAATTAGGTTAGATTTCTCAGAATTCTCTTAGATCGACCTCCGGTCACCTCTTTTGATGGAGGTTCGACCAGGAAAATCGCTCAGCTTGAGAGCAGAGGGAGATGGAACTTCTGACCTTTTCAGGGGACTGATCAACACCAGACCCTTTACCTTTACCCTTTACCCATTATGAAACGCCACGTCGAGCGTCAACAATATGTACCTTTGCTGGGATGCCGTGGAGTTTTCGTTCCTACTTGAACTTGCACAACAAGGAGATCCTCACCATTCTTCCTCGCTGACAGTCAATACATTATAATAAATGTGCTGTTTCAGAAAAAGTGGGAAATCGTAAAAACCTGCATCAAAAGATTTACTGAAGGTACTTCTCAGCTAACTAGAATTTCAGCAAAACGATTCATAACGTTTATTTATGTATTATCTCATTTATTATTTCATATCATTCACGACGATTCTAACGAAAAAAGGATTTCAGCCAGGTCGTTTCACCGGGTTTCTTCATGAATGTTGTGTGTTCTGTTCCATTGTTGTGCACTGTTCATGATCTTACGATCACCTTAAGTGTCGTAATAGGCATAACATAAAAGGGAACCAGCAAATCGAATTTGAGTCACTTTGCACTTTTTAACGTTCGGAGCTGGCTTGCAAATTTTCAAGTGGCAGTTGTCAAAAAATTTTACCTGCGAAATCAATCAGATGTTGCAGGAACGGCTTTGCATGATGTTTTTATGTGCGTTTTCGAACAGGATTTTTAAAGCTGATCATCCACGACGAACGAGAAAAAAAGCGTTTCTGGCCAGGTTTTCCTTTCGCCGGATGTTTTCGTAGCCTTCTTTCGGGCAAATTTCTCCCATCATCGTTCACGAAATGAGGCGAAACTAGACGAAACTAGGCGCCTTATCTGTCCAAATAAGAGTGGCGCGAACGACCGAAGGAAGCACCGTCGCATGTCACTTGTTTGCTTTCTTTTTTCGTATTACTCCGTTCTCTTCTATTCTGCCTTCTGATGCCTTATAAAGTGCTCTGGCAGTAGCCACTTTGATGGAGATGGACCTTTCCCTGTATTTCATTATCGGAAACGTAGAAAATAACCACGTGATAAACATATCTGGTGCACCTACAGTACCGGGCATAGCTTTTGATCACTTCCCGGAAAAGCCGCCTAGGAGCGTTCCAAAGCGGCTTTTTTAATAACTTTGTTGAAACTCAGTTATTTGTAAAAATATACATACATTTGAGCTCAGCAGCTCGATCTCCATCGATTGGTATTCATAGATCGATACAAATGCAAAATAGTGCCCCTTTTGCCGACCCCTCAAATCTCGGCTAGTCGGCCCCTGAGGGACCGACCAGCCCCAGAGGAACAGACCAGGCGAGATTTGAGGGGTCGGCAAAAGGGGCGATATTTTGCATTTGTACCGATCTTTGAATACCAGTCGATGGAGCTGAGCTCAGATATATGTATATTTTTACAAGTAATTGAGTTTCAACAAAGTTATAGAAAAAAGCCGCTTTGGGACGCTCCTATGCGGCTTTTCCGGGAACTGATCAAAAGCTATGTCCTACTGTATGTTTATGAAAAAAATTTTTCGCCATTGTCGAACTGGGAACTACCTAAAGAGGAGTATCGCATATTTGTGATCCTACTCTTTCATATCTACATATATCTCTGTCCTACTCTTTCATTCTTTGTGACTCTCCATGTTCATTTAAACGAAATGTAGTTCTAACTTTTTCAGTTGCCACTGCCCCTTCTTCTTTCTGTTCTTGTTCTTTTTCGTCGTCGACTTCTTCTTTTTACTTTCCGTTTTTCGGTAGTGTGGAACCTGTTTCAAGGTCCGCTCTATCCGTTTCCCAACCTTATACCTTTTCCCTAACAATGAGAAAAATTTTCCGGATTTCCCACGCCAAGCCCTCGAAGAGAGTGAAGTGATGTTCATTGTGCTCTTTTTCTTCCTAGAAAAAACTCGCACGAGGTTGGTACAGATATTTACATTTGACTAACTTTGCGGCGGTATCGCCTTCTTCAGAGCCTGAAATTCTAAAAAATCTAACCATGGTTTTTCGATCCAAGATCTCCTCAATCCCATCGGAGTTTGTGACCAAGTGAACATCTAAAGAGAAAGAAAGGAAACAGCAAAGACCTTACCTAACAGTAGAGCAGGACAGTAATATTACCAGGGGAGTGGTACCAGTCGAAATTTATTGTGGTGTTGAGGTGTTCGTTGTAAAGGGACTAAATAATATAGTATCCGAAGCCGAGACCATGGGCCATTGTGTCTGGCGCTGAAAAGCAACACGAAAACGAATACACGGCGCGTCCTTAGGGGACTGATCAACATCAATCGCATCACCTTCATCTTACATCTACTGCAAATATTTTATTGGCGACTAGACATTTTCCCGGTAACCTCGGATAGTTCAAACGTCTGGAAAAGGTCGCTCCATTAAGTATAATGTATTTTGCAATTTTAATTTCTGTGCTTGAGAGTTTTCATTTTTTCAATTGCTATTGTGGAACGTCTGAAATTATAGTTAAATATTATTACTCATGACAGTCAAGGGTAGTGACCTTGTAGAGTCTTAGAAATGGGGGATCTATCACGGCTAATCCCAGCTCTCCGTTCTACTATCAGCTGATCTTCATTGCACCTACCAGCACTACTAACCTCCTGACATCATTATCTAATCACATTAACTATACCTAAGCCATTCCGTTTTTGTACTCCCTTAGAGTGATCGATTTCCAGCACGTTGTCATTATCACCGCAGCCCTGATAGAAATAATCGTTCAGATTTCCTGAAACTCGGAAATTTCTGTTTCCTTCTTCATTCGATTTCTCCTTCTGTTTCTTCTCATTCGAAAATTTTTTCGTCAAAGCTCCTGTCCTTAATTTTTATTGTCATTCTCTATGTATGTGTGGAAACCGGTAGGGATTAGCGGCGGAAGTCAGGAGAGGGGGCACATAAACATCAAATCAAGCGCTCTATATGGATCAAGGATACCCTGATTAGTAGGTCTGATCGTATCTACTCTTAACCGTCCGTATTCGGCGCAGTTTGCGCTGGCTTCTATGTTCTTTTCCTTGACATTTCAACGTTGTTTTCTGCACAGAGCGCAGCAAAAAATAAATCCTAAAAATAAACCTTTCCACTAGAACGCCTCGCACTTAAGGCTAGCTCTTTACTCTTTCAATTGTATGGTTGAGAAAGATTTTGAATTTGTTGGGTTGCATTTTGCACTCCCGCCGTTGTTCTTTGTGTTCTTTCTTTCTCTTATTTTTTAAATATCGTTATTGTTATGATTGTAATTATTATAATTACGTCACCATCACCTTTGTGGCAATGGTTCACTAAGTTATTCTATTTAATTTCTTTTTTAAAAGCAAACAATCGCATGGGATCGGTCAACAACGTATCTGACGATCGAGGGTCCTCAACGATATCATACCGTTGACAAACATATTTTTATTTACTTATTTATCACGGCAGTATGAAACAGCCAAGAGAAAAAGAAAAAATACAACCAAAAGAAAACAACTGTCAGCTGCTCACAACCAAGGACTAACAACAATATTGTAGATCAAAAATCAAACAAAGTTACACAATAGCAAGGATTCGATCTAGGTTTACAATCCTACTTCCTACTATATAATAAGCGAGACCGCGATGTTTGTAATGGGTGGCTCATATGGGTCCCGCCGCGATTGCCCGTTACCGTACTCCCAGGGACGCATCCTCGCCGTCTTGTGCTATTTGTTCATCGTTTTATTTTGAAACTTTTTTTCTTTTATTTCAAATCTTTATTTCAGTCTTCTAGTGGTTAGTTTTTGTTTTTATTTATCATGTACTTAGCAGCCGTTTGTCAGCCGGCAGGCCGCTGAATGGCTGCTGCTGACTATAAGGGGAGGCGGCGACCAGGGACTTCTAATACTGAAGAAGAGCTTTTTGGCGAGTCGTTTGAAGCCTTCGAATTTATCAGGAGAGTGGTGAATTTATTCAGGAGACGTTGGATCAAAAGGGTAAGAAAGGCCTCATCCCATGCAAAGCTTCCCATCACGATCAAAATTTCAGACAGGTCGTAATGCATGGCGCATATTCTGGGCCGGTTTACAAGGAGGGCTCATGAATTGGAAATTGATCTGTTTTCAACAAAGACACGTTGACCAACGTCGTACTCCATCGAACCATCCTTTGCTTCCTTTCGTTTCCCCCGAGAACTTTCCTACTTATTCTCTCAAAAGACCCCCCTTGGGTATGTACCATGGGTAGGCATTTAACGGTTAACGGTTTAACGGATTCAACGGACTTACCAGCATTTTCTCTTAAGAACTGTTTAACGAATTTAATGGCAAATTTTCCAAATTTAACGGGAAACCTAACGGTTTTTCATGTGCCCGCGCGCACCGGCAGCCGTTCCATTTTGCAGGCTTTCTTGTCAGGACCACCCAGCTTCTCTCTTCCACAGTACTACAAGCGATCTGCACATTGTAGTAGCAATTGATTGCCTATTGAAACTTCTCTTTTACTGATCGTATTGCTTTCTTTTGAAATGGTACGTGCTACGTAACAGTTTAGAGGGTCTCGTGAAATACGGTGCCCGCCCTTGGGTTCGTGTTCTAGGAAGTATAGATTGTTCTACTTGAAATTCAGAGCTTACTTCTGCGTCTTCCGAATCAATTTCTCCAGTCGTAACCTTTTTGGATTCCATCGTTACAAATGAGTGGCTTTTTGATTACACTTTTTTGGACTGTACATGTTATATTGCATTCATCTCTGCTCCTAGAACTTCACTTTTTACAGAACTTTGAAATGATCTGCTATTAGCCTACTTGTGGTGTGCTTTCCCAGAATACAATACTGAAGAGATTTTTCGGGAAGTGCTTCTTGTTCTTCGAACCATCTGAGCTTTTGTTTAGTTCAGTGTTTTCAGTATGTTCATGGTAATTTGTTCTACCAACCACTTCCAATTTTTAACTGGGATGACGGAATAGTGGATGACGAATTGGACGAGTTTCAGCGGTTAAATAGCCAGTTGGTGCTACTCAACAACTGGGCTAAATATCGTCTCCAAAGCATGTGCGTAGTGAAATAAATAAATAAATGAATAAAATAGCTGAATGATCTATATAATAGGTTAGTGCAAAAGTCTTGCAACACTTTTCAAAATAACAGCAATTTATTCAAACGAAATCTCAGTCTACGATATAATCACCATTCATATATATGACTCTTCCCCATCTTTCGGGCAACTTCTCAATTCCTCTACGCCAGAACTCCGGCAGCTGTGACGAAAAAAATTGACCGACCTCTATTTCCAGTTCATCTCGGTGGTCGAATTCCATATCTCGAAGGTGTTGCTCTAACAAGGAGTCCATCTCAGGGTGTGCCAAGCTTTCGTGATGCAACTTTTACAGGATGTAGGGTCCCTTATAGGTACTCGAAAACTATACTTCATTTTTTCTCTAGACACTTCTGTGACTGGAAAAACGGCTGCCAAAAAAAACGAAAGGCGAGCACATCAGACAGACCGCACGTGCTCATTAGAGGCCGCCGTAATCGCATGGCCGGAACAACTTGGCGCAGTGGTAGCGATGCGGCGTCTTGTGCAGAGCTTGTGGGTTCGGTCACGCATCCTGCGGTGATTTTTGCACTTATTCGGCTGTCGTTATTATGTGCTAGCATAATCACTAGATGCAATTTCTACGGGTATAATGCTTTTTTGTTAGTAAATAGTTTGTATTCCTGGGCTTGTATGAGTTACTCTCCTATGGATGGGACCTGCACGTCATTAAATCACCGTAGATACCGCAAATGCACATGAATACTCTAAAACTAACGTCAGATTCGTGATCAGCAACCCAAATAACCCCCACATGCGAAGTTTGGGCGAAATGGGTGACCATGACGTCTCGAGCCTCGTGTCAGGTGTCGGTAGAGTTGCCCAAGGTTCAGTCTCTAATGAACCACTGGTAATATTTTGCCACCATTCAGACTCTAGCTGTCAGAAAATCTTCAGCATCCACTGCCTTCGTCCCAGGAACTGCCTGAAAGTCTCACCTAAACTGCTGATCATGAATTTTATGCCCGTTTCGTGAGCTCTGACTGGTGAGCGCTAGCCATGGTAAGGGTGGGTGAGTGAGGTGCCTGGGTCAAAATAACCGATTTGGACCAAACATCGCATGTGGGGGTTATTTGGGTCGCTGATCACGAATCTAACATTAGTTTTTGAATTTGTGTCCGTTTAAGGTAAGTTACGGTGGATATTGACTGTGTGATGTGCTTGCCTTCCATTTTTTCGGTAGCCGTTTTTCCCATCACAGAGGTGCCTAGAGAAAAAATGAAGTATGGTTTTCGAGTACCTACAAGGGACCCTACATCCTGTAAAAGTGGCATCACGAAAGCTTGGCACACCCTGAGATGGACTCCTTGTAAGGACCTGAATAAGTGATAGTCTAGATCAGCAAGGTGAGGAGAGTACGGTAGGTGCGGTAGAATTTCCCGTCATGCGATAAAGACGCCCTGAAAGGGAAAAGTCTACCTTTTGAATGACAACGCTCGTCCTCATGTCGCAAGAGCAACTCGTGAGAAAATTCAAGATTTAGGCTGGGAAGTTCTATCGCACCCACCTTATTCTACAGAGGTCGGCCAATGTTTTTTGTCACAGCTCCAAGAGTTCTGGCGGAGAGGAACTGAGAAGTTGCCCGAAAGATGGGGAAGAGTCATATATATGAATGGTGATTATATCGTTGACTGAGATTTTGTTTCAGTGAATTGCTGTTATTTTGAAGAATGTTGCAAAAGTGTTGCAAGACTTCTGCACTAACCTAATATATGGAGATGCTAGGTTATTCGCAAAACACTGTGTTTTGCGCATAACCTAGCATCTCCAAATAGATAAGTCATCCAACTAAATCTCGTCTATAACCCACAAAACAAAATGCGGTATTTAACAGAATAGTTTCGCATTAAATAAAATGGCGTCATTCTTCGCATTCGGCTTACAAAATTCGCCCTGCAACACAACGTATCTGAAAGTTTTGGGTAGTTTCACTTGGCATGAGGTTTTTCATACCTTTGAACTCTTCCCAGAAACCACTCGTCCTTCTTCACCTCATCCTTTTACGAGGCGCAAATCATAGAAAAAGTCATGGGAAGGTTTGACGTCCTTGTCGGTTACTACCTTATTCAGCCATTTAGCCTAACAACTTTCAGTCGACCAGCACATTTCCTTGATCGATGCCATTCCAATATTCTGAACTTTGAATTCAACTCTGCCATTCTACCTCTCTCCCATTTCTTCATCATCAAGTTCTTCAATCCACACGTTCTTTAATATTGCTGTTATCTAGTCTACCTGCAACCCTTTTCTACCCTGCTGTTTCGAAGTTTTCGAGGTTTATTCAATAAAAAGAACTCATTGAATAGAACTTTGATTCGATAGACCTCCCAAAGGGCCAGACCGTCGGCGACTGATCAAACAACATCTACCAACAGCTGTTTCTGTGCGACTTTTTCGCACCCATCATCAACCGCGTGGCAGTCCCACTGTCGTTCTCACTGGTCGTTCTCAACTTTACAATTTAGTGCGGAAATGTTTACTGAGTTTATTTCCTAATCTTCGTCTCCAATGCTAAAGTTGTCCTTATGAATCCAGTTTCATTTCTCTGTGCGGTTTGTTTTGCTTGCGTTGGTTTGTGTTTCCGAGAAGTGTCACCTCAGGACAACTTTACTTCCAATAGTCAGTTTCAAGCGCTTATTCAAAGTTCTCTCTTGCCTCTTGTTATACGTTTTCAAAGGTTTCATTCAACGCCTTTTTTGTCTTTTTCACACCTAACGCCAAGTTCCTTCCTTTATTGAATTCAACATCGAAAAAAGTGAATCAATTCCATCAAAATCTTGGGGAGTTTCTTCTGAAAGTTCAGTTCCGAGCTCATTTCTCTTCTCAGGAGTAAAACATTCAAATCTCATATGCAATGTTGTAAGACGTGGTAGCTCTTCCTGAGCGTGTTCTTAACTCTACTGCGGTTTTTTTCCTTGGAAATTTTCGATCGGAAAGAAAGCCTTTCAGAATCTTCTATATAGTCGTCTCTACGTTTCGTGGATTTGAAGCGATATTTTTCCTACTTGCGTTTTTTTAACCTGGATTATAGGTGTTTCTCTCGAGAAAAATGTCCAGTTTTTCCTCTGATCGACTCGCGTTCTTATTAAATATATCTTGTTTTCCTTTCCTACTAATTTATGTCTCTATTTGCTTATTACGCTGCATGGAGATTTTGAAAACAGAGATAAATACACATACAAACGGACCAACTCAACAAAACAGAAATTCAAGCGGTTGAACCGCTAAAATTTATATTTTTAGTTTAGAAAAGTAATTTTAAAGTTTCCTCCTTAATATATTCGAAACGGGATTATTGGTAGTCTTGGCGGTTTGCATAAGCTGATATTTTTACGGGAAAACATATATAATTCATCTCCGTGGGTTCGATTCCCGCCTGAGATGCGATTTTTGCGTTGAACCTAGCACCACCATTACAAGATCATATTCTAAAATACATGACAGCAACCGGCAAAAAGCAGAAATAAAACTGGAATTTCATGTAAATATATAATTAATTAATACCATAAATAGGAGAACACAGCTTCAAATTTGCCTATTCCTCTTCTTGTCTAGTCGTAATATTCTCAACCACACGTGCGGAATCTCCACTATCGATGAGCGCGCAGCTCTTGAGTTTCTTCTTTCCTTTCCAGTTGTGTGCTGGTGGTGGTGTGAAGGGCTGTGTAAACTAAACCACAGCAAATAGCACGCGTCACCTCGCTGTGCGGACCCTTTTGGGCCGCTCACACGTAGAACTGTGACCCGTAGAAGGCACATATAGTGCAGTACCGTTTAGTCAGAGCTTCCAATCTTGAAGTGATGAAGCCTGTAGGTCAGAAATCCGCCAACAGTTCAGAGTTTGGATTACCTTCTGACGGTACTTGGCTTCTTTCCGAAAATATTTTTTAGAACTGTCATATGCTGCGGTGCTGATAGAGGTTAGTAAGGTGGACCAGATTTGTTTCGGCCTAACGTTTCATCACGTCGGCACAACTCTGCCGATGGATTACGGGGCCTCTGCCGACGACAAACAGGTCGAAACGCTGGGCCAAAATAAATCTGGTCCACCTTACTAACCTCGTTCGGCACAGCAGCATACGACAATTACACCATCATGTCGAGGTTTCAAGAAGAGAAAACTTGGAGAATACTTTGTAGAACGTTCGTCTGTTGAAGACTGTCATCATGACTTTTTTCCTAGAATTACCGGACGATACCGTCACGTACCAGGAGGTAGAGCAGTTGTAAGAGGTGTCGTTTCCACTCGCACGATCGAGCGCGTGATCCTCACCAATGCTAACCGAAGCTTCCATCCCTCCGATGTCGGATAAGTTGCTACTAGACCTACCTGGAAGCCTAAAGACACTCACTAGTAAGTACTGAGGCTGATCTCCTCGAGCCTTTTTATAGGCCACCTACGTATTTCCGATGCTTTCACGACTCTAAATAGAACACGAGTGCATGGCGCGTCCTCGAGGGAAGGATCCATCTACATTTTTCTTTTGTGAGCATATAAGGATAGCTACCGGTCTCTGAGCTCATAGGTGTGGTGCAGCGGTAAGAGGCGCTGCTGTCACCCGCACGGTCGCGCGATCGATCCCGGCCCGGGCTAACCAAGCCTTCCATCCCTCCGGGGTCGGATAAATTGGTACCAGACTTGTCTGGGAAGGTGAAGACACTGATCTGGTATAGCGGCTGGCCACCGCAGGTCATTGTATACGCCTAATACGCATTCGCTATGCCTCTACGACTTAAATCGAATACGAATGCGGCGGCGCGTCCTCAGGGGACTGATCGAAGCCGGCACCTTTACCTACACCTTTTTATGAAAGACCTCACATTAGTTTAAAGGTCTCAAAATAGTCAATGCAGGTTACGGTGGTGTTGATAAACATCTCATCTTTATAGTACAGTGATTTTCTGTAATCAGCATAAACTTTGTAAAAAAAAATCTCACGATCAGGTTCATTACCAGTGTAGGAACAGCTACCCGAGGTGTGTGAAAATTAAGTGAAAACGGTTTTTTTCGACCATCCTGGTTAGCAGGGTCGAAAAAAGCAGCAAGAAATCCTAAAACGAATATCAGATTCATGCTCAGCATGACCAATATTCAACGGAGATGAATCTCTAGATCGAATCCATTGAGTGGCGAGTTTCATCTAACGTCCAGAACTGCATTTTCAGATGACTGACAAATTCAATTAGCTGACCACCGACAAGCGGTGTGGAACAGCAGGTGACAGAGTGCCATAGCGAGCCACAAGGGCTTGTCTCACAGTATGGCCTCCAACCAGTGGGTGACGAATTGGACGAGTTTCAGCAGTCAATAACCAGTTGATGCTACACAACAACTGAGCTGAATATCGTCTCCGAAGCATATTTCCTCTGCTTTGATCGCCTCCTGCTGCGCAACTTCCACCTCTCTCATTCTTCACCTCCGTCTCCCTTCGCATGTCTAGTTGGTAACCTCTACCCACTGCAAAGGTAAAGGTAAAGGATTGGCGTTGATCACTATCTCTGGTTCGCGCCATGTATTCGTATTCCAGTCAGAATCGTAAAGGCATAGTGAATGCGTATTTGGCTCCTACAATGCGTTGCGGGGGCTAGCCGCTATACCAAGTCAGTGCATTTACCTTCCGTGGCAAGTCTGGTACCAATTTACCCAACCCACCAAGGGTGTGCCTGTAGCTGTGATTGCGTCCTTGCCCATAAGGACGCACCACGCATTCGGCCTCTGTTCAGAATCGTGAAGGTGTTTGGCCTATACAATGACTTTCAAGGGCCAGTCGCTGTACCAAGTCAACGTCTTTACCTTCCCAGACAAGTCTTGTACCAATTTACCCGACCGCGCAGAAATGGAGGGCTCGGTTAGCCCTGGCCGGGATCGATCGCTTGACCGTGCGCAGTGTCAGTAGCGCCTTTCACCACTACACCACGCGTGCCGCGCCCTCTTCTCAATGTGTGGTAGAGATTTCATTCTGGAGATCTCAATGATATTCTTATTTCGATATTCCAATATGACACTATTTATTTATTTATTTATTTATTTATTTGATATGCACCGAAGTGTGCACAGCAAGCAACATAAACGAAACATTGGGCAAATCTAGTGACATCGGTAGAAAATATACAACTATGTAAAGAAGTTTCGAATATACCAGACCGTATGTTTAATAAAGTTATATTGACCCTAGAAATCAAACAACAAGTCGCAATTCTTCACCAATTCACTTATAGGCTACGTTTACCCGAATCAGGCTTCTCTCCTTGTCATTAGACTTCTGGGTAGTTCAACTTTTACTTTTCATCGTTGCTGAAATTTCACAACCTTCTTTTCCTCAAATTTGCAAATCAGCGTTTCTATTAAAGGACTATTATGTAAGTGGTGTTTGATTGTCGACTCTGGAACTGTCCCTTTATCTGTTCTTGTATTTTGGAAAAATCACAATGGAACCACCTCGTGCTTTGTTTCATAATTTTCCTAGAATGCACGTCCAACGATTTTCTGTCGTTTCCAGTGTATTAATGGACTAATTGATGACAGGTGTCGGGTGAAAATAAAAACTGAGAAAACATCGTAAAACTCCCACTTTCGGCCATCTTTTCAGCCATTTGAATAGATGTGGCGGCGCAGGGTCATTAAAAGCAACAAAACCTGCCATATCGAGTCTGTCATTCTGGTTATCTTTCTTTGCTCTAGTGTTGCCATTTCTAGTCTCACAAAACATGATTTTTAAATATAAATTCTCTATTTTTACTTTTGATCGCCACAAAATAATAACTTTTTTCTTCTCCTTAGGAGTCTAATCCCGCGCCGTCGAAAGGTCCACTGAAAATAAGTCTTATATTAATAAAAATAAATAAGAAATAATGAATAGAATAAATAAAATGATTATAAAATAAGTATTACGATAACATTTATTTATCGTATTTATGATCATATTTATTTATTTATTTACTGTTTATCTACGTACCTTACTTTTTATTTATTTATCGTATTTATTATCATATTTATTTATTTATTTATTTATTTATTTATTTATTTATTTATGTGACTTGCACCGAAGTGTGCACAACTCAGAGAACCAAAAGAGAGAATAAAAAGGAAACTTTGGCAAACATAGTGATTTCAGGTGTAAACGATATACATAATTCCAGGCATCCATGTTTCTTCTCGTTTATTTTTTTCCTGCCAGAATTGTTGACTGACAGGGAGTCTCTTGATTAGAAGGATTTATGGGAGTTAATTGGTAGAACAAA
Organism: Nippostrongylus brasiliensis; assembly: GCA_030553155.1. Taxonomy (NCBI): domain Eukaryota; kingdom Metazoa; phylum Nematoda; class Chromadorea; order Rhabditida; family Heligmosomidae; genus Nippostrongylus; species Nippostrongylus brasiliensis. Next base: position 8,284,469 of record CP130735.1, read on the forward strand.
GGTTTCTTGGTGCCCCTTATTCCCTTATTCAATACAGAATTACTGCTCTTTTCCTTCCTTGTTCCCATTAGTCAGGAGATATTCAGTAAATGTATTCTCCTCGATCTTGCCTTTTTTATTGCACTAAATCTCCTTTTATCGGTGCTGTTTTTTTTCATTTTGTTATATCGGTGCTAGTTGCGTTACCGTTATTTCGAATAAATAAATAAATATCAAGAGAACAATCGTTTTTGTTGTTTTCACGCCCTCACATACAGTAGGAGACCACTCTCGTCGGAGAAGTCCTTTTTCAACGATTCGTTGTTGTTGGGTTCCAGTCAGTTTCCACTGTGCCCCTTATTCCGTTATTCAAGACAGAATTACTGCTCTTTTCCTTCCTTGTTCCCATTAGTCAGGAGATATTCAGTAAATATATTCTCCTCAATATTGCCTCTTTTATTGCACTAAGTCTCCTTTTTTTCCTTTTTTTCCTCTTTATATCGGTGCTGTTTTTTATTTTATGTATCGCTGCTAGTTACGTTACCGATTTTTGGAATAAATAAATAAACATCAAGAGAACAATCGTTTTTGTTGTATTCACGCCCTCACCTACAGTAGGAGACCACTCTCGTCGGAGAAGTCCTTTTTCAACGATTCGTTGTTGTTGGGTTCCAGTCAGTTTCTACTGGCGAGCCCTGTTGAAACTAGTTCTCTCGAAAATAACAGCCATCTGTGATAGGAAGCAATTTCTCTGAAAGCACTTCTACTCTGTTTTTGCGTCCGCTGAAGATGTCAAGATGCCCAGGGTGACTAATGCTGATGGCTCCTCTCAGGCGTCCATGACGTTCGAGGTGAGCCATGCATGATTCAACCGTCGTATTCTGGCATGGAAGGCGTCGCCGCCTTGGGTACTCCTATACCCTTCCTGCCCATTCTTACCCCGTTTTGAGCGCGTCTTCTTTGAAAGAGCTGCTAACAATTTTTTTCTTCTCTTTTAGCTTGCCTCCTTTAACTTTCCCCTATCATATGTCAATGGTATTAGGTTGGTGCAAAAGTTCTCGGACATTTGGGATGCAAAACAGTTCATTTTATAACATCTGAACAATAGCAAGGAGTCATTTGAAGTAGGCACCGTTAATGTCAATGGTCTTCTCTTCTTTATAACATTTTTTGACTGTAGCCGAAAATACCGGGGAATCTTTTTCAAATTAAAGAAGTGGCAAATGTCCGAGAACTTTTGCACCAAACTAATACTCTGGTGGGTCCTAGGTGACTACGGTAATCTGGTGGTTCATAATGTGTCTAAAAAATTTTTCTTTGTTCGTTAGTGTTCATTAGTGTTCGTTCGTTAGTTCCTAATTGTCCAATAGTGTTTTTCAGTATTGGTTATTAATGGTTTTTTGTTCTGTATTGGATTGAAATAAATAAATAAATTATTCAGAAAGGACACGCACAGACTTTTTAAGAATGTCTTCCTAACTCCAAACTGGAGTAGAATTGGGGTATCATTGGGAAAAGTATCGGGTCATCGATTGCTGTCGTATCACCAGCTCTTTGAGTCTCTGACTGATTCCTTCATCGCCAACCGCTTACATGTGCTCGTATACTGTCGCATTTCAAGAATTTTATGCTAAGCACAAAATTCAATTTAAAAAGTGTGAATGTCACAATCTAAAATTGTTGATGTTAAAATTTGTGCCGTTTAAGAGAGGTTTCTTTACTCATTTGTTCGCCATAATTCTGCATCGTCAGCTTCTGTTGCATTCCTTCTCCGTATTCATTCAACGTGCACTAGTTTAAAACCGTCTGTGGTGGATTTTTTATCCATTTTTTATTTATCTGTTTTTCAAACTATTCGTCTGGAAGAACAATGGGGCATGGCAACTTTTTGCTCATGTTTTTATTGTTTCTTATCGAAAAAATCACAGGTCGGTGAAACAAAGTGGAACTGCAGCTAACTTTAGACCGGCCCAAACCTTCATATCGGCAAAGAACGTCTAGACTTCTCTTACACAACATCCTTGAACACGTATGAAGATGAAAAATCACCGCACCAAGCAAACATTATTCATTCATTATTCATTTTATTCATCATTTTTTCTATTATTATTTTTCCTATTTTTTAAAAAAGAATTTCATATTTTAGCGTGTTTTTGCATTTCTTCAGTTAGCCGTATCCAAAAAATTTTTTCCTTCATTCCTTATAAATAGATAATCCTTGCTGCTAAGTTATTCAGCCTTTTCTTCTTCCTTTGCTCGCTTTTACTTGATCTGCTGTCAGAACACTATCAGAATCATCTTCCTCCTCTTTATTATGCCATTTGAAGTTGTGGGTGTTGGGAAAAAAGAAACTTGAAACCGTTTGAAGAAACATTCGATCTAACAACCGACCAATCGTAGGACAAAAAATTTCTTTAACGCACTTTAAAATACGACACTATCCGTCAAGATTTGAATTTTTTGAGGAGAGCATTCCTACTTTTTTGATCGGAATCTTCTTTACGTTTCTGATTCTCGAAAAAGTGAAAATTGCATCTGACTCCATTACTTGAATCGATTCATTGTCGAAGTCCTAAGTTGTTAAGATAGATTTCTTTACATTTGAATGATCAAAGAACTATGCTTTCGTTCTTCGATTTAAATTTCTTCGATCTCTTTGATCAATTGCTATGGTATGTGCCTTATTAGTTAATTTGGATTGTTTTAATTTATTTTTCTGTTGTTTGCGATTCATTTCGGTGATATGTTCTGTGATATTTATTGGAGTTTGTAGTCGTTCTCGTAATTATTGTCGTTTGTTGATTCTTTACCATTTACGGGAAACTTGTGTAATAAATATGTAAATATTTACCACTCTACCGTACCAAATTATACTAGATTCTTCTGGGAAGGTAAAAACATTGCCATGGTATCGCGGCTGACCTCTCAAGTCATATAGGCCAAACAGAAGCATAAGCATACATAAGCATTCATCAAGCCTCTACGATTCTGAATTGAACACGAGTGCGCGGCGCGTCCTTCTAGACTGATCAACGCGATACCTTTACCTTTACCTTTACCGTATCAAGATGTCCATTTGACCGGTGAAATGTTTCAGAATAGAGTCGCCAAAAGTGCCACTGTTGCGGCTTGCACTGGTCTCCGCCCCTGTCGAGCTCGCCCCGCCTTTGTCCGAGGACATCGCAGCACCTCCGTCATCAACCTGACATGCGCGTCGTTCACGGTGAGTTACCAAATTGTTTACCCTAGATGGTAACTGCCATCGGACATTTGGGATACAAAACAGTTCATTTTAAATGTCCGAGAACTTCTGCACCAACCTAATACCATGGAAAATCTACGTAAAACGACAGATTTTGTTAATTTTGATTAATTTATCGGCTTTGCTTTTCTTTAATTTTTCAAAAATAGAACCACTCTACAGCGGCAAAGTTAAAATGGACAATGACAGATCGTATCATATCCTTGTTAATTTAAGCTGTTAGCGCTGTCCGAGCGATTTGAGCTGTCTCAAAACAAATTCATCAAGAAGTACTTTCTTCAGTCTTTTTGAACCTTTTCGAACATTATTCAGTAGCTGTTTAGCTAACTGTCGAGAGAATGTTTTTCTCCGATTGTGGTCTTCTCCTGTCCTATTCATCTTCATCTTTTTTCCTTTTTGTTTTTATTGCTTCATTCTGTCCGTTGTGTTTTCTGTCTTGAAAAGTCGTTTATGAACTGAAAACCGCTTCATAGCTACTATTATGTAAGTGTCCCTCTTTGGTGACCCTTGTCTGTCGGCTTACCTGTCAGTGTTGTTTCATGTCATCTGAAAGGTCCCATTTCATTCAGAGATAAGGTTTTCAAACTAGTTTCTATTTAAAATCGTTTAAAATGGGTAGGGTCGATGGATCGGTTCTTATCGCTGTTCCATTTTTGAATTATCAGTAGAACAACTTTCCTTCTGGTCTGCTCTTTTTCATTCCTTTTCTTTCATTTCTTTTCACTGACTTATTCCTTCATCGCCAACTACGGACCTCTTACAAATGGTGGTATACCCTCTCATTTCAAGAAGTTTATGTAAAAGACTCAAAGTTCTATTTGAAAACTGTCGATTTCACGAGCTAAAATTGTCGATATCAAAATTTGTGCGGTTTAGACGAGGTTTCTTTACTCGATTGATTGTCTTAATTCTGCTGTGAATTTCAACCCATCGGTCTGATTTTGCTCATTACATTTATTCATCCGTGAAGGTTATTCCACCGGAAAAATGACTTCATGAACTACTTCTGCGGTGGTAATTCATTTCGATTTCGCCATGCTCTTCTTCTCCTCTCTCGTTTGGTGCTCATTTTGCCGATACTGTTCGAAGGGAGGACAATTTCGAGCCTGCACATGCAATTTTCCTTTTTTACGCCACTTAACATCACAGCTGCCGGAGGTTTTTCCGAAAGCTGTAAGCGCGGGATTCTAGAAGATTGCAATGGAGTGTAATGTGCTGCTAATTTTCACACATGGAGCACAAATGTTGGATCATAAAAAATGTCAGAAAATGAAAACATCTGGTTTTCAAAAATTACGACTCGCTGCGAAGCAAATTATAGAGGGGAAATTTTTGAATCGTTTTTCTGTTTTTTTTTTTGCTTCGCACGTTTACTCATGTGTCTCCACCATTTGAGAAGTTTATTTGACCCGAAGATCCCGAAAAATCGGGCAAAATTACCACTTCTATTGTAATATTTCCAATGTGATGAAGCCATCGATAAATTCCTTTTGTTTCTAACGGTTAACATAACTGCAGGCCTCTACTTCTTTGTCTCCTTTTCATCTTGTTCTGAATTCGATAGAAGTCAGATTCGACGACATAGTTTCTTTCCTGTTCCCCTATCTCTGCCTCCAGGGTTCTCTTTACCTAATACATTAGTTTTTGGGTTTCAAGTTTTAATTGTTTTTCGACTTTGAACCAAAACTACAACGCCGCAACGATATCCTAGCATGAAAAAGTATTTTGCTATTTGTTTAACGAATCTATATTTTGGTAACATCGCGATCCATCCGTTGACCCGGCTACCGCTCACTCAAACCTAAATCCATGAATTCGGATTCGACTACCTCTATGCGACCGTATATATTTTTCTAACTCAAGAATTTCTTCGATTTATATTTCAACAAAATTCTGCCAACCCGAGGCCACATGATGAGGGCTGTCTTTAAATGAGGCACCTCGAAATTTACCCCAATTTCAAATTTGAAACCTGTAACCCCAAAAATTACTTTATTGTGTAGAGGTAGTACTGCGGACAGCGATATCGGACCTAAATCAGATGCAGTACAGAGATGGGATATAATCAAACAAGGCAAAGATTGATGAATCGCGGTTAGTGTTAGGTTAACCGGCGGTTTTACCGAATCTCAGACCAGCCATCCCACGGTTGCTCTGCAATCATTGCACTCTTTGCAAACGTCTATTTGTCTGCACTTGGCGTTCATAACGGCTCACTGAACGAGGCGATTTCCTTGAGGGTGACGTCCCTTCAATAACGTAATTGGATTAAAGGTCATCGTATGCCCCATCAATCGCTGGACAAAAGTAGCACAGCGGCATCACAAACGCACCTGTCCGGACAGGTAGAGGACACCGTAGAATCAGTAAATTCGTCTGTTTCTTGTTTCTCCACCCGGACTTCCAGTCGAGGAAGTTCCCAGCGTGTCCATCCGACGTCGTCACCTTGATCCGGTATTGCTAATGGACGTCCCTAATTCGATAAAATGGTGCAGTAGTATCAGCGTCGTCCGCTCGGGTTCACTACGGTCGTTTCAAGAGAGTAACATCAACCGGTTGGGTTAGACGGTGTTTTAGGGGGTTGAGCGTGAGAAGAGTGAAGAATGAAGGATACGGGGGGTTAGTGCAGGATGGCTGCATATAAACCCCTGACGAGAATAAACGTGTCAATCCTCACTGTGCCTTCATCGCAACTGGCGATCAGGATGAGATGTCTGAGGCTTGTGAGACTACTAAGAAGGCTGGAGCAGGAAGTAGAGAGTACGTGCTCAGCATCGGCACATACTTCGCGTAATCCTTAGACAAACACTCTAGTCTTGTAGTGTTTGACGTCGGTCAGCAGCAAGGTGCAACCCATCGTGGGAGTGTGGCATGTACGATGGCGAACCCAAAAATAAGGTCTGCTCATTTTCAAACGTCGTACAAACCATTTTGTTTCAAAATTAATGAAAGTTGTGGATTCGATTGAAGATAGAAAATTGATCCATTCTACTAAAAAATAAGCGAAGCCACGATATCTGTTTGTCACCTCTAGGGTCCTGCCGCGATTGCCCGTTAGCGTACTCCCAGTGGCGTTCATCAGTTCCTCGCCATCATTTGCAGCATGCTTTTTGTTCTTCGTTTTATTTGTTATTATAGATGATTTATATATGTTTCCTACTTTTCATTTGTTCATTCCTGCAGCCCGCTTAATGGCTGGTATTCAAATAACGAAAACAAACTGTTCTATTTTAAAAGTGAAAAGCCCTCTGAAATTTGTTGATGTAATTGGAGGATAATATTTACTTCCCAGATAGAAAACTTTTCTTCTGTATTTTTTTCAAAGACGATGAGACGTTTGTCTTGGAACCATCTTGTAACCATGGCATGTCGAAGGATTTCGGGTAATCTGAAGACTTGAAAAGGTTCAAATCTGTTTTCTTTCGTCGAGATTTCAGGCGTGGAAACCTTGCTGAGATCTTGAGTGTATCTTGAGATTTTATTCTAAGGAAATCAAGAGTTGAAACTCCTACTGCTCTGATTTTAACTGGCTCCTATGGCCGAGTTGAACAGCCGGAGGTGCTCTCTAGGGAGCAAGTTATCATGGCCGCCATAAAAATGAGGGAAATAGTGATCTCTAAACTCAGAGGGACCATGATTTCAAAGCGATGAAGGGTGTACTTTCAAGTTCATGTACTTTCCGAGAAGGATAAGTATAATAAGCATAAGCGATAAGTTATCGATTTCTGCTGAATTCCGGCATATGTCTGCCGGCAGGCAAAAGTACCTCTTTCGAGAACAATACCAACTTGCAGAAGCTTGTATTCGACTCAATTCCCTTCACTTGAGCTGGCTGTAGTTCTTTTTTTGCTTTTCGAGTATTAACGTGGAAGTCTATTCCTCGTGTTATCTACCGTTTTACCCGATGAATAAATAAAGCAAATCTGGTCAGTTGATAGGGCGACAGATGAAACTTCAGCTGAGCCTACTCCTTGAATATTCGGTTTTATTAGCTTCCTATTTCGCTAGTTTTGAAACTTAATTTCATCCTCAATGGGAGATATGCTGAAGCTCACAAGTCGCTTCATGCTTGAGTAGATATAGTTCCTCTGAGTATTTGGGTAAAATGTATGGTAAACTGGTCGGAGCTGATCTGGTTCCTGTGCCCTGGCGAGGATCGATCGCTCGACCAACTTCAAAATGTGCCAAAAATCAGCAAGTTTTCATTCAGTCTGGGGTGATATTCTGACAGAGCACTGAGTTGCCGTTAAATCAACGAACTATTTACCAGCAGGGTGTACTGCTCGATGTATCACTGAGTGAAGCTATTGGTAAATAATTCGTTGGCTTAACGGCAACTTACATGTTCTATGGAATGGAAAAGTTCTCTCTTATTGAAACCTCGGCAAGATGTTATAATTTTCGTGTACTGCTGTGCCGAACGAGATTAGTAGGTGGACCAGAATTTATTAATGTGAAATGTGCTAAAAATCAGCAACTTTCTATTTACATTCCATGTGCGACTTTCAATAAATCTCGGCATTGTAAGTTCGTTATCTTGTTTGCAGTTGAGCAGAGGACCGAGATTGGTAAGAACTTTATTCGGCTAACGTTTGGAAAGCTCGTTGGAATGGAAGGTCGAGTATCTCTTCTTGAAACCTCGGCAAGATGTTATAATTTTCGTGTACTGCTGTGCCGAACGAAGAGAAAGCAAAGGAGCAAAAGCAAACAGAAGCGTACCTTAATGGTGGTTGCCGAGGGACCAAATTTTATTAATGTGAAATGTGCTAAAAATCAGCAACATAAGTCGGCGAAGTCGGCCTTTCTATTTAGTCTGGGGTAATATTCTGATAGAACATTTAAGTTGCCGTTAAACCAACGAACCATTTACCAGCAGTTGTTAATTTTATCGACGTTCCTTTTGTCTTGAGCCATATGAACGCGATTTGATATAAACTTACAATTCTCTTCTTCTCAGCGCCGATATTATGTTGTATGTCGCTGCCGGGTGTGAATTTCTTTAGTGGACTGCGAGTGTACGTGTCGCTCTCGTTGTCAGCGGTTTTTTTTTCTGCCGAACCAAACCAACTCCCATTCATCTTTACGACAACGCGCCGCGTGGACGTGGAGCCTTCAGAAAAATCTCACGAAAGCAAATATCTAGTGCGCTGGTCCAAGTCGATGATATCTGGACAAACAGATGGTGTTTTCTAGGCGTTTTTCGGCTGGGTGAACAGCCTCGCTGGTTCTTGGCGGCTCTTTTTTTTCGGAAAAAAAATTATTTATTCATTTGTTTACTTATTTATTTGTTTGTTGTTTAAGACACACGTGAGAGAGTGTCTAAAAAACCACAATCAAACAAATGAAAATATACTAGTATTTGAGAAGCATATTCTTGTCCTGACGTTTAAACGCGTCAAATGAACAGCAGGAGAAAGGAGAACCACGCTTGTGCGCCAGTACCGGACATGCCATTTGATCACTTCCCGGAAAAGCTGATTAGTGTTGTTCCAAGGCGGTTTTTTGAATAACTCCCTCAAATATCATCTATTCGTGAAAGGAGACGCATTGTGAAGTGCAGCTGCCCGAACTCTATCTGTTGGTATAAAAAATTACCACACCTGAAATTTTTTTGAATATTATCCCCTCATACCTCGCCTGGCCGGAGTTTCAGGCCCCTGGCAATCGACCACGCGGTGCACCTGAGAAAAAGTGGAGCGACGTTATCAAGAACGACCTTAAGGAAGTCGCTTAGGAGAAGAAGAAGAAGAAACCTCGCTTGGTCGGGTGCCAATTTACCCGACCCCGGATTCTGGTACCAATTTACCAGAACTCGGATTGATGGAAGGTTTAACGTTTCTTATGGATTTACGGTTGTACCGGTCTTTGAATACCAGTCGATAGATCTCGAGCTGCTGAGCTCAAATATATGTATAATTCCACAAATAATTGATTTTCAACAAAGTTATTAAAAAAGCCGCTTTGGAACGCTCCAAAGCGTCTTTTTCGAGAAATGATCAAAAGATATGTCCGGTATTGTATCGGCCGATGCCGTTCGACAGGTGAAGGAAACAGCTTTAAGACTACATGTAGCCCTAGCATAACCCAACTTAATGGAGCACCCGCGAGTCCTGGAAGGCACAGCTGAGTAGCAGTTGGAAACCGAACAACTCATTCTCTCTGTGGGCATTTTGAAAACGGTGCAATTGATACACGAGCACAGTCGCGAAAAGGTGAAAAACTATCGGGCAACACTTCACGAATGGCCCGTTGGTATATGAGGCGATGGGGACAAGGACGTCGAGGTCATATAGGCGAGAGTGCATGAATGCGTCCAACCAAACAAACACTATCAGCACTCGAGTCGCACCACTCTATGCCAAGGTACACAACTTGAATACACTAAGCCAGATCGCGCCATGCGAACCAACGACAATGAACTACACCATATCAACCTATTGACTGGAGCGCCGCGAGTTCTTATACCAATTTCCAGCGCGTGGGACCCCGATCCTCGGCCAGAAGAAAATCCGCTGTAATTGCCTGTAAGCAGGAAATGAAAGGTGAAGAGGTCGGCGTTGATCGTTCCTCTAAATACGCGCCACGCATTCGTCTTCCATTCGCAGAACTACAGTGAATTTGAATACTAAATAAGATCCATACGTGACTATTTGGCCCATTCAATGAGTGGCAGAGTCAGCCGCTATGCATATACGCTCCCTTTCTGTTAGATCCCCCTCCCCTTCTTTCTACACTATTATTTCTTTTGATTAAAAATTTTCTGTTTATCGAAATATTTAATCTCCTTGAGGCTTCCACAGACCTACTTGTCCTTTATTAGTAGTTCAATTGATTCAATTGTGGCGAACCAAGTACGCTACCTCTTACCACTTGATATCTCGGAAACCCCCTATGTTGACAGCAATTTCTTCTTTCTAATCGATTTCTTATTATGTTACTTATTGGCGCGTCTATGACGTATAAATAAATAAGTATACGTTCCCCTGCCTTCCCAGACAAGTCTGGACCCAAGACCCCATCGCTCCACTAAAAACGTCCGGACAGGGTCGTCAGTGGATCAAGCGGTCGAGTTTGATAATGTTCTGGTAGTGAGAACTGGAAAAAAATCTAGAATCAAGACGACTGACTTCAGAATTCCAACTCTGGTCGCAATCTCTTTTTTCCCTTTTTTCTGCTAATTTGCAATGTCCTTCATGTCACGTTCGTTAATGTTCCATTACAACCAATATATCAAACTTTTTACACGCAATTACTATGGCTGCTCATATTTTATTTCTGGCTAATGTCATCCTTCCCCGCCAACTTCCGGTCCCAACAACTGTGCAACTTTTCTATGAAATTTTTCTGCTTCCATCCATCTATTCTCCTCTGCTCACAGAGAGATGATGATGGTCGAGGTGCTGTCGGACAACCCCGCCGGTAATTGTCGTGACCTCATTATTGAGTTCAACGTGCCATTGAGGACAAATAACAGCTGGATTCGGCGGACGGATTTCGGGCAATTATTGGGGGCTCTACCCGTGTGGCGAACGCTAATGTTTGGCGGAAAAACGCGTATCGTCGGGGAACGAATGCAACACTGTGCGAATTGTCGTCAATGTTCTGTCGTATTCCATCTAAATAGCCCACTCGTGGGTATATTTATTCATCTATCTATTTATCTTTATATGCGTATAAGGAAGCGCCATGAGCTTGAAACAAACAGAACTTTAAACATGTGCCAGCGACGTATAATAAATGTGATAAGTCAGAGAACAGGAGCTATGACTCAACGAAAGAGAAGGAAAAAAGGAAAAGGCGAAGTGGGCCATTCTGAGGAACTCAGCAGACATACCTCGGGAAAAGCACTGGCAGGTGATTAAGAAAAGAATAAAGAAACTTGAAAGCACGCAGTAATGGAGAAAGATAGATGTTTTCTCTAGGAAACTAGAATTTCAAGGCAAGCAACAAAATTCCAGGGTAAGCAGGAACATCTGCAGCTAGCCATAGACCAGGGCCAACGAAGAGTCATGTCCCCAACACAGTCCTGAAGACGAGAGTATGTCAATTGTCAAATTTCTGGAATCCGAGCAATGATAACACGTCATGATTAAAAAATTTCCTGTGCTAGGGCAAGGTGCTCTTCTCCTGGTTCCTCTTTTCTTCCGAATGTTTTGAATGGTCTTTCTCTTACAATACTTTCCACCTAGTTTGTGATGTGAAATTTCTATAGTTTCGGGGGGGGGGGCTATAGCTAGCCGTATGATAGCTAGCCGTATGACTGCCAACCGCTACAGGAGCTTCTAATGCTCAGCTATTAACAGCCAGAAAAATTCCCGTTAGGCGAGGGTTTGTAGAATCATACCGTATTAGGGGTAAATATGTAGTTTTGCTTCGAGCATACAGACGAATGCGCACAGATTTTGGCCGAAGATCTTATGTGGTCGGACAGTTCGACTTTCAATGAATCTCTGGACTGAATGTTTAGCTGCTGATTTTTTCAACTCCTGGGCCCAGATTCATAATTGGTATACCCCCGATAAACCCCGAGATTCAGCCCGAACGGCGCCCACATCTGCATTCTACGTCTACTTCTCCTAAACTTCCTATGTTAGACGCAATCTCTCATGGACTCTGCTGTCTGGTTCTAGCTGCGTCGCAGTTTCGGAGACCGCTCGTCCGTTCGTGAATCAGGGCCCTGGTGAGGTTTATATAGACTTTATTCGGTTTACGCTGCTGTGGGTTCTTCTTCCTTCAAAGGAGATCAGTGATCGGATCAGTGTCGAGTAACTATCGCTACAGGAAACTTCTTTTTGACACCAGCATCAATCATGCAGACGAAAACTCTAAAGACGGCGAACCCGCTGCAACGTTATCCGAGTGAAGATCAAAATTAGCTTTTCAAGAAACCAGCTGGGGATTTTTAGGTGAACGTCGGCTACTCCTTCCATCTTCAGATATCCTGACTTCGAGGAGTGCTGAAAGTCGTTTCCTGCATGAACATCTGCGGATTAGCCCTATAGTGGAACCGTGCCGCGCTTTATAACCGAATTACGACTCGCCCTTCAGATATGGTCGATTCCTGATGGTGTCGAATAGCAGCGATATCTGTAGCTTGTAGGGATCGTAGAGAAACGACCGGTAGGGTGTTGCAATGAGGGGTTCCGGTTAAGTTTATCGCAAAAGCCGGATAGGTTGAGACGCGGGTTCGAATCCCGCCTGAGATGCGATTTTTGCGATAAACCTAGCACCATCATTGCAACGTCCTATTCTAGTATATATAATAGTAACTCGCAGAAAAGCGGTAATGAAACTGGAATTTCACAACCGGAAGGTTTTTCAAGACTTCCGTAATTGACCAATTGATGGCCAGTCGGGAAAATCCCATCATAAGCTCTCTTTTATATAGAAAATGCATATTCACTCTTCAGCGCGGATGCAAAATACGTTTTCCGGAATAGCTAATTTTCTGGAATTGAATGCTAAATTGATTATTTTGGTTCACTGCGAGAGTATCTGAAGAACTATGTTGAATGTGAATCTATCAACGATCAAACCACACTTTCGTCTCTCACCTAACTCAGGTTCAGTCCCGATAGTCGTCGAAGTCATCTGCGAATTCTGGGTCCGCAGCTTGTCCATCGATTCAGTTCAGCATTGTCAAGGTTCAGAATCGATGCAGTCATTGATAGTTCACATAATCACAAACTTGGATAGAGATGTCTTATGTCTTCCATCCCATGACTGCTTAGATTGGAGCGAATGTGGGCCACTTTGTGCATTTGAGAGAGATTTTAATGCGTTCAAGAGAAGTGAAAACTGTAAATCTGAGAGGTGGCTATAATTATAATACACATTCTGTTTACAAAGAGCATATGTCTCTTCGGACTTTCCAAATCGTGCCAAGATCGTCATCTCTTTGATGTTCCTCTGAGTCTCTTATAAACCTTTGAAACCTGGGCCTAGATTCATGAACGGACATTCGATCCCCGAGACTGCAGCGCAGCCAGAACCAGACGGCAGAGTCGATGAGACATGGGTAGTTTAGGATAAGTAAACAAAGGTGAGCGCCGTTCGGGCTACATCTCGTGGTTTATAGGGGGTTTACTAATGATGAATCTGGGCCCTGGAGCACTCAGAAGTGGCGATTGAAACTACAGACAACGCATATATGTTCTTCTGTATGCGACAGGCAAAAGGGAAGGTTTTCCGCTCGGACGTGAGCCTTTCGAGAAATACCCCAGCGTCGCTTGAGCCCTACTAGTTTCTCAAGTGCTTTTATACAGTACCGGACATGTCTTTTGATCACTTCTCGAAAAAGACGCTTTGGAGCGTTCCAAAGCGGCTTTTTTCAACAACGTTGTTAAAACTCAATTATTTGTGAAAATATACATGTTTTTGAGCTCAGCAGCTCGAGCTCTATGGAGTGGTATTCAAAGATCGGTGCAACCGTAAATTCGTAAGAAACCTTGATCCTCACATCAATCCGGGGTCGGGTAAATTGGTACCCGACCAGACGAGATTTGAGGGGATAATATTTCAAAAAAATTCAGGTATGGATAATTTATATACCAAACGATAGAGCTCGGGTGGCTGCACTTCACAATGTGTATCCTTTCACGAAAAGTTGACATTTGAGGGAGTAATTCAAAAAAATCAGCTTTGGAACGCTCCTAAGCGGCTTTTCCGGGAAGTGATCAATAGGCGTGTCCGATACTGTAATCTTCTCCAGGACTCTTGTTTGCTTCGAGTTATTGAGGAGGTAAAGGTAAGGTAAATGTGCTGGCGTTGATCAGTTTACCAATTTACCGACCCTGTAGGGGTGGAAGGCTTGGTTGGCTCGGGCGCGGATCGATCGACCGTGCAGGAGTCAGCAGCGGATCTTGCCACTGCACTACGCGCGCCTGTTAATGGGGAGATTATAGAGTAATTCGGGTTGTTGTTGTATCTGTACGTACGAATAAAATCGTGTTTTGAACAACACCGACTGAAAGGTTGCACGAATCAGACCATGCTGGAGTGACAGTTGTCCACTCTGCGCAAACGTGAATTTCACCACTTAGTGTTCACGCTTCGTTGCCTATTCAGGTTGATAACCGATGAGTCCTTCGCTCTCCCTTTCGCTGTTTGACGTTGCTCGAAAAGGGACCACTGGATATTTTCCAAGAATGGAAACTTAAAAAAAAAGTATCTTAGGGATTCCAGTAACATTCTAGATCACCTTATATGTTGTGAAGTTTCGAACTGTTTGATATCTCATATCCAACTTCAACTCAGTTGATCTTTGTCTTATGTTGATAACCGTTTGATTCTTCGAAATTCCGGCTCCTTATCGCTTTGTGTTTCTATATTCATTTGTTATAATTGTGGCAAGTAAAAAGCAAGATCAATAATGAAGAAATATATAAAAATAAAAATAAAGATTAATGAAGTCTGATTGAGCGCTCAGACTGATTGAGTAAATAAGTACACGTATTTCGAGTGTTATGATCGAAATAAATTAGCCATACAAATTGCGTCATAAGCACTGGAAATTGAGTTTTTCTGTGAGCAGCATGCAATGCGACAATTTGATTTTTAGTTTATGTCATCTCTTATTTTATTACTATTATAATTTATTCTACTTCAATTCATTCATTTTGTTTTATTTGTTCTTTTAACTGGCTTTCTTCTTTTCCAAAATCCATCGAGCTATAAAAGCTGCCAATGTACTTCACTTCGTTGACCTCATTAGTAATTCAAGTAATCCCTCTTTCAGTTATCACTGCGCTGTTGATCGACCTGACAAACGGCTACTTTGGTTGGAGCGATTCGAACGACCTTAACTTTGCAGAGAAACGGTAAAGAACTCATATTACTTCACTTTCATTCTTTCCTTGTATTTTTGTTCTTTTTTTGTTTCTAAACACCTCGAAGTAGCCGAAAACACCAAGGTTTTCAATTCGGGTTCCTTACGTACAGAATTATGTACTACTTCGCTCGCTTTATTTTTACATAAATTCCGAGCCACAACATTACTTCCATTCGCATCTTTCCCTAGTGACCGCCAAGCAGCTGCTTGAAAAAACTCGCTTGTGGCGAATTCGGGAATCAGCTAAAAAAATCACTTTTTTTATGTTGCTTTGGACACATTCGGAACTGTGTAGTCCAGTTCGACTCTGACACAACTGGCTGAACAGCGGAACTCATTTTTCAAGGGTTCCTTGTGGGTGGCTTACGGTGGCTAAGTCGAAATTATGGAATCAGTCGCGAAATAAAGTCGAACAAATGAGCGCGGTAGTCAGCATCCAGGGCCCAGATTCATGAACGGACGAGTGGTTTCCGAAACCACGCTCGATAACCACGAGGTCTCCCAACACTACCTTATCGCGAGGTGTGATAGACAAACTCCGATTAAACCCCGGCGCGCGTTCACGAATCTCGGTTTGCGCGCCGTTTGGTGTATATCTCGGGGTTTAACGGGGGTTCACCAATGATGAATCTGGGCCCAGGAGTTGACCGATGTCCTCCTTGAGAGACCCGTAGGCTGACCACACGGCTCTCCTTCTTCTGATGAGTTCTTCCTTCATCTCGTTTTCCATTTTCATGGAGCGCCCTAGGTGAACATAGGATTTTGTTCATCGAGATCCATCGAGTTCGATGTGTCCCCCATCGCACCAAGAATTCTTCATGAACTGTGAATCTCTCTAAATTTCATTATTTGTGCGAATTTTGTCTTCTTTTCAGCTCGAGCACTCCTCCTCCGCCGTCTACCAATCTAGCGTGCTTCTTCTGCTCTCAACTTCTGTCGGTGACGAAGCACCGGGTCGGACTCAGTCAGAATCAGCTGCAGACCACGTTGTATGACAAGTGTCGTGTGCTGCCGATTGTGTTGAAGGTGCGTTGGTATCCTGCTGTAATTTTCTTTAATTCTAGATCATGACCTGAGGCGATGCGTTCAGTCCTCTTCAAGTCACTCACTGATCAGCATGCACATAATTTCAATACAAACATTCCATCGATAAATACACAGTTAAAACTTTCATTTTTGCAGGAATATTACATTCAATTTTCGATATATTATAGTTTCACTAAAAAGGCGCCGATGATCAACCAAGTTAATGACGGGTGACAACAAAAGAGGTCTAGCATCACAACACTGTGGACCGACCTGAAGAGCGAGTTTGAATTCTGAGCCTGTGGTCACCAGAACGTCAAAAGTTGCATGAAATTAAAATTTAACTTTGGTTGTGACACCTCTGTGGGGTAGGAGAGGGGTATTTGTTCTTTATTGTGAGCTTTGTAGACACGATTGAGTAGAAAAATAATTATAGATGCTCCCGTGATTGATTTTGAAACCGCAATTTTTTTCGGCGGAACTTGGAGCGTCAATTGCGCAATTCCGACGTGATTGATTTTAATTGCGGTATTTCGTGTTTTTTTCTGTCTGACATTCGGCTTGCGCGAACCACACCGCTATTTATTGGACGTATTTATTGCGCTGTAACCCATCATCGGAGGCCTCTGTCGCTGCCTGGTATTTTGCGCCGAAAAACCACCAATGAAATGCAAATCGTCGACGATAATGACTGGCGCGTGGTGCGGATTTCTGGCCGGATTGAGGCTAGCAAAGGCTCATAGACGACGGCGTTCTGGCTTTTCGCTCACTATGGAACCTCGACAAGTATTTTTGAATAAAATTAAAAAGTTCTGAAAATGAAAAGTAATATGAAGGTACCAATTCAAACGTAATTCGTATTGTGCAATGGAAGGTGCTACTTCCACTCACCTCTAGCCATCGATCTTGTCCTAACCCAACCAAGCCCTCTATCTGAAGTCAGATAAATTGGCACCACACTTGTCCGGGAAGGTGAAGACACTGACTCGATTAGAGTCCGGTCCTCATAAGTCGTTGTATAGGCGAAATACCCACTTACAGTGTCTTCACGATTCCGAATGGAAGACGAATGCGTGGCGCGGTCAATCGGAACTACAAGCGGCGATGACTTTATCTTTCCCTTTACTTGATACGACACAAATTCAACTGTTTGAAGAGTTTATATGAGCCCTCACTATTATAGGTTCACCAACCTGCACCTTCTGTTGTTCTTTTTATTTACGAAAAAATCATTAAGATCAGGTATTTCTGCCGCTTGAGGTTGTTAGGTGGACAAACCTTATTCACTGGGCTAACGTTTCGACCTTCCCGTCATCTCCAGAGGCGTGAACACACATCGAAGTTAGCGACTTACCAGACTGGTCCACCAAAAGCCGTTAGATCCTAGCATTTTTGATCGGATGTAGAAGGAAAACAAAGAAAAGTCACCCAAAAGAAACGAACGCACTACAGTAGTCCACCTTTGAACAAAATGCTCAATAAGTATGTAAGTTAGAATTGTTGGTAACAATGAAGGAGAAACGAACCGCTGCTCATACTTACGTACTCGCACGCGGACCTATGTTAGTGAAAAATGAAGGACGACTGTGGTGCGTTCGTTCCTTTCAAGTCACTTTCCATTGTTTTCTTTCTACATCCGATCAAAAATGCCAGGATCTAACGGCTTTTGGTGGGCCAGTTTGGTAAGTCACTAACTTCGATGTGTCTTCAGGCCTCTGAAGACGACGGAATGATCGGTAGGTCGTTCAATAAAGTTTGTCCACTGAGCAACTTCGTGCAGCAGAAGTACTTAATTTTAACAAATCATCGTCAATGCCGAGGTTCAAAGGCGAGAGAACATGGAGAAAACGTAGTGATCTGCTGACCGTACAAGATATGATCAGTGTCCCGCCGATTTTTTTTCTAAGAGACTTCTGTTTTATGCTAACTTTGATGATCTTGCAGTTCCTGAATGTTTGGTTAAGTGTAAGTCAGGGGTAAGTGGAAAGCATGGGTTAACTTCCACAAACTCGCAGAAGCGCATTTTTCTTGCAGCCATAATCGGGGGAAAGTCTGCTGAAGGCCATCTAGGCAGGTCTGTGACCAAATCGCTATTCCCTGAAGGTATGGAGAGCTTAGTAAACACGGGTGAGGATCGATCGCTCGACTGAGCGGGTCTCAGTGGCGCCTCTTACCACTATACCAAGGCCACTGTGATTGCTACCTAAAATTAACCAGCACTCCAGCGGCCTGTCGTCCGACTCAAATGAAATGGAAATTCTGGAAATTTTGGCATTATTCCACCTAATCAGTCACAATCTTCAAGGCAGATTGAAAGGAATTGAAGCAATTTCATCCGCTCCGTTGTCGCATGGGTGCATTTGGTGTACGGTAACAGACTATCGCGGCGGGATCCATATGAGCCATCCATGACAAACATCGCTTGGGTTTCGCTTATTATATAGTAGGATATTTAGGGAATTGAACAATTGATGATAATTCAGGAACAATGCTTCACGTTCGTGGACACATCACTGCCAGAGATTTACTTCTCGCTCAACTACGACTTCTCGACGAAGAATATTTGCGTGCGATTGAATCTTTGCGATGAACACGACTATTCTGCGGTTTGTTTTGACCGCTGGTTCTTTTGTGGTAATTATGATCATCCGGCGAATCTGAAAAACTCTCCACTTTTCAGTCCACAAATCCTCCAACAGAGGATCGAAACGTAACCGCCACGCCGCCTCCGACGTCGACAGAAAATGAGCGCTCGAATGAATCGTCGATGAATTCGGCCAGAGCAAGCATCAAGAGGTCTCGGATCGAAAATCGAGTGGTGCATCGAAACACAGAACTCTCAGGGAAGAACGTGAGTGTGCCAAATTTTTAGCTCCGTACCTGGAATCGACAAACCCTAAAAGTTATAGTAACTAATGTTGAAAATTTGGAATGTGAGAGAAATAAGAAAATAGTGAACAATGAATGACGAATGAGGTAAGAATGTTAATTAATGAAGAGAATAAAAGAGAATCATACTAAAAGGTCACTAGTAATACTACGAAGTAACTAGTAAGTAATTAAGTAAGTATGTAGTAAAGTTATAATAAATGCAAGGTAGTAAGCGAACACATTGTAAGAGAGAATATTATTAACAATACTCAATGAAAAATATAAAGCAGTATTACTGATAAATAAATTGTATCAGTAAAAGTAAACATATACTAGTAACAGATATTAGTTCGTGTCGACATCACCCTTAAACGGACATGGAAAAATAAAAAATATATAAAAATTATAAAAAATGTCAAGTTGGGTTTGAAAAGGTCCACTGCTGATCCAAGGTTGTCACTTGACCACTTCAGAGAACATCCTTACCCAGTTCCACATGGTTATCGCTTTTTACGCTGCATAACCTAGTATTTCAATGACTTATCGAAATACAAAATAAGAGGGGCACAATTACAATACCGCTCATAACTTCTGTCCCAAAAACCGTCCGGAACGTTCCAGAACGTTCCAAAGCGTTCCTTTCTTCCCTAGTCTCTCCTAGTAGGTCGTTTAAAAATTTAAACATATCAGTCGATTCGTCTGTCTACACTGAGTTCAAAGCTGACGTTGCTTTCTTATTTCAATCAAAAATGACCCAGTTACAGCCTGATCTCTCTCGACTAGCGCTAACTGGCGCTAATTGGTTTACGACCCTCCGAATGTTGCCATTGGAGTCTCCTCAGGAGATATTGTTATCACGAAACGAAAAATTCCGGAATCCTAACGTACTCTAATTGAATTCGAATTCAGCTTCCCATTACCATTATTTTGGTACCTGATATGCGTTTTATTCGTAATTTCGAAAAAATTGTGTTTCAAGCAAAAACAAAAAGTTCTCGATTTCAACCACTTTTTTTCTGAGAAAGCTGATGAGAAAGTATAAAAGCGTCTGGTTCTCCGCATTCGGTATTAAGGATACTAGCGCATATCACCAAAACCCTAATTGTATGTGAAAAAATGAGCGAGATTCTGGAGCGTAAAGTTCATCACACGCAGCAACTTTGTGTGCAGTGTATAATTTCGTCCAACTTTGTAAGGAAGTAGCGAAGCTGAGGTGGCAGTAAAGACCGCAGCTTTTTTCGCAGCCGAAGCAGAATTCCGTACTTCAAGATGGTGGTGTTTAGAGCAAACCCAAATGCCTTTGTTATCGTATTATAAAGGGCTATTTCAAGCCAAAATCCTCGAAAGAAACTTCAAAGCCGTTTTTCTCCTTCGGAGAGGAGTACCGAAGTTTTGCTTTTGACAACGCTGGACAGTTAATTCTCAGCTATAAAATAATGTGAGATAGCCGGCACCTTGTTAAATTTAATTTTTCATGTATATCATCCGCCGAAGAATGGCGCAGGTTCCGTCATCATGTGCTTGGCCTCCTCCATCCGCTAGGGAGAGCGGGTCACACCTCTCAGATATCCTGCGGAGGTAATTAGCGCCTGTCGTGGCTGTTCAGCGGTCGTTTATGGTCTTGTTTTCAGAGTTTAAAGGGCTTCAATTTCTCATTCAGCATGAAATGCAGGACCACAACTTACAAAAATCTAAATCATCCGTGAAAAATTCGGAGCCCTCCTGAAGCCACCTAAACCTCCGTCACACTGTATTAGCTAACTCCTCGCTTGGGCAAAATAAGTCAATTAGCACAAGTCCAGAAATAACTCACTTTCGTTTAAACGATTTAATACATGCTTTTACATGGTCTTTGTATCATCAGATGTTTGTATCGTCTAATACACAAAAGGAATACTTGATGTAAAACACAAAATAACTCATGATATGTGTGAAATTTCAAACTTTTGTAGCCTTCTTTTCTCGATTAGAATCCTCAAAAATGAAAAGAATTGAGTACCGTCTTGTATAAGGTCAATTTGTTATTTATAGGTAGTTTAAAATGTGAAAGACCTCTGGGAACCATAAACGACGCTGAGCAGTCATGACGGGCGCTAATTACCTCCGCAGGATATTAGAGCGGTGTCACCCCTTCGCCCTAGTGGATGGAGAAGGCCAGGCACAGAGTAACGACGCTGGAGTTTTCCTTCAGACGGTATGACCGAACATGAAAAAATGTATGCAACGGTTAGCTGGTATTTTTATATTGCAGAATAGCTGAGAACAAGTTGTTCAGCACTGTTAGAAGCGAATTCTCGGTTTATCTCTTGAAGAGGCTGTGAAAATTTTCTCGAAAATTTCGCTCTGAAATAGCGCTTCATAACACGAAAACGATGCGGGCTGCTAGATAACACCAGCGCCATAGAATAGGAGGTACTTTTTCGATTAGCAGAAAAATGTGGCCTACACTATCATCTCCGCCATGCTACAACCTGGCAAGGTTGGGAACAATTACAAAATATGAGCAAAAATGTTGCGCGTATTGATCTTTGAGTCCCAGCGTCTATCGTAATGTTTCACATTTTATTCAATTTTTTTTGTTACATGCGATACTCTTTCTCATACTAAATGACAAAAACTGAGTATTTCCATACCTGCTCATCAGAAGTCCCAGAAAGAAATCGTCGAGATCGAGAACTTTTTATTTTTGCTTGAAACATAAAATTTTTTTCGAAATTACGAATAAAACGCATATCAGGTACCAAAATAATGGTGGCGGGAAGCTGAATTCGATTTCAATTAGAGTAAGTTAAGATTCTGGAATTTTTCGTTCCGTGATTACAATGTCTCCTGAGGAGACTCCACTGGCAACATTGGAAGGGTCGTAAACCAATTAGCGCCTGTTAGAGCTAGTCGAGAGAGATCGGCCTGTAACTGGGTCATTTTTGATTGAAATAAGAAAGCAACGTCAGCTTTCAACTCAGTGTGAACAAACGAATCGAACGATATGTTTAAATTTTCAAATGACCCACTACGAAAGACTAGGGAAGAAAGGAACGCTTTGGAACGTTCTGGAACGTTCCGGACGGTTTTTGGGACAGAAGTTATGAGCGGTATTGTAGATGGAAGAACTATAGCAGCTGTATCAGCGTATCCTGATAGCTCTAAAAATAAATAAAAATCCGTTAAAAGAAGGATTAAGTACTCAAGTTTTCTCCATGCGTAATTTCACCTGGTCTGGTAGAAACCCAAATTATTAACCTTAGGACCAAAGGAAAAATTCCTGTTCGCCTGCTAGCATTCAAAAAATTTCTGCAGCGCTACTTAAGCCCATAGTATCCCGATGCCTTAACTATTTCCGCCTTGTAGCCCTATTTGTTCGTCTCTATGTACTTTTTTCTTCCCGTACTTTTTTCTTTGTTCTAATTCTTGTTCTGGTTTTTAGCACCTTCTGTTATAATGTTGTGTTTCTTCGGAACGTCGTTTTATACTTTGTTCTACGCTCGAATGTGTTCGTGTAATAAATAAATAAATCAGTTGTCGTATTCTAATAACTCTGTCACCGTATTGCTATCATCAATTAAGGAGGTACGAGTAGTTCGAGTCCAGAAGACTCATAACTTCACCTCAGTTTTGGTTTACCTCAGCTCATCAAATTTTTTGAAAACTATTACATATTTTCGCAGATCGCCTTCCAATTCAATGTTAATCTTCTTATATCAAAATTTTTGTCCAATACTCGCAATATTGGTTCCTTATTTTTGGTTTGATGCTATTGCAGTGAATTCTGCTAATAAAGTGAATGAGTAAAAATGTGAATGAGAAAGCAGAGCGTGGAAGAGATCAGAAATCTCAAAAAATCTAAAAACCAAATCCGTGATCAGGAAAAAAGAAAGAAAAGGAAAAAACCGATGGACATCCTAACTGCTTTTCGTTTATGAACAATGGCAGGAACTGTTATTTTCTTACCAAACGGGATGATTTACCTTTTATTCTCCATGTGCCCGTTCTCATCTTTCTTTTTTAGGAGGAAAAACGAATCACGTGCGCGTTCTGCGAACGGATGCTGGAAAATGCGAAGAACTACGCGGTAACTGCAAAGGTTATTGTTAGCAGAATAGGAGACTGTAGTGGTGCAGATTCTTCCTATTTTCTTTTTTTTCTTTTTCTCATAGTTTCCTATTTTCAGGCTGATATTACATCATTTGCGAACACTGCTTGCTCGAAGCTGCCGAAAGGCCGTTACTCGGATCACTGTTACCACTTGGCCGACAAGAAAATTGCCGAATTGGCGAAATTTGTCGATCAGCAGGTGATCGAAGCGCTCTGGTGCGCTGAACTGAATCAGTGCTGATAGGCCTCTATAACCTATTCATTGAATTGCATAGGTTAAGATCTGGTCAGATGCAAGGAACCGAAATTTTCACCGCCTTAAAAAATATTGGAATGCTAAATCATTTCATGTCCTGTGTAACATTTCCTGCTCAGGCATTCGTATAGACCTTGCTGTTCGAATCCTTCTCGAAAACACGTTTTTGAAACAAATTCGAAAGAAGACGATAACCAAATGTAAATATACCCGAACTGGAATCGTTTGTGAATTCTCTACATTTTTCTCAAATTGCTTCTCTCGAATTGTATCGTGTTTTCTCCAATCCATACCCCCGCATCGTTGTTTTTCAGTGATGTACCGATTTTGATCTTCACCTTACCTCTGTGTCTTTCCTTACGTTTTTGATTTTTTTACATTTTCAACATCAACGACGATGTTTTTGCTGTCTATACATACATACTGACATATCATGACGGGGTACACTCACTTCCTTTAAGTTACATATTGCTGCGCGTTGTGAATTCTGCTGAATGGTGCAATTAGTCCATTGATATGTAATTACTGCTGAGAGCGAAATTTAACCTCTCTTTGTGTTAATCATTATGCTGCTGATGATTGTTTTCACTTTAATAAATCTAGTCGATGATCCCTTCACCTACGTTCATCTTAGCGTTTGACTCTGTGTGAAGAAGTTACGTATTTTAGAAAGTCGTTTGTCTGTACATCACGCCCTCATCCGTTCTCGCTGATGAGCTGCAGGTCGTGCTTTTCCCGAAAGGACTGAGAGTTCCATCCAACATACACGTAACACAACCATTAAATAAGAGTACAGTGAGTGACACTAGTCCCATCAGAGATCGGAGAAGAACGTGGCCTTCTGAGTTGACCACGATTTTTTTTTATTCCACAACGTTTAATCCCGATCAGTTACGGGGTACGTCTTTCATGATAGTCGCTCCGTCTTCTTTCTCCTTGGTGCTGCTCCCGCGTTTGTTGAGGTGCCACACTTCCATCTTGTCTCGGTCCAGAGCTCCATATGGGGTGGTCATATCGTCCTCGATCGCAGGTTCTTGAACGCCACTTCCTTGCATGCGACCATCGATCCATCTTGTGATCGTGACAGTTTTCCTCCATCAGCCGACCTGTCACACGGGCCTGACGCTGGTACCGACACCCTTTTCAGCTACTTCTAAGCTAGGCAAGGGTCTCTGCCTGGGACGGGATTGAACCCTGATCATCGAGATCTTGAGCCTAAGCTCTTAACCTCTCGGCCATCCCGCCCCACTGAGTTGACCACGATACCATGACATATTCAAGTTAGTTCGTTAAGATGCCCAGATCTCAAACTGCGACTGCGGAAGCAACTTAGCAGAGCAAAGCTGTGGTTACTCAACACGAAGTCGCTCGTCTTTTCCAGTACTTTTCCAACACTCTCGCGCCGATCGTTTCCTCGTGCCCAGCTCACGGCTCAAGTCGTTTTCCATGACCCAGATTCATGAATGAACGAGCGGTCTCCGAAACCGCGGCGCAGCCAGAACCATAGGAAGTTTAGGATAAGTAGACAAAGGTGGACGCCGTTAGGACTATCTCTCGGGGTTTATCGGGGGTTTACCAATTATGAATCTGGGCCCATGTCGACTCCGAAGTGCACATACCTGGAGCATTCAGTGATACTCGTTCCGTTGAGCGAGAATAGGGCAACAGAAACGAGTTCATTCCCCATGAGCACCGTCTTCGTCAAGTTCAGCTGCAATCCGATCTTCCCACACGCATGATCGAAGTCGGCCAGCATGCGTTCTGCCTAGGTGATATATGGTGTTATGAGCA
Organism: Nippostrongylus brasiliensis; assembly: GCA_030553155.1. NCBI lineage: Eukaryota > Metazoa > Nematoda > Chromadorea > Rhabditida > Heligmosomidae > Nippostrongylus > Nippostrongylus brasiliensis. Next base: position 8,309,576 of record CP130735.1, read on the forward strand.
CGATATCATCCGTAAAACGAAGATGGTGTAACTGCCGGCCGTTGATCTTCACTCCCACGTCGTCCCATTCTATGTTTGCATGGTGTTCTCGAGAGAGACGTTGAACAGCTTCGGCGATAAGGTATCAGCTTGGCGTACACCTCTCTTGATGGTTATGAGAATATTGTTTTGCCGAGAAAGACACCAATATACTAGATTTATTCACCGAACTCAATTACTACTACGTACAGCAGGGATTTCAAACAAAGTGCACAAAACCTGACAAAATAGAACGGTTAACGTGAATCGCACAGTTAGCCAAGCTGAAATAACCCAGAGAATGGAATATTCAATAGCAATGAACTACAGGCGCTTTCGGCACACTGCCGAAATTTCCTCTATTGCTGTAGCTTCTCGATCTCGATTGAAATTTTGAAAGATTACCAATTCACTTGCGCAACTTGAAAATTGTAATCATTAGCAGGATCAACAGCTTTAACTGCTACTTGTGTAGAAAATAATCTCTGGGATTTGTCCGTCTTCAACACTGGTCCCGTTGTTATTTCCAGCCGCATAAGTGAACTGAAATGTCACCATACCACCAGCTGCTGAGTGGTGTACTATGCGTCGCAGGCCTTTGGTACCGTAGTGTGAATCCATGCCCTGTAATCATTAGAGTGAACAACCAAACATCAAGCTTAAGTTTCACGAGGGCCGAATAAGTGGTGTTTCTTGATCATTCGATAAAAATACGGAGGCTTGTATCTAAAGCCTGATAAAACAGAGATGAACCTGCCCACCTTCAAACATGCACTGGCGATATAGGTCACTCCAGGGGTGATCTCAACGGGTACTCGAAATGATACACGGCAAGTAGATGAAGATCCGTCGCACACAAATGATGTGTCATTTTGTGCTAATACTTTTCCCGTTCCACAATGAATAATCTAAAGAAGGAACTCGTCGAAATTTTTCATATTCCAAGCTGCAGCCACTGTTGCAACGTACCTGGATGACACACTGGTATTCGTGAGGACCGTGTATGGCACCATAGAGTCCAAAGCCAACTACGAATATCTTTCGATCGACTGTGAACCTGAGTACAGAACATTTTACCCATTGAAACGACGAGTGGATGGAAGGAACTTACTTAATCCTGTCTGGAGTACCACTGTAACCCCACCGTCCCTCTATACGTTGGAATCGGCTGACCACCAACTCTTTTCCTGCACCCGAGCATCGGGGGCTGAAATGTTTTCAGAATGATAGGATCCCATCCGACGAAAAAAACGTACAACTCACTTATCATTGAACCCTATGGAAGGCTTCGGATTCACAGTGAAATACAGGAATAAGTTGACAAGCTCTCGATCGGTTAGCAGACCAGACTGTGCTGAAATTCAACATTTGCGCCTTTCCGTCAATTTGCCCCGAAACAGATTCCGTTTTTTTTTTGAATGAGGAATTCTCCAGTTGGATTTTCTAGCTATTCATTCAAAATCAAATCAAAATCAAATCAAAATCAAATCAAAATCAAATCAAAATCAAATCAAAATTCATTCAAAATTCAGAAAGGAAAAGGCTCTCATTAAGAAGTGTAACGCTTTAGTGCGCACAAACGTAAATGTGAGAAATAAATGAGTACGAGTTGGGCTAAGAGGTAAAACCAACCAGCAGACTGCGCAAATTCCTCGACAGTCATCAGAGGGAAACGAATCAGTTGTACAGCTCGTCCAAGAGCTGCGCGACGATTCTCAGAAGTGGGATCGAGGCCGCGTCGCGAACACTCTTCGGTAGACCATCGAACTACCGCCTGAAAACCGTTTGGGCGAAATTGAATCATAGAACAATTTCAGAACAATGTCCAAAAACGCAGACAAAACAATCAGTCTACGAAATTCAAAGAGGAAGAAGAAGAAGAAAACAAGCCTAAGAAGTGGAATAAGCCTAAAACTTATTTTTTACCTGGAATAATTGTGCTTCCTTGACTCGCAGGGTATCTCTCGCAAGAACAAGGCACAGCGTCTCAAGATCAATATCCGTAAAGCCTAGAAGATACTGCGTACTATTACCGCAGAAGTAGTAATGTAGCGAAAGTTGAAACAAAAAAGAAGGAAATAGTGGAATATCCACATACCTTCACCGTTAAGAGCTTCAGAAGTGTTCTTATCAATGATTTCCAGACATAGCTTGGCTAGCTGAGGTTCGTCGAAGAGTCGGGCCTGAAATCAGGAATTATCCACATTCTAAGCTCAAAAACTAGGTGGGGACTTAAAACATACCTGCGTTAACAACATGAACGCATTATCGGCCCCAAGACTTTGCTTCAGAAATTCCACGCAAGCCGTTTCCATTGCTGGCACCGCGTACTTCTTCGCTGAATAGAATAATATTTAGGAATACTTCATACAATTATTCACTATGAAGTACCTGTGTACAAAGTTGTCATTACACTTTCCGGCCCAATCTCAACTTCATCGCTGTAAAGGAATCGGAGAAGAGCACGAAACGCTGGAACTTCAACATCTGGGAGTTCGATCTCCAGCGGATCTGAAAACTTGCACAGCAATTACAAAGTAAAATAAACAGGGAGCATGGTGTGAACTCCTTGAAAGAGCACCACCTAGATTGCCCAGTAATCTAGGAAAATAAAAGCATATAAAATGCAGATAGAAGACAGAGAAAAGCCGGTAATCAACGACGCCGATAACAAAGTGAATCAGCACAGTCACAGAAATCAACAGTCTAAAAACAAACAGAACCTCTCGAATTTTGTGGAGTGAGACCTCCGTTGAACATTGCGTCGAAAACAACAGACCCAATCGACAAAACAAATTTGTGGGCGGGAATTCTCTGAAGAAGAAGAAGTGGATAAATGGACATCAACATGGAAAATCGAGCCAGGAAAATAAATCACCTGTCTCATATCGTCTTTTCCAACGGTGAAATATACGTCAGCCAGCACATCCTTGCAATACATGTAACTGATTCTCTCTTTGAGGGTGTTTTTCGCACCCTGCCAACCGAGCGGATTATCGTCTACTGCATTCGCAGCGCGACGGGACATTCCTGGAGTAGGAGCTATTGTAAAAAACGTAAAACCGAAAACAGAGCAAAAACAGCGATTTAATGAGGAGCTAGCTAGAAACCTGCTAGACTTCTTGAACTTCGGTGCTCCGGTACAGGACTAGTTCGTCGTCCTATGGCAATCAGATTGTTTGCAGGATGTTCCACTAGACCTCGGCTAGCTGAATCACAGACCCTCAGAAAGGTAAATTTTACCACCTACAGTTACAAATACTACCTGGCAGAATATTCACAGGTCTATCCGTCGATGACATTGCAGATGATGGACCGGGCTCATCATGATTTTCAACAGCAGCCGCCGCCGCTGCTGCACTTCCAGCTGGGTCTGGAAAGGAATAGACGTTGTTAGAAAGCTAAATTTCAATAGAAAAAAGTGGAAAAGAGGATAAAAACTGCATAAGAGACATAGTAAACACAGTGAACGAACAAAAAAAAGAAAATCCAACCTGCATACTTCCGAACCATGTAATTTGCAATAGCTGCTTCCACACGAGGCGTAAGCGAGTCTTCTCCACTTCTGAAATTTTCGCTATAAAGGTGATAAAATGCGAAGCATCGCTACAATCTTCGATGCTCGAAACAAATGGTGACATTAGAGGAGACAAGAAGCAAACGTGTAAATGGCGCCTTACAAGAATTTATACCTCCCTACCGATTTATACGCGTATTGCTGCAGGGATGAATACAATACCCTAGCTGGTTTTCATGCTTCAATGTTGGAAAACAACTAACGCCAAATCGGGCGAAATTTAGAAATGTACAAAATCGTGTCACGAGAATTATGAGAAAAAGGTCTGCCCAGCTAGTTATTTCATAGTCTCCATTCAGCAGTCTCACTACCCCGCGGCTTAACTGCAGTTGCAGATCTTTGTAAGTAATTCGACAGTATTGCTTTCGGCAAAATTTGGACCGCTGGGCGCATTAATTTAGCACTTATTGAATAGAAATCATCACTTACTGGTGTTCTGCAACACCAAACGGATCTTGGTGATATGCTCTAGATGAAAATGACCAACCCTCCTCAGATAAATTGGAAATTATGTTTCCCAACATTCGAACTTGCAAAGGTAAGAGATAAAGTGGTCTGCTTTTTCGAACCTCTAGGGCGCGCCATGCACTTCTGTTCCACCCACAATCGGAGAAGCATGGCAAGAGCGAATTTCGAATACACAATTACTTTCATGGACAAGTCGCTATACCAAGTTAACGTCTTTACCTTATCAGACAAGTCTGAAACTAATTTACCCGACCAAGAAGGGTGGAGGGCCTCTAAGGTAAGAGATAGTTAGCCTACGCTGGGATCGATCACTCGACCGTGGCAGTGTCAGCAGCGCCTCATACCACTGCACCTAACACGCTCTTGGAAAGAGACATAGTTGCAATTGCAAAATAATTCGTCTTCGCTCAGAATCTTCTGTCTTCGGGTTGAGAATTCTTCACAGTATAGAAACAGAGCGCATAGGCTACCGGTAAATGCTTGCTAGTTGCTGAGATCCGCGGAGTTCAAAAAGGTTTGTTTCTCCACTACTCTCGACAAGCTGCAGCTCTTGGCAAAAGTAGATGATCACTTGATCCTTCCGAGTGCCTATGTAATCCCCATGAATAGATGATTTGAAATGGAATGACTTTCAAACACGTACACAATTCCGTTGGCCGTTGCTCGGCGCCTCATCGCCGCATGCTCCGCGTCTTCTCCCTCCTCGATTTCTTCGAAAACACGTCTCATGTTTGCACGTTCCAGCTCCTCAATCACATCCTGAATGGCGCCGATTACAAACAGCACAACGAAGCCGAGAGAGAGAGAAATCCATCTCGCAAACGCAGCAGTAAATGATACTGTTGCAAATAGACACGCTTTTCGAGAAGAAATAAGATGTACTAAGAGTAAAAACCTTAATTAGATGAGAGATAGAGGTCCAGGTGAGCTATCTTGTGATAATAGCTAACATAGCAACGATGATTACGGATTAGCACGACATTTGTAGAGAGACACGTCGTAAAAATGATATATGGGTCAGAATTAGGACGATACGTCACTCGCAACATCCATCAATTTCATTTCTGCTAGAAGAAAATCTGCCCTGGTTACGGCGTTCGCTACCGGGGAACTAGACAGACGAAAGGGTTCTGTTGTCGTCCACCTGCAGTCGGTGTGCTTCAGGTCAGGTTGTTTTGATAACAATAGTGTGCGATTTCGAATATTTGCTGAATACGGCGACCTATTTGAGGGCTCGTGGAACCGAATGACAACAACATTAGACAGAATCCCGCGGGACATTTCCAAACTTTGAATGATAGTCGATCTCTATCAAAATGCTGTACAATAGATATACAGGTCTACAGCGTTACTCGATACTTTAGGACCCTCTAATAAGTCGATCTCTACCCTCCAAAGTTAGTAAGAGTAACAACAACTTTGAAGTGAAGGATAAAAATTTTCAGGCTTTTATACCACGTTTCACCTAGGAACAAAAGCTCGGCTGTTAATGTAGGGAGCAAATTGGTGGTTGCACCACGTTTGGTCAAGTGATGAATCTTCTGAAGGATCACCGTCACCAAAACTAAACCAAAAAATGAAACACTCTTCCAATCAGAATATGAGAAAGGTCAATTCTATTCGACTTTTTTGGAGCCTTGACGGGAATAACAGTCGGAAACGCAGCTAACCTGGTCAAAAGCTTGATCCTGAATCACTTCCTCGATCAAACGCTGTCGAGCCAGTCGCGACTGTCGTTCGCTAAAAAAGATGTGTGGTAAGCATTTTCACATCAGATAATTAATTTTATTGAAAGCGGACAACAAACGGTCACCACGGCAACAAGGAAATATCTACCTCGTCCCTAGATCCACAACTAAAGGATAGCCGTCATCGTCCATGCAGTCATGCTCTCCGTTGTTGTTCATCTGCACAAATTCGTCCCCTTTGTGTTGATCTGCAACAAAGGAACCACATGGTACGATTTAGTCATTAGGACTTTGCTATGTGAGCCGTCAAACCGAAACTCTTTCCGTTGGTTTTTTAAACTAAGCAAAACAAAGAACAACCGCACCACGGTTAAGAAACAATAGGCCCTATTTCCACCCGTAACGATCGATCCCGGCTCACATTATCCAACCCTTCCTTTCCTTCGTAGTCGCGTGAATGGGTACCGACCCTGTCTGGGAAGGTAAAGACACTGCTTGATAGCGCCTGGCCTTCGCAAGTCATTGTATAAGCCAAATGCACCATGCCTTTACGATTCTGAGTGTAAGACGAACGCGTGGCGTGTACTTAATGGTCGGATCGACGCCTACCACTGTGCTTTTTTACCTTTTCCGGAGCTCCTGATCAATAGCTTCTAGACGTAGCAGATAAATAATACTGTGACATAACCATGTCTTCTCACCCTGGGAATCAGATGTTGTCACCACATCAACATTTGCCGGTGGATCGGATGACTGTAGTACGCTCTCTGACTCGTCTTCAACGTCACCGCCAAGATTCAGATGTCTAAAACGACCCAATTAAACATTAGATTATAATAAATGTTCACAATCGTTCAAAAATATACCAACGATACAAAGACTCACTTCTGGAAGGAATGGCTCATCTGGTTAGAAGCCATCGACAACCCGACATCGTCAAGAACTTCACCGACCGAGGAGCACGAGGGGACATTCTGGCTGGCGGTCGCCGCACGCAACTTTTTGTGTTGCTTAAAAGAACTGATTCTATTACACTGGTAGTCAAGACCTAATCAATATTAAATGTAGCAACTTCAATGTATCGTTGAGGAAGCATTTCTGATGTACTAAGTGCGGCAATTTAAGGCGCTTGAAAATTACCTGCTTTGATCCACTGTTCGAACCCTTCGAGCTGGTGGCGGCACTGGCCTTCTTCTTGCGAGCGAGGTCCATCGAGTACCGGTCAGTAGTGCTCGATCAACATCCTCTTTCTTCAATAGCTATTTGGCAACGCAGAGCAATCATAATTAATACATTCACAGCACTATAAGAGAAGCATTCAAAAGGATAGTAGATAAGAAGCTGTGAAAACACTGATAAAGACCTCGAAATGATCTAATCACACTTGAGAATCACTACCGCCGCCGCACGAACTGACAAATTGGAGAAAAGAAATGCAGCACATAAATGTCAACAGTTATTTCTACTGATGTAAATTTACTGGAGGGCATTGTGACAGGTTCCAAGAAACCTTTGCTCAATCGGTGGTGACTCAATAGGCTTGGTAACCTATGATGGTTTATATACCTTCCCTGGGATGGACCAAGACTGAAGACATCTACCTGTTAGACTAGACTGAAGACTGAAGACAGACTGAAGACACCAAACCTCAATATACACAGCACTCCGAGCCCTTCTCTCACCAACGAACTATTTGGAATTCATCGCTTTCCCAAGCTCTCTCAATTTCTTTATGCGACTTAGATAATTAGATTAAACGCAAGGAACGGTGACCGTTTTATTTATTTATTTATATACGTCAATATGACGCACCATGTAATAAAAGTACAAGAAACAACAACCAAATTAAAACTAAAGTTAACTCATTTTCTGACAAAACAGAGAAGTTGAAGGCGCAGATGCTACCGAAGATGTTTGGTACCTTATTGGTGAAAAAAACGCTAGTAAAGCTTGTTGTTGAAATCCAGTTCAGCTGTTTCCACAGGTGATTGTCGTCTAATCACGATTACAAAGATTCGCAGAAACCTACGCTGATAAAGAATCAGATGCTCTATGGGTTTAGGGGTGCAGCCGAAGCAAAAAAATACTACTCGTGCAACAGAACTTGGCAAGGATGTCGTTCCAAGCAATCGTTGTGTAAAAACCGCCCCCTAACGATTTGGACGAGATGTCGCACCCTCAGGTGACCACGCCCCCTACCGTCGCCATGGCATCGCTTCGGGACAACGATGTGGATACCTTGATGCAAAATCGTTCTGTGTCGCTGCAGACATTCCCCTCCATGGATCGACTTCGTGGTTTGTCGTGTCTGCTTTACTTAATATATGTGATAATTTGCTTCCTTTATCAGTGACCTATCAGAGATGATCTGTTTTACAATGTTGTCCTCTTGGAAAAGCCCGACGTTCTCGGGAAGTCGGCCATCGTCGTGAGCTCGTTGTCCATTATGCTTAGCTTTCAGTGTGGCAATGCTTTTTCCGTGTATTGCGCATTTTAGTGTGGTTTTATTACCCCGTATTGCTTCCAATGCTCGTATTGTTCATCTCACACCATTTGTACGTTAGTTTTTTTATTATTATTTCAAGCTGTTGATTTTCGATCTACAAAACGCTATTAACATGTGAATCGGTTGTCATGCCAACATTTTCATTTGCTTCATGTCTTTTCTGTCCACGACAGCTTTTTGGTGACCCATCGAAACCAACAGCGTCACAAGCATTAACATTTAACATTTATTACGTGTGGAGACCACATGTGGAGAATTGATCTAAAGCAAACATATCGAAGTTATCAGTTCCGAGTTACTATTATAGTTCAACAACTGATGGTGATAAATAAAGCGGATAATGATAAGACATAAGATGGAAGAAGCAGAACAGGAAAGTAGAAAAAAGTGAGCAGGATAGAAAGCCTAGTGTTCCGGCTTCAGGTACCCACGTAGAAGTTTTTCGAATTGAGCTAAGTGGTCAGAAACCCGCACATTTTTAGTAAGTTTAGAGTATTCATTACCGGCCTTGAACGAGAAAAAGTGCATCCTGAGAGTTGTTCGTGGTTGAATGAGGACCAACATTAAAGAAGTCAAAGTACTTGTTCATGATGCAGCAGCAGCACCTTAAATCCCACTCTCGCTCTTTTGAAGTTTGAACAAATCTCGTTGGAAAAACGACCACAGGGATGCTAAAAATGGGCTGACGACATTTCTGTTCTGACCGACTAACTACGGTGGACCTGACTGGATCGTCGGTCTCGTCGAACCTTCACCTATGGGGCTTATTCCCATGCTGATTACGATTCTGATTATCATCTGTTGAGTTCCGGTGAGTTACGGGCTTTATGGCTATATAAGGGGTGATGAAGACAAGGTCAGAGATCCCATCTAAGCCCGTCTACGGTTTGGGTGATAGTCAGAGCCAATGTTCGTTTCTGAAGCGACGTCGAGTTCACATCTTGTTGAGGTCCGTCGCTAGTCGAACTTGGTGATTGTTATGTGAAATAGGCAGTTGTAAGCCCTGAGGCGTTATCTTCAGCACGCCTTGTTCGTTTGGTCTTTATTACTATGTGTTATGTATCTGACTGCCATTGGTTATGATCTATAACATCAAAGGTAAAGGAAAGTGATAGGTGTTGATCAGCCCCGAAGACGCGCCGCGCACTCATCTTCCATTCAGAATCGCACAGGCATGGTGACTGCGTATTTGACCTGCAAAGTGAATGCGGGGGCCAACCGCTGTACAAAGTCCGTGCCTGTAGTTACCCTTACAAGTCTGGTAGCTATTTATTTGACCCTGGAATGATTGAAGTTCTTTTTTCCCGAGCGAGGATCGATCGCTCGACCGTGTGGATGTCAGTAGCGGCTCTTACCAGTGCTCCACGAGCGCCTGATATGTAATATTACTGGTAAAAAATCTTAAAATCATCCCGCTACTGGGCTACTCTTGTGCCGAAATCAAACCAAGACCGTATGTGACTCGCTCCGGCTCATCGAAATGGCTCGACATTAATGAGCGAGCGCGGCTCCTTTCCACTTCCATTTGCGTTGTTTTGCGATCGCCGTCGAGCCGACTTGAAGTCGGTCGCAGTAAAAACATCCACCTCGCCTCTCGGTTCTCGCCGTAGTTGCAAGTAATCGTTAGGGGTTTATTCCACTATTATTTTCACTGGCTGAATCTTAAGCTTTGTCATGTGGTCAGTCTTTTCTGGAGATAGTGCCGATGGTCTATGAAGCACGGCGTTTGGCTGGGTTTTGGGTGGAGTGGGCGGTGAATTTTCACTGCGATTTTCTGTGGTAGGGAAAGAAGGTAATTTTGTTGATCAGTGGAGTCCAAACTAAGCAGAACTGTCAATCCTTCCTGGGATTCATGAATGGTGTACCTGTCATGACTTCAAGATATACTCAGAATGGACCGCAAACCATCATTCATTAAAGCGCGCAGCGGGGTTTATTAAAGGTATATTTGTGGTCTGGCATACCTCACTGCGAGGGTTAGTAGATCTCAACATGGAACGGCATATAGGTCACAAATAGCCCCTGAATAAACACTGCCGCGCGCGTTGATGAATCTCGGTGTGCTCACCAATCAGAGTTTATGGCCGCTATATCATTCGTGAATAATGGACCGTCATTTTGATGTTGCTTGATCAAGACTAGGTTTCGAGGAAACCTTCCGAAGTTGTAACTTGTATTAGGTTGGTGCAAAAGTTCTCGGACATTTGGGACACAGAACAGTTCATTTTATAATATCTGAACAATAGCAAGGAGTCATTTGAAATAGGCACTGTTAATATCACTGGTCTTCTCTTCTCTATAACGTTTTATGTCTGGAGCCGAAAATACCGGGGAAATCTCTTTCAAGTTCAAGAATTTGCAAATAACCAAGAACTTTTGCACCTACCTGATAAAACAAGATTGGCTTTGCGGTAGCTGCACATAGAGGAAGCTTTGTATATTAGGTTGGTGCAAAAGTTCTCGGACATTCGCGATTTCTTGAATTTGAGGATTTTCCCGATATTCTCGGCTCCTGTGAAAAGAATGTTATAGAGGTAGGAAAGACCATTGATATTAACAGCGCCTACATTGAATGACTCCTTGCCATTGTTCAGATATTATAAAATGAACTGTTTTGTATCCCAAATGTCCGAGAACTTTTGCACCAACCTAATAGCAGTGGACGAAGGGGATTGTCATGAGAAGGATGTTGCAGTCTCCACGTCTTAATTACAACTTTTGAATCCACCTTTTTATCAATTTCCAACGACTACCTGATGGTGGGGATTTGTTGCGATGTCGTCAAAGGCGTTTTTCAGTCTGTAAACCTATTTCAAGACAATAGGTAAACAACGCAGCTAGGACTTGTTTTAAGCGCTCAGCGCCGTGAAGTAGTGTCAACACAGTGTTGCACTAAGTGCGTCGATGAGCCTTTCTCATAGGAAGCCATAGTGTGCTACACGTGAGAAAGGGCAGATTTCCGCTGTTGTTGTTCTGGACGTCAATCGGGGAGCTGAGTTGATCAATGTCTGTATGCCCTGCAATCGAGCGCCTGTTCTTTGTGTGAATTGGCAATAATGTTTACGCGGTTCTGTGCTGGTTATTGGCGTCTTCGGCTAGTCAATGTCGATCTCGTGTATTTTCTGCCGCCGCTCTTCTAACTGTCACATAAATCACTTGACGACATCATCCTCTCAATCTCTGCTTCTCCACTAGCTGTCGCTAATTTTACTGCTTTTGATCCAATTTGAATGCATCTGTTTCACAGAGGCATGCCCGCGTGGTGCAGTGGTAAGAAGTGGCACTGGCACTCGCACGGTCGAGCGATCGATACTCGCCCGGGTAGACTAAGCCTTCTATCCCTCCGGGGTCGGGTAAATTGGTGCCAGTCTGATCTGGAAAGGTAGACACTGAGTTGGTGTAGCGATTGGCCCCGCAAGTCACTGTACAGGCCAAATACGCATTCGGTATGCTTTTGCGATTCTGAGTGGAACACAAATGCGTGGCGCAACCTCAGGGGACTGATCAACGCCGACACCTTCACCCTTACATTTTACTTTTTCGCAGAACATCCCTGATGATAGAGCTAAAGAGCATCTCACCCATCGTTGATCTCCGACGGGTTTCACTTCGACGTCATTCAAGCAGTTAACAATAATGCTGACATTTTTGACTTCTCTCCTAATTTAAAGACCGCCTACGAAAAAATAAAAGCGTCTGCGTTGATCAATCTCCTGAGGGCGCGCCATGCGCTGGTCTTCCATTCGGAATTCTGCAGGCATGGTGAATACATATTCCGCTCTTAGGGCTTGTTCAGACGACGTGCGTCGAAAATGCAAAATTGAAGCTCAATCAATAATTAACGTCATTGATCGAATTTGCTCCTTTGCGTTAGTGGCGCAGTCCGGTTGCGCCTCATATAGGCAAAAAAAATTAGGCATATAATCACATAGGAAAGAAATTGAACGAAAAAAGTGAATTTTGTCAAAATTTCCATTAATAAGGAATAGCAGCCTTCTAAAAAACCCGAGCGACCAGTAAGTTTGCCTATATGAAGCGCAACCGGACTGCGCCACTAATGCAAAAGAGCAAATTCGATCAAGGGCGTTAATTATCGATTGAGCTGCGATTTTGCACTTTCGACGCGCGTCGTCTGAACAAGCCCTTACAGTGGCTTTCTGGGTCTGCCGTCGTACCGTGACAGTGCTTTCACCACACGTGCAAGATTATATGCTCCTTCTTTTGCAGGGAAGAAACGAGCATCTAGTTCTATCTCTTGTTACTTTTCCGCGTATGTAATTTGTTGTAATTGCTTTTACTTTCGCACACTTCTTCTTGTTTACTTGTTTTTTGCGTCATCTATTTGATCTAGAGACGTCGCTTGTTTATCATAATTCCACCCCTTAGCTCGCCCGGTTGCGCCCTTATTGACATTGTCGTATTTGTTTGGAATTCCTTGTCACATGTGAATTCTATTATCGCTCTTTGTGGTTTCGTAAGAGCAGTTGTCATCAGCTACTTTAAAATGGCAGTAGGTGCCTGGGTTTTTTTTTCGGCGGCGTCGAGAATGCAACGTGCGATGTGCTCTGTTTGTGAGGTGACGTGCGCCTACCCAACCTCCTACCTTGAGTTACCGCACGTGGTTGTCGTAGATCGTAATAAGGAGCACATTTCCTCATCCTCTACTCAGCTCTCGACCCGTGGGACCTCCTATTCTTGAACTCAACCTCGAACTGCTCAGAGGTTTACCCCTTTAGTGTGCTATTGATCGGCTCTTCACTTTGTTATGGAACTGCGCGCGCCGAATCGAATTTAGTGCAGTTTGTTCGTGCAGGTTCCTTTGACGTATATCATTTGATTGTCACGTGGGATGGTTATCAGCTCAAGCGTTGCCGTGTTCCTCTGTAACATAACAACCTACTTGCTACCAGTTTGCAGCCGGACTTCGTCAAAGAGAATGACTAATCTGACCCGTTCCTTCCGTTTGTGTTATCGTGCATTTATAAAGCTTATTCACAACGGCCGCGGTTTTTGATGCATCACACCTGTTTCACCTGCCTGTAGCAATGTTGTGGGTATGCTTATTATGTTTTATGTAACCCATGTGGTTGTTTTTGTCACTATTGTTTGTTCTTGAGAGTTTTTACACAGATGGCTTACCACCTGTATAGTAAGCATTAACATTATCAAAGATCAATCAGCAGGCAACCGTATTAACTAGTGATAGCGTCCAGCCGACGTGGTGACTCGATGTTCTTGACCTCGTTACCGTTGTGCTCAGTGGACTTTATCCTTCATGCATGTGCTGGTTTATTCATTTATTGATTAACGTGTGAATTACAAACACGTGATGTCTATTCAAATACAGCAAAGAAATAGAACATGAATCAATTACAAAATACATTTTTCACTCGTGATTACGACCTATGTAGGCCATGAGAACCAACAGCTGCGCACGAATGCTATTCTAGAAATCTCCTAGCGGTAAATCGTACTTCTGGAGACATCTATATGGGATTATAGGCATTATCGCGCACTTGTCATTGCAATGTGCAGGTGAAGTTGGCGCTACCCTCTCCGAATTTTCTTCTGTTACTTTTTCTGAGGCATTGTCACTTTCGGCCGGATAGGTTGCTCACCACTTTTAGGTCTTCGTGAAATCGAATATTTATGAATTTATTGCACATATCAAGTGAGCTGTATTATTTTGGAATATTACGAATACTATGTAACTTTCTGATGGGTGAAAAATGAATGTCAGATTTGTAACTTGCGCTCGAAATATCTTCAAGAAATGAAGTTCTAACAAGAATTTTTTTGACTGCTGTCAACTGCTTTTGTCTTTTATCCAGTGACGTGATCTCGTTCTCGAATACTTTTGTTCCGTCTCAGCTGCCGTTCGCAGTACATTTTCGTTTTTGGGCACTATTCAACTTAACGGACTCCACCACTCGATTTTTTTCAGTCAGAAATTTTTTCTTCAGAAATTCGCTAAAACTTTGCACAGGGGGGTAATTGAGGGCGCTGATCACGAATCTGCTGTCCGTTTTCCACGTGGGTGGTCTCGGACCACCCAAATCGCTACTTGGGTGGTCCAGTCAGAATCACCGATTTCGCTGAAACTTTGCCTATGGGGGTTCTCTGACGTCCTGAGCACGATGGTGAAGTCGGTTTTCCAAATGACGGCCGAATACGGTAGTTATAGGTGAGTCTCACCAGGTAAGGTCGGTAGGACCCACCTATAACTACCGTATTCGGCCGCCATTTCGAAAACGGATTTCACCACCGTGATCAGGACACCAGAGAACCCCCACAGACAAAGTTTCAGCGAAATCGGTGATCCTGACTGGACCACCCAAGTGGTCGATATGGGTGGTCCGAGACAACCAGGTGTAAAATGGACTTCACCATCGTGTTCAGGACCGCAAATAATCCCCATAGGGAAAGTTCAGCGAAATCGATGATCCTGTTTGGACCACCCACGTAGCGATTTGGGTTGTCCGGGACCACCCACGTAAAAAACGGACGGCAGATTCGTGATCAGCGCCCTCAATTACCCCCCTGTGCAAAGTTTCAGCGAATTTCGAATTTCGAAAAAAAATCGAGGACTGGAGTCCGTTAAGTTGAATAGTGCCCGTTTTTGTTTTGTTTTTCTTTACCAGTGCAGTTCAGGAGCATGCTCCCTGACACTTTTTCTCCTCTCTGTTCCGAATCTAAGTGTGCTATCATAGTTGCGGTAAGGCGATTATGTTGCGTGTCGAGCTGCAACCGTGTGATTTGTTCGGGTTTTGCGGCGTTCTCGAGAGAAGTGATCTTGCACCTGTGTGAAATTCTCATTTTTCAGCGTGTCTTGGGCTAGTTACACTGTGTAACTAGTACTGTTCAAGTTGCACTAGACAGAGAGCTATGGGAATGAGGCTAGAAAGTGCCGAGGTTCAAGAAGTAAGTCCGGTTTTCTCTTTTGTTTTTCTTTGCTGTTGTTAATAAACTCTTCTATTTCACAGATTCTGAAGAAATTCGCCATAAGCGACGATGACTTGCTTACAATCAGTGCCAAAATAGAAGCTGAAATGAAAGCTGGCCTAGCCAGCGTAGACGGGTCCTCAATAGCCATGTTACCGTCCTATGTACCTGCTTTACCAGATGGATCAGGTTAGTTTTCGGAACAGTTTGATTCAAAATGCTTGCAACATTCGACTGAGATGTGTTCAGTTTTTTTATTATTTGACGCTCAAGACTTTAATGGTTTAGTAACGTCATTTTTCGTAGGGCAGCGCACTGTTTACAATGCGATTAATTGGTTTATCATGTAAGACTTGTGGTTGATGCTTCTATTTTTTGCTGTGTTTTACCTAGACTGTTTCTTTTACCTACCGTTTTTCTTGATTAGCCTAATATTTGTTGCATTAAAGTCGACGTTAAAATGAAATTTTGCAGAGGAAGGTCAGTATGTGGCAATTGACCTCTCCGGCAAAAACCTTCGTATAATGTTACTCACACTCAATGGCAAAGGACGGGAACCAGCAGCTGTCAATAACAATTACATAGTACCTAATCATGTGATGAAAGGCACTGGTGATCAGGTTGGCGATGAGAATATTATTTTATTCTTTATTTTTACAAAAAAAAAGAATTTATATCGCAATTCACTTCATCAGTTGTGGAACGGTAAAATAGTTTGGAGTGGTAGTAGTTTGACTGATTGTGTATGTGAAAGTTCCAATATTGGTGCAGTTGGATTTCGAACGCTCTGTATTTCAGTTGTTCACCTTCATTGTCAACTGCCTGCAACGCTTTCTTCAAGAGTTTGGGCTCGTTGAGGCAAACTTACCCATCGGTATGCATTCTATTATAGAAGTGTTACTTTCTTCTCTTCTATTTTAGTGAAATCATTTTAACGTATATTCGTTGATTTTTTCCACGAACCGATGAACACTCCAATACAGGCTTCGTTTTCTCGTATCCCTGTGAGCTGTTGTCTATCCGATCAGCTCGACTTTTATGGTGGACAAAAGGTTTTGATATCAAGGACTGTTTACGAAAAGACGTGGTACAACTGCTCGAAGAGGCTCTGGAAATGAATATGGTAAGAAAGCGAATGCTTCTTTTCTCAACTTTTCACCCTTTTCATCCGTTGGTTTCTGGTGTCGTTTTTCTGGTGCTAGTTTTTGTTTCTTCATGTTTCTTTTTTTCATTCTAGCAAGTTCTTCGGTTTGATAATTTTTAGTGTTGATTCGCCGCTGCATTTACTTTAGAGTTTCTTGTTTAGTCGACGAAGGCGCAAATTAAAGCAGTTATGAATGACACCGTTGGACAACTGGCCGCAGCTGGTCACAAATACGGTCCGGAATGTACCATCGGGGTCGTCATTGGATACGGGTACGTCCATTCGGACAGTTTAGTGCAGTGTATTTTTGCTGCTTTCATTTTTATGTCTTCTGTGAAATTTGTAAGTCCTCTTTTAACAACTCGCAAGCTCGAAAATCATTTCAAGAATTTGTCTGGGAGCAGTTTTTGTTTTTGAAAGCGATTAATAACCTTGTATGATGTTTCCTCGATATCATTTAGATTCCTTTCTTTCACTAGAATTCATCCGAGTATACCATACGTTTTCTCACGTTTTTTTTTCTTGAAAAATGAGGTTAAGGGATGCAGATGAATTGCACGTCTTCAACGCTGCATTCTTATTCTCACCTCTTAGTTTCCAATTTTGATGAAGCAAAGATTTCTGATAATGATCTAAATGTTTTTTCGACTTTTCTGCTTGTGTAGCTCCTATTTTCAAAAACTTTGATACATTTCGAACTTCAGGTGCAATTCATCCTATTTGGAGAAAACATCCCGTATTACAAAGTTCGATGCGAATGCGGTAGGATACAAGCATCCGAACATGGTCGTAGTGACAGAGTGGGAGGAGTTCGGATCAAAGGTATGTCGTTTTGATGGTCTCGTTGTTTTCGCCTTCGCATTTTTCTTTTCCAATCCTCTTTATTTGTCAATTGGTTTTATTTCTATTTATAAGGATTTTGTTTGTCTATCGAACACCTACGGTCAGTTTTTACTACGCAGCTGCACTTAGCTATCAATAAATAGAGGCACTGCAGAGTATGGAAGTTCAAGTTACGTTGAGATGTAAATGTAAGGATGGAAACTCTAAAGCTTAATGGCATGAAGTAGTTGTTATATTGTCCGCAACTTCGTTTTGATGCCAGCCATGCGTCTTTCGTCGAACCACATGTCTTAGAGCGGGTTTTGCTGTCTGGGAAATGCTTTATAATCTCTCGTGCAATACGACCCGTGCTGTTGAGCGATCTATGATGAGCAATGCGATATCTTGGTTGACAGTTTTGTTCGTCGAGTTGTGTTACCTTGACCCTATCCACGAAGCAGCAATGATTAATACTAATAGAATTGTCATCTTTTTCTGTTTTCTACACGGAATAATATAGAAGAGTAGTGTCTTATATCAATTGATTGCTATACGCTTGTGATTTCTAGGTTTCCTGCTCCACAAAATTTGAAACAGTGTTAGCCTACCACGCGAAAGGCATTCAAATGATGCAAATCGACCATGCTGTGGGAATGCTAGCGCTTTGGTCGATCTGCATCTTTTGATAGTCTTCGCGGCGCGCGTCGCGAGCACACTAAACATGCCCTAAGAGCCTAATCGTAAGGAAAATCTGTGACCACCTTTCACATCGATTTAGTGGGGTTGATGAATTTCCCCTCTGTTGATTACTTGTAGTGATTCCAGTGTTGAATACTTCTTACTAATATAGTTCAACTTGGGTGTGATATGTGGTATAGGTTTGTTATGGAAGTGATCCAAATGGAAGTGAGGATGTTTACGCTGCAGATTCCTTATCACCACTCATGTATTTATTTAGCGCTTTTTGACAGCTGATAGACTGGCGCGAAACTTTCTTGTGCTCACGTCATATGTCCTCGTGACATCAGGTTGTGGCTGTGAAAGACGGGAAACGATGTTCGGGCTTTTTTGCTAGGTATTTTTCGAACCACCTGCGTCGCGGAGTGTCTACTGGGGAGACGGTGGTTGCGCGCCTGATTTTTTTTTACTTCGAATGACTTCATTTGAAGAATGTCTTACAAACTTTCCATCAAACTGAACGTCTGGTATTTATATTTTTCCCTTCACGATGTGGGTTGGTTTTAGTCAGGCTACCAATTTTTGTACGTATCATCGAGGGGTGCGCGCGGCACCGTAGAGTAGGAGGCTCTACTGACACTTACACGGTCGGGCCATCGATCCCGGGCTAACCATGCCTTTCAACCCTCCGAGGTCGAGTGCATAGGAAACAAATTTGTCTGGGATGGTAGAGACACTGACTTGGTACACCGACACGGCTGGCAGTGCAAGTCATTGTATTGGCCAAAAACGCATTCACTATCAGGGGTGTGCGTTTTACGATTTACGATTTTACGATTTTACGAATTTTACGACATTTTTCGTAAAAAATCGTTTTACGATTTTACGACAAAAAATTGGGAATTTTACGAAATTTTTACGACTTTCATTTCGGGGCTTAAACAGTGCTAACAGGTCAAAATTAGAACTGTTCGTGCCAGGGCCGTTTGCTCAGGGCACTACAAAAGACTCTCTAGCTTCATTTACCTTCAATAGCTACAACGTATTTTTTGTGCACCCCCAGAGTCAGTTGAGATAGAGTTTTTTCGTCAGCCGGCCATGTTTTGAGCGGCTATTGGATGGCGCTCATGGCTGCAAATTTCGCTGCACTTCTTTTTCCGAAGATTTCATTTCATTTCATTTATTTGTTTCCAGTCCATGATGGGCTAAGTGTTGAATCCATTGTCTACAGTCGACTGGGATATAGCGTTAATAACATAGAAAGATAAAAAACAACACAAAAAAATTAAACTTGGTTAGTAACAATCAACGAATTCAATCAGATAATCCTTGGTGGAAGCCCTTCGGCAACTTTGAGGGAAAAAAAGGAAGGAACATAAAGAGACCCGTTAGGTTAACACCAGGGGTTTAGGGGCTAGCAAAAGGTAGCTCGAAGCGAGAAGAGAAAAACTTCACCGTAGTATTGTGAGAGCGTTAAAGATACTACTACCAGTGAAAGAAAAGAAAAAAGACAAAAATACTTTTTCGATGCTGCTCCTGGTTTTCTTCTGAACGTCCGAGGTGATTTCTGTGCAGTTTTCCGAGCAGAATTTTTCGCTCTATCACGTGACATGTTCATTTTCAAACAGTTCTCGACTTTCAAAAATTTTGCGGGAAAACCGTCTTGAAGTTTCTTATAATAGCAGAGCAAACCTCCAGTTTCAATCGTTTCACCAAATCTCATGTAATATTCGGAAGAGGGCGATACGCTCCACTTTGATGGCATAAGAAACAAAGAAAGCCAAGACGGTTCAAAACTGATCTCTCAGAGCATATCGTCCTCTTTCTAATATTGAGCAAAAAACTGAGTTGCCGATCGGGTTATTTCTTCACTTTTTCGCTTTTCACTTTATTAGCCGAAGAAGCAATGAAATTCAAATTCATCACAATTTCCAAATATACTGCTTGAAAAAACATATAATTTTCTTTCGAATGCTGTGTCATATTCCGCAAGAGCTAACTTACAGTCGTACACTTAATTTACAACAGTCGTTTGAAAAAACGGCACGAACTTTCTTACCAACCTAATACTTGATTCAACACTTAGTTTGAGTAAAGTTTTGATTGCAGTGACGTTTATTTTAGCCGCGTTGGCGCTCAAAGCTCTGTTTTGGCAGAAAAAGAATATTTTACGATTTTTACGACATTTTACGACAAAATTTTTCGTAAAAAAATTTCGTAAAAAATTTTACGACAGAATTTTTTCGCTCACCCTTGTTCACTATGCCTGTAAATGAGACAAAAGGGCGGTGGCCCGTCCTTATGAGACTGATCAACGCCGCCCTTTTATCCCTTGTGCTTGCATTTTCGTCACGGCAGTAGTTTGCTCAGTGACGAGTACCTGTGTTTTTTGTGGCCCTTTGCGTCAAGTACAGGTTTTCTGCGTCTATTGATTCTTACATCCACCACGTGTGTGGTTATGTCCGAACGCACCTCATCGCCAGTGTAAGCCGGGTTTTTACAGGAGCGAAGTAGAATTCCTCCTTTTGTCTGTTCGTCGTGGAATTACTTTACGAAGGGCTGGCAGGGCCGCTTGTACTCTTAGTCTTTTGTACAGACTATCTAGGTGCTACATTACTTTCAGAGTGCTTACAGGGAACTAGTTTTCAAAAAGTAGATTAAAGCAGTCGAAAGGCAAGTGAGATTTGGAATAGCACTCTATCAGCGCTGTGAAAGAGAGATGGCCACGAAGCTCATGTCAGGAACTGAACTTTGGCTTTTTTGCACAGAAAGGTAGATTATTTCTGATAGTACTGGTGCTAGACAGTTCTTAGGCGACTAGGTTCATTCTCAGATTATCAGTAGGACCGCCATCGAACTATTTTTGCATTAGAAATAGTTCCGTGGTCACAGACTGAAGTTAGTAATAGAACATGCTCTGAAGTTTTTATGATTCAGGGCGAGCTCGACTCTATTCTTACTCAATTCGACAAGGAAATTGATGCAGCCTCTGTCCATCAAGGGAAGCAAATGTAAGCTTTCTCTCTTTTACGTTCGTTTCCATACATTAGATGGTTCTTTTTTTTGATTTTTCATGTCGCTTTCTGGTCTGGCTTGCAACTTGTCTTATCAACGGAGACGCTTTTTTATATTTCCTATTGTATCACGTCAAAAGGCGCGTGTGATGGCGATAAGGGCCTCATCAAGAGACAGGATGGGGGGGGGAGGGTTCGACTCTCACCAGGGCCAATAAAGCCTTCCATCCCTCCGGTGTCATTTGAACTTCTACCAGACTCGTCCGGGAATGTGAAGGCGGTGGCTGACCGTCGCTGTATATGTCAAACATGCATTCTCTACGACTCTAAGTGGAGTCGAATGCGTGGCGCATTCTCGGCGGACTAATAAACATCAATCCTTTTCTTTGGCTTTATCAGAAGCGAAGTCTATATAAATGATAGTTTTTCGTTTTTCCAATATTAAATGGGGCAAGGCCACTGTTCTGAAAATCGCAGGTTTTGCCACCCTGTCATAAGTATTGTTGTAAACATTATAGTTTTCCTTTTTTTTCTATTAGTACATCACTACATTGTGACGAAATAATTGATTAATCAACGATGTTTATTTGGAGCATTCGAATTCGCTTTGCATTCAATAATGACTTTCCAGCATTGACAAGTTGACGGGTGCTCTATATCTGGGAGACTTAGTGCGTCGGGTATTGTCACAGCTGGTGCTTGATAGGGTGCTGTTCGATGGTCATCCATGCGAGAAGCTGGATGAACCGGACACGTTTCCGACAAAATATATTAGTGAAATTCTTGCGTGAGTTTATGGATTGTTTGCTTTTCTGGTTTTTATCTCAGGGTTTGATACCTGTGGTCAAGTAAAGGTTGATTGGATTTAGTGAAGAGGAAGGTAGCTACAAAGCGTGCCGACGTATATGTGATGAACTAGACGTACCGATGCACGGTTCCGGAGATTATCACATAATCCGAGATGTTTGCTTTGCTGTGTCGAGCCGAAGTGCAGCTATTGTTGCGGCAGGTCTGTGTTTCTACATTTCTTAAGAACTGCTGGGTGATTATATGTCTATAATAACTTTAATTGATAGAAATGATATGGTGTTTATGAAACATGTTTGCTTATTTCTGTCTCGTTTTCATTTCAAATGTTTGATTGTGTTCCTTTAGCTATCAGCGCCTTGCTTCGTCACCTTGACGTGGAGAAAGTGAAAATCGGTGTCGGAGGAGCGCTTATCCAGTTCCATCCTATCTACCACAAACTTCTCGAGGAAAAGCTGACCGATCTGGCCCCTTTATCAACAGAGGTGGGTCACAAAATTTAACTTTTCATTCGTTTTCTTTGGTTACTTTTTACTGCTCTCTTTTCTTGTGTAACTGTGAATCGTAGCGATGTAACTTAACCGTTGCACGGCATGTCTAGGGCGATCCTTCAACCTGACGCTCAGGTTTTTCACGTGCTCTGCACTTTGGCTGCAACCAACTGCTATTTCTGAACGTCAGTATACTTTTACGAGCAAGTGCAAATGGGTGTTTATTGGATAACTTCCATATCAAGGAAAACCGCACTTTCCAGTATGGTTTTTCATTGATTTCTCTTTCAGGGCGGTAGTCTTTGTCGCATATATTTTTATTGTGGCTAGTTTCGCTTCTCATCCTTCCAACATCGTACTTTAGCGAAGAAGAAACTGCTTCTTTCGATGGCGCGACTTTGACTTGTATTTGTTCCATTAGCAGTAGTCCTTATAGTCCGTTTGAAGTTGTTGTTGGACCTTTTTCTACAACCTCCATTCATTCACTGTTTATCTCAGCTCCAATGTTTGCTGTTGTGCTTCACTGCTTCGTCCGGAAACTTCTGCCCCATTGTGTTCCATTTTTTTCTTGAAGATCATTTCAAAGTCGGAAAAATAGTGCTAAAATGCAATCATTCATAAATTTCATCCTGGATACGAAAACCGCGACATTCTGAGAGAAATTTTGGAAAATTGTTCTATGAAGCATCATACTTTTTCTATCAGGAAAGGCGTCAAATTGCTTGGAAATCCAAATTCAGAGTTATCTCTCTGACTGCCTTCCTGCGTTTTGGTTGTATAGATCAATCAGAGGAAACTATCAAAACTTGCCGTTTCAGAATGTAGAAAGC
The DNA here is from genome assembly GCA_030553155.1 of Nippostrongylus brasiliensis. Taxonomy (NCBI): domain Eukaryota; kingdom Metazoa; phylum Nematoda; class Chromadorea; order Rhabditida; family Heligmosomidae; genus Nippostrongylus; species Nippostrongylus brasiliensis. The sequence goes on from CP130735.1 coordinate 8,332,561, forward strand.
AATTTGGTCCGGAAATGCTCCTTATTCGTCGCCTGTTCAAATGTGTTGAATTTTTTAGTGGGAACTGGTCCCTGCCGACGAAGGAAGCGCTCGTGGTGCCGCACTTATCGCTGCTGTTGCTGAGAAGATGAAACTGTGAAGGAATCGGCTCCATTGAAGGCACCTAAGGAGCCCTCGACTTCACACAGGCATCGCTAAGAAGTACTACTCACCACGTTATCAAGAGCCTCCGAACCACCTACTCTACGGTCGACTTAAATGTGTGCAGACGCTATCTTCTTGAATTGTAGACCTGTTGAAATTTTCGTGTAAGTGAAATGTTTTCCCATTCTTCAAAGTCAAATAACACTCACAGGATTTTGTTTACTCCTGCTGATGTGCTAGACATCACGTAGATGGCATAGTGGCCGTGGCCTTAGTTGTAGTGTGAACTATTCTTGTAGGATGCGTTCTCTTCTCTATTTTTTTGCTGGAATATTTTGCTATCTTCCTTACATTCTAATCACCAGCATCATGGGCAGGCGTTGATGTGTGTTTTCCGCTGAATATTTATTTTTTCCCAATTAGATTGTCCAGATGCGTAACTCACTCTTCAATTCACCATGCTTGGAGTGTTTGTGTCGTCGAAGCAACGACGCCAGGCTCTTGCGGATGCCGAGGTGATGTGTTATCGTCGTCGTAACATCCGCGGCCTACGCTTAGGTTTTAGTACGTGTAGTCGAACTTCTTCGAATATTTGCTATTTTCCAATCCTTGTGTTGTTAAATTACGTGTTTAATAAGCCACTTTATTCGTAAAAGTGGCTGAAATGCTCGCTTCATGTTATATGATTGTATTCGCCGGGCATTTGATCATCCGTGTCTCGCCCTCGTCGCCGGCTGACACACAGCACGTCGTTTCTTCGGAATATCGATGACGATCACGGTGTTCTCTCCTCCTTTTTTTTGTCGGACAGTTGCCATAGCCTTTTTGTGTTTCTCTGTGTCTCATCGCATTGTCGTCATCTGCAAGCAATTTTTACATATACGGCAGTTTTATAAGAAATCTAGTAATGTAGCGTGAAGTCCTGCAGTGCTAATGCCGCTCATAGTTGTTCATTGTGAACGGAATAAACTGCTGAGTCAGGACTCCAATAGTGATGTGTTCATAGTGGATCGCAATGCCTCATCCAGTATTTGATTTCTGTTCGAAAAAAAGGTATGTCGTTTAACTGTAGAAATCGGGGCGCTATTCAACCTAACGGACACCAATACTCGATTTTTTCTTCAGTCGTCGAAATTCGCTGAAACTTTGCCGATGAGGGTTATTTGAGATCCAGAACACGATGATGAAGTCCGTTTTCCAAACAGCGGCCGTGTATGGTGGTTATGAGTGAGTCCCACCAGGTGAGGTCGGTAGGTACTCACCTATAACTACAGTATTCGGACCCCATTTGGAAAACAGACTCCACCATCGTGTTCAGGACACCAGAAAACCCTCATCCACGAAGTTTCAGCGGAATCGGTGGTCCTGACTGGACCACACAAGTGGCAATTTGAACGTGAAAAACGGACAGGAGAGTCGTGATCAGCGCTTTCAATTATCCCCTTTGCAAAGTTTCAGTGAATTTCAACGACCAAAGAAAAAATCGAGTGCTGGTGTCCGTTAAGTTGAATAGTGCCGAAATTGGGTGATCGTTTAATTAGTTGACAAAGTGATAGCTGATTTACTAAGTCTTATGTGTCCGAGTTTGTCCTATAGCTTTGCCTGACATTTGTCTTTAGCTACGTGAAGTCCATTGGCCCAAATGCACTGTTTAGTATTAGGAGTGGAAGTAATGAGGAGAACGAATATCGTGAATTTATTTTCAGCAGAATCGTTAGAATCATGATTAGAAGGGATGGTGAAACTAGTTTAAGGTTCCGACTCCACGAACCTGCCTTGGGTCGAAGCCTTGTTGCCAAACCTTGATTCAGAATGGTTAGTTAGAGGGCTGATCACGAATTTTACATTCGTACTGGGAGTACTGTCCATTTTGGCAGGTTAGGCCCTTGTTATACGTTCGCTCACACCCCAGCGTAACTCGTCCATTCAGTATCAGACACCGTGGGGCCGGACACGTTTGTACGAGTTATTCCGTTGACGCTGGCGTGGTGACGCTCACGGGCTATTATGCACACGCTAGCGAACCTTCCACGCTCTCGTCGCTGCGCATTGCACTGCGATTGACCCTTCCGCCGGGGGTGGGGCAATCACCTCGCGCATTGCTCTGTATGCTTCGGGCGCGTGGGTCCTTACGGTACGTAGACCCACTTCAACACTCCTTAAGTCATCGAAATTCTGTTAAGAAGTGTCACAAGCAAGAAGCATTCCGAGCAGCATCACTAGACGAAGTTTCAGCGAAACTGGTATTTTGGAACCCCTTACCCTCATTACCTGTCTCCACCTATACACACAGCAATAGGGTAATCTTCAGCAACGTATGTCAGATTCGTGATTAGCGTCCCGAGTAAGCTAACTGAAGAAATTTTACCGAAAAAATTTTCCTGACCTAAATCGGATCCGTGGAGTCGGAACTTTTAATCCTGCCGATATGGTCACTGTGCTAGCACTTTCCGATATTTCCTTCTGTTCATTTTGACCAATTTTTTAGAGTTGTCCAAATTCGTTTTTTTTCTGTTTAATTCACAAAATTAGTTGCAGCTGTCGCCCAGTCTCAATATCGAAGGCCTGCGTGCCTTATCTTATCCACCGCTGTTTTTTGGTGGCCTATCGCATTATAAGGAGGGGGTGCCGTCTTCCACAGCTGATTGTTGGACCACCCAACTGCTAACCTTACTTGTTCGTCTCTTTTACCCTCTCAGCTGTATCTGCGAACGTTATATTTGACTTTATTGCGTAATATTTGAAAGAATAAGCCCCCAATCTACCCTATTACCTTTGCAAGTGCTAGGTCATTTTAAAAATGCGGTCGTGGTTCGTCTGCGGTCAATCTGACACCGATGACATCGACTGTTTCTTTAACTTGTTGTCTTACGATATGACCTAGATGGTAAATGGTTTGGCACTGTGCCAACAAATAAAGCAGTAGAACCCTCCAAAACCCCCAATAAGCCTGAAAAGGATTAAAAACGATTCTTCAGATCTAAAAGGCAGCAGCAACCGGTAGATGATGGGATATTCTTTCAAGCTAGACTTTGCCTTTTTTGTTTCAATGAAATCCCTTTTATCTCCCGTTCTTTCAAAGTTCGGTTGTGCGCTTCTCTTCTTCGCAATGGTGTGAATCGCGACCGACTTCTAGACATCAAGCGTCATAAAAGCGGGGCCGTATTCTAAAATTTGGGGATTATTTCAAGTTTTCTAAGCGCTGACAGAGGCTCTAATCATCTGTAACTGTTCAGAACGATGCTCCGAGGCGCCTCCAGATTACTAGGCGGAGCTGCAAGAGTTAGAACGGTAAGCCACACGCTTTAAATCCTTTCTGACTTTTTATTGAACAAGTTGGCGGCATAGTTATCGTTTCTCGTGCAGAGCCACTTTCCCATCCTATTGCTGAGTTGGTTTTAGTAAGAGTTTCGTCGACTAGGACTAGTCGCAGGTGAGCATTTGTTTTCTATTAGTTCTCAGGCCTTTCAAGGATGGTAGGTGGAATATTTACAAAGCAGCCGCTTATAAATATTTCAATTACCGCTCAATGAATATTCCGCCTACCAACCTCGAAAGACATGAGAACTGGAAGAAAAAAGTGTTCACGGCAATGTCAAGCTTTGTACAAGGGAGAAAGGGTAGTAGTTGCGGGTAACTTTTATTTTTCTAGTTACTCTGCTATAGAAGCAAGATTCATATTGAACATTCTGGGGCCGTATGCTCGTCTCTCCCGGCTGGGTGATGGGTACCCATCACCCGGCCGGGTGATGGGCGCCCACCACCCGACCGGGCGATGGGCGCCCATCGCCCGAGCCCCGCCCACTTTCGAGCAGGCCGCCGTTCAAATGTGGGTGGGGCTCGGGCGATGGGCGCCCATCGCCCGGCCGGGTGATGGGTACCCATCACCCGAAGGCGGGGCTCGGAATGAGCGGACGAGTAGAGGGTCCGGTCTGTACCGCGGTGTACCAGCAATTTAGCAATGGAGCGCAGCGCAGTTATGCGCCATTCAAGGCGCATAACTCGTCCGCTCATTCCGAGCCCCGCCTTCGGGTGATGGGTACCCATCGCCCGGCCGGGTGATGGGATCCCATCACCCGGCCGGGTGATGGGATCCCATCACCCGGCCGGGAGGGACGAGCATACGGCCCCTGATGTTCAAATTAACGTTGTAGAAGGTTCAAGCACTTCGTTAAACTAGTACCTTACAGTTCGATAGCAAGACTTGTGTTGTGATTTGACTGTCTTGGGTAAAGAAAACTGGGAGGTCAACTACACTTGGCCAACTCCAAATTTTATTGTTAGATTCATATTGAACTTAGTGAGTGTGTTTGGCCAGTTTCGGTACAGAATTGACAAAAAACTGTCCTTCGTTTCTTTTCATTTCGAGGATCAAGCGCTTGACATTGTAGGGGAAGGGGTCACCTCTTGGAAAGGACAGTTAGTGTGAGAAACGTAATCAGTGACAGAATTTCGGTTGGAAAGGAAAACATATCCAATTTACGAGAAAATTTCAATGCATGAACAGTCGAATAGTAGTGAAAATGAGAGAATGAACGTGTGGTTCCATTCACGAATGAACGGTTCTCAATCAATTCTGTTCACGTGTTACGCAGTCGTGTGCCTTTTTCATGGTGGTTGTGGTTTCTGCCCAACCGCGAAGGTCACTTTCGCTTTGGAGTTTCCTCGCTTTATCTTTGCAAGTTTTTCTTTCGTGTGCTATTTTTGGGTATAAACGGTAGGTACAATAGATTAGTGGCTCATTGGGCGAGCCGACAATCCTTTTTTCAGTAGTTTTTTGTTTCCAGATGACGCCTGTCCTAACTTACACTTGTCGAGCAGAGCTTGATAAATTGAAATCATTTTTTCAAAGAATAACACTTTGGAATTATCGCTCTCGTCTGTGTCTGGAACAGACGTTAAAGAATATTCGAAACCCACTCGCTGAAACTTTTTTTTCGTAAACTAACTAGTCTGATGAGAAAAAGGGAGGCAATAATAAAAACTAACAGTAGTGGTGGTAGTCAAGACAAACCACCCATCATCCATTTTTCTGCTACATTTCTATTTTTGCCTTTTGTTGCTCATTGTATATATAATTGTTCAGGGAAGTCAGCTGCGGTTTTTGAACCTACAAGAGTACCAAAGTAAGGGTCTGCTCGAGAAGCACGGCTGTACCGTCCAGAAATTCATCATAGCCACAAACCAGAATGAGGCAAAAGAGAGGATTAAGGTTTTCGGTGCGCTTCTACTTTGTTTATGAACGTATAGACGTTAGATAATATTTATTTGTTTAGTCATTCAAGTTTCCATTTTGTTCAGGTGATATCGAATATGTGGTGAAGGCGCAAATCCTTGCTGGTGGTCGTGGAAAAGGTCATTTCATCGATGGAAAGAAAGGACTGGGAGGTGTTTATATAACAATGGAGTGAGTTCTAATCTGCGTAATTAGTGAGTGTTATCCGTCCTCAATGTTTTTCCAGTCGCGATCAAGCGCTAAATTCAGTATCTGAAATGGTTGGCAAGCGACTTGTCACGAAACAAACTCCGCAGGAGGGCGTGAAGGTCGAGAAAGTGGGTTTTGTGTGTTTCAGCTTTGTATCTGCCAGACTGTAATTTCACTTGTTTTTAAAGGTGATGGTATGTGAAGGAGTGCCGATCAAACGTGAGACTTATCTGGCGGTGCTCATGGATCGAGAGTCTAATGGACCCTGTGTGGTCGTCTCTCCACAGGGTGGAATGGATATCGAACAAGTGGCCGAAAAAACACCGCACTTGATATTCAAGGTTAGCAAACGTGCAAATTTTGGTGTTGTACGCTATTCTATGCTTTCTGTTCCATGTATGCGAACACTCGCGCGGGCCAGCCGCTATAGCAAGTCAGTGTCTTTACCTTCCCAGACAAGTCCGGTATCAATTTACCCGACGTCTAGGGATGGAAGGCTGGGTTAGCCCGTACCAGGATCGATCGCTCGGCTGTGCGTGTGTCAGTAGCTGAATACAGTTGACCAAATGCTTCAGCGGTAGTAAAGTTGTATAATCATTAACCTTAACTAACCATTTGTTATACTTCCTTTACGAGGTAAAGGTAAAGGTACCGGCGTTGATCAGTCCCCCAAGGACGCACCGTCGCATTCATGTTTGATTCGGAATCGTAGAGGCATGGTCAATGCGTAATTGGCATATACAATGACTTGCGGGGGCCAGCCGCTATACCAAGTCAGTGTCTTTACCTTCCTTGACAAGCCTGCTACCAAATTACCCGACCCCGGAGGGATGGAAGGCCTGGTTAGCCCGTACCGGGATCGATCGCTCTACCGTGCGTGTGTCAGTAGCGCCTCGTAGCACTGCACCACGTGGTTCCTTTGTATGTACCCGTTGTTACTTGAGGGTAGTATCTTTTTTCCTGATTTGAAGTTTTCTTCTGTACAGAGAACGGTAACTTTTCAGCTTCAATCAATCCATTATTTTGTTCCATAGAACTGTTCCGAACCTAACATGAATTGGTTTAGGTTCATATATTAGGTATAGTTTCAAACTAACAAGGGAAGCTTGTGAGCGATCGGTAACGATTCATAACGAAACCCATATTGGCGTGTAGGGCTTCGCACGAGGAATGCAACGATGTATTCACAAGTTGCTTTCGCCACCTGGTTGATCTGAAAATGGCCGGCAAAGTTTTGCACTGCCGCACGCGTAGGCTCACCGCCAGCGGGAGTAGCGAGGGTGAGCTTATCCTCCAGAGCGGCGAGGTGGCCTAGTCGGTAGTATTGTAGACTCATAATCTGGTGATCGAGGATCGGTCCCTCCGGTAGGGACAGTATTTACTAGCCCTCATGTATGTTACCCACACCTACCGTAACCAACCGATATCGATCCCAAATTCAGAAACTAATATCATATTTGTGATTAGCGCCCCCAATAACTCCCGTAGACAAAGTTTGGGCTGAATCGGTGATTTCGACCCAACTTCACAACTTTGCTACCACGGACCCTAGCAAGCGCACATCAGGCACAATGGGAAAAGTCGCTGTCAGATTTGTGAATTGTGGATTTGTCAACTACCCAAGTAATCCTTCTTGTTGAATATGAGAAGAAACTCATCCAAAATCGAGTCTCTGTTCTTTAGAGTGGAAAAAGCGGAGCAATAGAATAAAGAATATTCTCGGCAGGTGGACCTTTATACAACTACTCACTTGACACTAACAAGGCTGGTTGGGTCGAAATCACCGATTCAGCCCAAACTTTGTTTACGGGGGCTTGTTCAGGGCGCTGATCACGAATATGACATTAGTTTCTGGATTTGGGATCGATATCGGTTGGTTACGGTAGGTGTGGGTAACATACATGAGGGCTAGTAAATACTGTCCCTACCGGAGGGACCGATCCTCGATCACCAGATTATGAGTCTACAATACTACCGACTAGGCCACCTCGCCGCTCTGGAGGATAAGCTCACCCTCGCTACTCCCGCTGGCGGTGAGCCTACGCGTGCGGCAGTGCAAAACTTTGCCGGCCATTTTCAGATCAACCAGGTGGCGAAAGCAACTTGTGAATACATCGTTGCATTCCTCGTGCAAAGCCCTACACGCCCATATGGGTTTCGTTATGAATCGTCACCGATCGCTCACAAGCTTCCCTCGTAAGTTGTCCAGCACCGGTTCGATATGTAAACGTTAAAAAAGATCTGTAGAGGCCACTCCAAGAAATCAGCTTTACCTGCAGAACATTTTCCTTTTATTCCAGCATCCCATTGACATCGAGGTTGGCATGACCGATGAGCAGGCCCTGAAGATCGCTAGCTGCCTGGAGTTTAAAGGAGAGCTCGCGAAGGCTGTAAGTTGACCACTTATATTTCTTCCCTCACTTCATCTATTTCTCTTATTTCATCTCAAATATCTCCAGGCTGCTGAACAGATCAAGCGACTCTATTCACTGTTCATCGCCGTTGATGCCACTCAAGTCGAGATAAACCCTTTTGTGGAGACGAAAGACGGGCGCGGTAAGTGGTATTAGTCAACGGTTACAGTTTACACTTCTACCTGAAAATTTTTAGAGATGAAGGGCGGTGTGCTAGGTTTTTCTTGATTGATTAATGACCTTGATATTGAGTATGTTGTTTACATGTCAGTGTTCTGTGTGGACGCGAAGATAAATTTCGACGACAGTGCGGCGTTTCGACAGAAGGAGATTTTCGCAATGGAAGACACATCTGAGAAGGTACGTTGCAATTCTGAAGTTCATAGGTTTGAACTCGGTAGTAACCGAAGTGTTCTGTAGGTAAAGGTAAAACTGAAGTGTTCATCAAACCCCTAAGGGCGCGTCATGCATCCGCCTTCCATTCAAAATCGTAGAGACATGTTAAATGTGTATTTGATGTGTACCATAGATGCAGGGTCCAGCCGCTGTTCAAGTCAGTGCGTTTACCTTTCCAGAAAAAGTCTGGTAGCTCTTGAGGATACCACGTAGGGATAGGAGCCTTGGTTAGCCCGGGCGGGAACCGTTCCCTCGATCGTGGTGGTGTAAGTACCGTATCCTACCGTTTCTCCACGTGCCTTCTACTGAGAATGAAGCCTTTCTGAAAGAAGCTTCTACCGTATTGCAGCAAAATAACTGAGCTTTCTCTGATTCTCCATGGGAATTTAGATGTTCATCGCTTGATTCGACATTTGATCGTCGCTTCCTGTGGGAGGCTGGAAGTCGGGTATTCAGGGGAAGTAGTGAAACTTGTGGTTTGCAGTGAAATGGGTGGGCTAACCGTTGTCCTTCGAACCCCGCTGTTCCTTTTCGGCTGAAAAAATATAATAAACTCGTTTCAGGACGCTCGTGAAGTGGAGGCACACCGATACAATTTGAATTATATAGGGATGAGTGGCAACATAGCTTGTTTAGGTAAGTTCCCTGTCGTTTTTATCAATTTTGGTGAGTTTCAGTGAATATGATGTCAATTTTAGTGACAGTTTTGGAGAAAATAATGTCACTGACATGCTGCGTTATTGAATTTGTTCTTTACTCTGCCTTGTTTTCATTGTCACGGGCAGAAACGGACAGAATGGAATACGCAGATAGAAGCTCAAACATGAAAGCTCATCCATACTGGGTAAGGAATAATCTGAATATTGTTTCTAGTTAACGGAGCCGGCTTAGCAATGGCAACCATGGACATCATCAAACTGAAAGGAGGCGAACCCGCCAATTTCCTCGACGTCGGCGGCTCTGTGAATGAAGATCAGGTTTTCCACGCGTTCCGGATAATCACCAATGATCCGCAGGTGAGGCAGGGGAAACTGAAGGATTGACACTACAGGCGCTCACGTATAAGTTTTTTTTTTAATTTCCAAAAAATGTAGCACTAAGCTTTAAAGTGTTGTGATTCATGCCTAGCTTATCCTAGTAACTTAACCCCTGTTTCGACCGTTTACGTGATATACGTAGACGGTCGAAACAGGGGTTAAGTGATTAGGATAACCATGAATCACAGTTTTGGGAAAGAGTTTTCAGGTGAAATGCGTTTTGGTGAACGTTTTCGGTGGTATTGTCAATTGTGCGACGATAGCGAATGGAATTGTGTCGGCATGTCGGAAGATTAAACTCGGTGTACCGCTCGTAGTTCGATTAGAAGGTACGTTCTGAGAATTTGTTCTTTTGAGAATTTCATTTTCTTCAGCCAATAACAAGTTAAGCACAGAAAGGAACACAAATACCATAAGTTTTCTATACGCGCAGCGATTGCGTGAGTATGAAAAGTGTCAATTTAGTATTACTTTTGTTTCTCTTTAATTCTTATTTCGTTAGTTTTTTAGGTACTTCTACCGTTTTTACTGCGGGGCGTGGCTGGGGGCGGAGCAAGTCCCTCTATCAGCACTTCACGTCATCACTAGCACAGCGTGTAGAAGCAAGTGAGAATGGTGAAAAGCATTGATATCGATGATAGCATTGCATTGCAGTGATATCGTCGATATCATTGCGGGCTTGCTCCGTCCCCGGCCACGCCCCGCAGTCAACCGTAGAAGTACCGTTTTTTATATTTGGAATCGAGGCCGAGACGGTTTCAACGTTTTTTTTTTCTCATGAGGGGTGAATTTGTGGTATTTCCTTAGTTCTATGTTTGTGAATGCTTTTTTCATGGTTCTGCCGCATTCGGTACATTCTGATGTTCAAATTAACGGTACAGAATGTTCAAGCGCTTAGTTAAACTAGTACCTACAGTTCGATGGCAACAATTATATTGAAATTTGAATGTGTTGGGTAAAGAAAACTGAAAGGGAGGCCAACTACACTCGGCCTTCTCCAAATTTTCCTTTTCCAATATGTTCGAACTGGATCGTGGTTAAATCTGCGGGGTAATTAGGTAAAGGGTGAAGTTAAAGGTGCCAGTGTTTATCAGTCCGCTAGGGGCGCGGCACTGTAACTGTGTTTCATTCAGAGTCGTGGAGGCTTGGTGAGTGCATATTTGCCCTATGCAGTGACTAACAGGGCCAAATGCTGTTCAAGTCAGTGCCTTTACCTTCCCAGACAGGTCTGGTATCGATTAATCCTACCCCGGAGAGATGGAAGACGTGTATAGCTCGGACATGGATCGATCGCTCGACCGTGAGGTTGTTCGGATAGGTAATTGTGATCTAGTAGAATTTGGGAAATGGTAGAAAGAAGCTCTATCCAAGGGTATATTCACTGGTCTGAACTAACCTCTGGGAACGTCGTCATGCAAACGGAAGCGTGCAAGTCCGGAAGTTGTCGGTTATGTATGTGCATGTGATCCTGATGCCATGCCGGTTAACAGAAACCACTGCTCGTGGTTGATATTTTTGAAAACAGCTGAATTATGCTTGCTTTTTATCGGGACTCTCTCAGTCTCTTTTAGCTCTGCTTTTGGGTGACTGTCGGTGGACTCTCTAATAACATCCTGTATGGTAAGAATTTGAAAACTACACTTTCTTATAAATATTTTTTCCTTCGAATAATATTTTGCCGACACAGTGGCGATGTCATAAAATCGGCTCAACATCGAGAATAGATTTCGTGAAGGACGGCGTCCGCGTTACCGGTCGGAACCATTTGAGAAAAGCGGTTCGATAAGGTGTGATATAGGTGAGAGAAATAATAGGGTTGCATAGTGGTAAGAAGGCGATTACAGTTTGAGTAAGATACTCGAGCACTGGATGATTAAGTATTTGGAATTGACCGATGAAATACATGAGCATCATGGCGATCAGGAATAGCGGAGTGTACGACTGGAGTGTGAGCACCTGAAAATTGACGTATAAAAATAGTAAATAGAAACAATTAAATATTCACTACAAGAATAATGAGGGACAAAGATGGATTGAAAGAAACAAAAGGAGAAAAGTGATATGATTGGTACAGATTCGGTTTTGAACGTCTTAACTTGTACGGAGAAATTCTCCTGGAAATTGCCTACTGATTTCTTGCAATCACTAAGGAATGGGGTTAACGTGAATTTGGAAATTAGTAATATAAGAAACAACTAACTAACAACTGGTGATAGAAGAAACTGACCTTCATTAGTTGTATATGGAAGCGTCGATTGGTTTTTCTCAGCTTGATTGAGGTGTTGTTTAATATGTGATAAGTTTTGTTTCGCAGAACAATTATCAGTACGTATAGAGGTATATTTGGTATTGTCAGATAGAGAATGGTGACGAACGTCGTTGTGTCGGTGTACGGATAATGTCCAGATATCGTGCAATTGACAATATTGTACGTCGGATGGTACTTCAGCAGTATCTCTCGTAGAATGCTTGGATCAGTACTGCTACCGAGGTGCACGCACTAAACTATTCTATTTAGTCGTTTAAAATTTCCGTAGTGCCATGGTAAATGATGCTACTGACACCCACACGGTCGAGCGATCGATCTCCACACGGACTATCCAAGCCTTCTATCCCTCCGGGGTCGGGTGAAATACCTCGCCTGGTTAGGTAAATACAGTGGCTTGGTATAGCGGCTGGCCCCGCAAGTCGTTGTACAGACCAAATACACATTCATCATGTCTATACGCTTTGCATGAAACACGAATGCCACGGCGTGTCTTATAGTTAGGGATTGACCATCGCCGACACATTTACCCCTTACCATTAGGCTCTTTCAAGACAGACGTCATCCGTCAAGCGTCGTGCGCTGGGACTTCGCCGCTCGGTTCGCCGCGCCGGCCATGGTGCAAGTACACCATGGCCAACGCGACGTCGATCGGACGAGTTACTCGTAATGACGCGTGACAACCCGATCAACCGATGACGCTGACCTACCTATCCTTCATCACACACGCGTCACGCGTCACTTTATCGACGCGTCGTCTGAAAGAGCCTATTGGAATTCTCTTGTTGACCTCCGCATGTCTCTGGTCTCCTAGATGGTTGTGAAGTGGGCGGTTAACTGCAGCGAATTTTTCGTAGCTTAGGGAAGTTAACCGCTCACTCAACATCCATCTAGTATACCGCTCGCGTTACGACTTCCGTCGTTTTTGTCGATACTGTCGGTTCACCTTCCCAGAGTCGAGGAAGTTAGGCTATTTTAAGTTCGTAACTAATATTGGTTGTAAAGTGAAATTCTAGTTTAGTTACCGCCTTCTGGGGGTTATTGTTACGCACACTAGAATAGGATGTTGCAATGATGGTGTAGGGTTTATCGCAAAAATCGCATCTTAGACGGGATTCGAACCCGCGTCTCAAACTATCCGCGGCTGTGCACTAACCACTATGCTAGTGGGACGACCATTTGCAAATCCCTAGCACCTTCCTCAAGTCCGAAGGCTTTTTACTTCCCGCACTCACCCGTAATAGCGGGTTGAGCCGGTGAGCCGGATTCGGCATTGCACCAATTAAGCTGAAAGCATTTTTAGGATTAACGTGACATTCTAGTTTTATTACTGCTTTTTGCGGGTTACTGTTATGTATACTGGAATATAATCTTGGTTGTAATGCACATCCATGTGCAGGTATCAGTCAAATGATAAAGGTAAAAGGCAAAGGTGCCGGCGTTAATCAGTCTCCTATGAACGCGCATTCGTGTCCAATTCAGAATCGTAGGGGCATTGTGAATGCGTGTTTTGCCTATACAATGACTTGCGGGGGCCAGCCGCTATACCACGTCAGGGTCTTTACCTTCCCAGACAGGTCTGGTACCAATTTACCCGATCCCGGAGAAATCGAAGGCTCGGTTAGCCCGGGCCGGGATCGACCGCTCGATGTGTAGATGTCAGTACCGCTTCTTACCACTGTACCACGCTGCAAGAAACAGAACATTAGGCCAAGATGGACTACCTACATATAGGGTAAGCGAAGGTATATAGACGAGAAGGCAAATAGCTGCCAGTTGACGTCTGGTGGGAATGCGAGTGTTAACGAGAATATAGTAACGATAGGAGAAGGAGATGAACTGAGACATCAGACCGTGCTCCAAGGCGTGCAATAATGTCTCGTAGATGACAAGGCAGGCGCGAGAGCCCAGATGTACACATGGTCCGTTCGAAGCGAATACAATAGCGCTCCCTGAGGGTATAATTCTGAAATATACGCGAATGTAAAGGGAATGCATGAAAACATAATGGAACTGGAACCTAAAACCTGGTGATGACCTAAGATTACTTCATAACTTGCTCGTCTAAGTCAGGAGAGAGAACGGACATGTTAGTGCCTATATTATTTGTGTTTTTATTTTTTGTTACTATTGCTATTGGTGTTATTTTTTGTTCTTTTATTATTCTTTTATTTACTTGTATCGTTGTTGGTAAATTCTATAAAGCTTTTAACAGTAGCGCGGAAAGGCGAAAAAAGCTTGATAAAAAATTTGGTACTGGGCAACATCGTGGACAGGCGCCCGCCCCTGCGTCGCTCGCCCATCCCCCCCCCCCTATCCCCCATCGGTCCGTAGCATAAATAATCGTTATTGGCATGCCAATAACGATTATCGATGGGGGGTAGGGGGGGGGGTGGGGCGAGGGGGTCACGCTATTGGCCGGCTGGGCAACAGGGGCGGGCGCCTGTCCACGATGTTGCCCAGTACCAGAAATTTAGCCTTTTCATTAGATGGCGATGTGGCTTTGTGGCTTCCTCTGTAGCTCTGTAGTTTATAGTTCATTTCCCTTCCAGCCCTTCGGTTATAGGCGATCGAACCCAGCGCCTCTTTATTTTCTCTTTTAAATTTTATTTTAAGTGTAGGCAAGAAAATTCTAGAGATACTAGTGGCGTGACTGACATTAAAACACAGGATTGAAAAGAAGAGCAAAGTGAAAAAGTCATAAGTTCAATAAGCCGGATCAAACACATACAATAACTATAAAGAATTGATTTGGGACTTCTTTTCTTCTTCTTTCTCAATATTTCCGCTATCCTAAATGCAGCTCAGAGAAGAAGTATGAAGAAAAATTGCTACGAAGCTCTCCATCCATTTTCGCAGGACTCTCCATCCATTTTTTGAGGAAGAAAATGTCAAAAATGTAAGTTTCGTTGTACAGCAATCTTGAAAGACTCGCGATTTCTCATCAAATATAAGAGAAACAACAAGTGGAAATGATAGGCAAAATTCCATTTAGCCGCATTTTCCAATTGGGACGGGATCACGAATAATCTTTACAGAACGATATGTTCGCTAATGTCCCTCTTTCATAAATCTTCTCATAGTATAACTATAACTAACGCTTACCTGTTTGAGGTGAGAAATCCACATAATGCGATCGTAAAATCAGCAAGAATAGTGTTGATGATGAGCACCGAGTAGGTGTGCATCTTCCGAGGCGTATGTCGCCATACGATATACAACAGAACAGAATTGAATGTGATACCCATTAAATTGACGGTTGCATCGAAGAAATAGGAAAGGAGATCAATTTGGACACGCATCTGCAAGTTCATCGTATTGTTGTGAGAGGTGACGTTTCTGAGTAGGCCCAACGCGGCGAAGGATTAGAGGAAGAGGAAGGTCGGGCACTGGTGACGATCTTCGTGAAACAAGTCGTGCGTCAAGTACATAATTACACCATGAGGAAAGAAAACAATTGCTGAGTGGATGGCAAAAAACAACTGTTGATCGATTTTTCGTATCCTAGTGGAGTTTTTTATTCATGTGAGAATCCAACATGCCGCCAATTTTTTTGTTGGAAAGCAGGCGCAGTTCAAAGAGTTATGAAGAGAACTTTTGTTTACCACTTTCGTGACAAACATTGAGGCGTTACTTGTATTTAAAATGAAATCTGTACCAATATGGAGCGTACAGTGGATAATAAGCAACTAGACCTCGAATTTCGAGGGACCAAAAAAGCGTTGAGAACAGGAACTGGTCGGCGAGCGACCTAATGAGACTCCGGGGGCTCATAGCTCGCATTTGTCACAACCTGCTTTTTTGCCGAAAAAAGGAGGTCGCATGAGAAGATCCTTCCCGAGACTGGTCTTGCATTAATTTATTAATTATCCGACTCTGGTGGGATGGAAGACTTGGTGACTTTGGGCGAAGGTTGAGCTCTCGACCATCTGTGTGAAAGTAGCGCCGTTTGCAAATGCACCATCAGCCTGTGAGTGCGATAGCTGTAGCATGACGAAAGTGGAGATTATGTGGTCGTGAGCGGGTGTGCTACTTCAAACGGCAGGAACGGCTTCTTCACTCTCTGATCTTGTGGTGATTCGCTACCACGTGTTTTCAGTACGCGCTAGACCTTAATCCGATTAGCATTAGAATTTCTATTCCACGGCTAAATCTAGAAAGTGATTCCTTTTTTCATACAGGCTTCCTGAATGTGAATCCTAAAAAATTTCCTCTAGAACTCCACCAAAGGAGGTGAAATATTAATCACACGGGTGATTCAGAACTCCCACGATTAATTTATTTATTCATTACATGAACAAGCCATGTGCAGCGGTGATATGATAAATAAATGATAAGCGGTCAACATCAACATTAATTCCATTTCATAATTTTGAACATAAGTTTTCAATGAACAAGGTTAGTGGATTGAGGTGTGTTCAGATGACAATGTAACAGTTTAGAGAAACATTTTGAATCACTTGGTATGGATAATTTTTTACATAGCTTAACTATATCAGAACCAGAACGAACAGAAATGTTGCCGGAACCTAGTTCTGCCTTTCAGTAACAGAATTTTGCGACAACTCCCTCTGGTAACAGAGCTCCTCTCGACCACAAAGTGACGTCAAGTGAGAATACATTTACCATGTAAAATTTTATGTAGCATCAACAGATCAAATCTCTTTCTTCAAATTCCAGACTCTGGCGTTTTAGTATGCTATTCCGGTCTACAAAGAGATGGAATTTGATCATATTGAAAACCAAGAGAACGAATAACAGCTTTTCGAGTAAATCTAGTCTGCACTGATTCAATCAACGTTATCAATTTCTTTTAGGTCGGAGTAAATATTACCGTACCATATTCTAACATTGGCCTAATATATGTTTTGTAAGCTCGAACTCAGACTTCTGGATTACATGTAGAAAGACCTCTGAACAGGTCTGATACTCTCTTGGATGCATTTCATGCTAAGGATTCGCAGTGTTTATCAAGTGTTAGATTACTACTGACCAAGAAACCTAGGTCACGAATAAGGTCTACCTGCTCAATTCTGTCTCTTTTTACAGTATATTCTTTACCGAAAACACTACGACATTTCGACGCGCATTTCAAATTACATGTTTTATTACAAGGCAGTAGCAGTGTGGGTATAGAACCTCTGCATGTGGGGTCTCGAATAGTCCTACATGGTTGTTTTTGGTTAGGCTGAGGTGACCGGTGGGGTTTGAAACAGTTCATGGGTTCCTCCATCAGGTATCATGCGTGTCACTATCCTTAATACAATACCTCTAAGTATGAGTGGAACTTTCGTGTTGGACCACGACCGGATCAGAATAAGATACCGAACAATAACACGTTCTGTGGCCAAAAGTTGACCTCAGAGATCTCCACCTTCATGGTTTTTTTTTACCAAAATTTTCTCATCAACGCAAGAACATTTCCTCCATTCCGAAACGTTTTTGAGAAGTTATTTCCTACCTGAATGTTCAAGATAAATTTTTTGATCCGGTTGTGCATTCTTCTTTTTTTTGCAGAAGTGTTGCAGTACGGTAAGCGGTTATGATATCACAATAGCAAACGCTAACGGCGAAATATTCGATAAAATACAATGGCTGAAACTTAGAGAATGTCCGAATGTTAAATATGTGTGACTGGAAACTCGGTATCGATATGTGAAGCGAAAGCAATGTGTTCGGTTCTGCTGACTCGGTATGAGTAGCGGAATCGGATTTGCATCGCTTAGCGTATCGTTTATGGTGACGTTGAGCGAAAAAATGATTCAAAACCCAGCCGGGTTCATTGGTTGAAGAGACAATTCTGTTAGTGGCAAGTTTATCGTTTGTAGAGCAACTACGACGAAAAAGTGTTTCGGAACCACAACGGCTGACCTACACTAGAACTCCCACGTGAACACCGTTTCTGATCCAAAAGAAATAATTCCAATGTTTTTTGGCTGACTATGCAATTTGTACTCCATGGCGTGCTCCAGTTTCAATGATGAAGAGTGTCTGAAAACTTTTCTACCACAAATGAATAGTCGCGATTTTTGCAATGGATATAGGCATCTAATCCTACGGTATCAAACAGCCCTCTACTGGGGACGCTCCCAGTAGCTCATTTGTGGTAAAAAGCTTTCGGATACTCTTCTTCATTGAAATTGGAGCACGTCATGGAGTACGAATTGCATAATCAGCCAAAAAAAAACGTTATAATTATTTCTTTTGGATCAGAAAACGGCGTTCATGTGGGAGTTCTACTGTGGCTTTTCCCTCGTCGTAGGTAAATAGCTGGGCATTTTTAACATTTTTAATTATTTTGATGCCATTTATCGCGTCGTCTTGGGCAGTCGTAAGAAAGGAAGCCAATATTGCAAAATTAAAAATGAACCGCCGAAAGCCGGAGAAAACAAAAAATTAGTGTATCAGCGACTGGGAAGAAACGAACAATTACAAATGATTTGAGTAAACGGGAACTTCAAGAAAGGGTTCGCCCGAAAACTGCGAAGGGTGGATGAGAACCCAGATATAAATTTCATTTTTTGAAATTTTATTGCTAGGTGGATGAGAAATAGATTGGTTTTGAACAGCTCTCAAATGCATCGCCTCGATGTATCAATTTTTCATAGCATTGAAATTAACCTGAACACCGTTTCGATATCATTGGATTATCTACGAATATCAGTGGAATGAAGTCCGAAAAAGGATTTTTCATGGAGCAGTCTTGGGATTGACTTTATGTATATTACTTGATGTAATCCCCTTTGAGTGAAGGGACCAAACGGGCTTGTTTGGTAATTTCACTCTTGTGATTAATTAATAACAAAAACTAATTAATTAATTAGTAATTATTATTAACTTTATTCTTGTTTTTAATTAGTTTTATTATTGTTATTAATTAGTCTGTGTTCGTTCATGGCGTCTCCTTGGTCAATGGGTTCAAGAACTACAATACCGGACATATCCTTCGATCACTTCCCGGAAAAGCTGCTTTGGAGCGTTCCAAAGCGGCTTTTCTGAATATCTTTGCTGAAACTCAATAATTTGTGAAACTGTACATATATTTGATCTCAGCAGCCCGATCTATATCTCGGGTGTATAAATTATCCACACCTGAATTTTTTCAAAATATCGATTTTTTGCGTATCCCTTGTATCCATCGATTGCCTCGTCGTTGACGGGGGCCTCAACTGGGGATAATTTAGGAAGCTCGAGCTCTATCCATTCAAGTGTATATAGATGGATAGAGCTCAAGCTCCTGAGCTCACTATATGCATATTTTTACAAATAATTGAGTTTCAACAAAGTTATTCAAAAAAGCCGCTTTGTAACGCTTCTAAGCAGCTTTTCCGGGAAGTGACCAAAGGATATGTCCGGTACTGTCCTGATGGGAGTCTTACAGTGAAAAAATGCCGCTTTTCACTGAAAGTTTCTTTAAGGCACAAATGTGGAGGAGGCACGTAGTGTACTGAGAGCGTCTGGATTGCCGATCATCACCGCTTCTGATCTATCGGATGCTGCCGAAAAAGCGGTTGCGGCTTTGCGTTGAACTCCGCTTGTTTGCAATTTAGGTTAGGTATTTTTTTTTAGGAAAATGTGGCTTTGTGTGGTTCTCTGGGCTATGATCTGCCTCATTTCCCAGTGGAGTGTATCTCAGTCTAGCCAAAAACTATATTAATTATTGTAGAAATGTGGTCCTGTGTTCTGGAGTATCGCATTTTTTTTCTCTCCTCGTTGTAGTCAACTTATTGTCTGATTGTTTCATAAAATTTCATTTGTGAATACATTGCTTATGTTCTCTTGTTCGTGTTAGGAGGCACCGAACTCTCTTCAACTCTGATGAAGCTGCTATTTTCAAAATAATATTGTTTGTTACAAATGCTCATGTAGTTGTTCCTTAGGATAGATTAGTATTTGTCATTTTGTTATCGCTGTTAATGATGTTGTTGATTTGTTATAGTTTATAGCTTTTTCATGTGCTACCAAATTCAAAGATAAAGACTCATTTGATTTGTTGAGAATGCTGACCTGTCGTGGGCTTTAAATCCCATGCTTCTCCGTTTCAAGAAAAACAGGAAAGTTGAACATGTACACCTACTTGTCGCATATTGAGGTGTGTTGAGCAGTCGACCAAGATTAGTGAAACCTTTTTTTCGGCCGTTCCCCCTTCGACAGAGGCTTGAGGGTCGAGTTTATATTATATTTTAGAGACTACTCACCCAAACATTTTTTCGTTATACAACAAGTGATTCTAATTCCTATGTGCTTTGACCTAGCTGATCACCGTCAACAAGTTTAGGGTCGTGCACAGTCCACGACAAACGCGACACGACAAAATTGCCGCACTGTTCGCCGCGCGCGAATTTGCGTAAAATGTGCTGCGGGGGCCGCAATTGCGTACGCTGCAACAGATAGGCGGGCGCTCAGCTGTTTTGAGCGCACCCCTGCTAGTTTTTTTTAGTTAGTTTTTAGCTTCTATTTTCCATTTGTTCTAGTTTCTTTTCGTTGTTATTCGATAGCTATAGCCATGCTAGGAAGGATAGGTGTTGTTGTTGTTATTGTTTTTATCTAGTTTAGGTCTAATAAATTGCTACTGTCGCTTGTTCGTTCTTTCGTTTTCGGCGCTGCCGCCTTCAACCGCTCGCTCATCGTCGTCCGCTTCTTCCTCTGCTCACATGGCGGCAGCTGGTAGCGCTTCTCGTTGGGATGGATTGGTGAGCTTCTTTATCGTTGACAAACACGTTAATGAAGAAGCTGCATGTCAGTGCAATTGCAGATTCGACTGTAAAATAGAAATTCGCCTCAGCTACTCATTTTCTGTTCGACCGATCGACACGTCGCGACTGAAACATTGTCATTCAAGGAACATCCAATCAAAGATATTCGAGGAACAACGTGATTCAAGGAACATTTGGAATTAGAGGAAAAACGAAATAATTGAGTGGGTTATTGGGGGAAAAATTCAAAAATTTGCGAAGTTTTTCAAAAAGAAGGTATTAAATACTATTTTTCAGCGAGGAAAAAAGAAAAAAAGGATTGGTGCAAAAGCGCGTTTCTCACACGCAATTCCACACAACCCTGTACGACACGACGCCGCACACGCGGTGTCGTGCTCGTCGCATGCGACAAGTACGGCAACGCAAAATGGCTTCGTATACGACAAGCGCGACACGACAACGCGACACGGGCCGCTATCCCTTAGCATTGTCGTGTCGCGGTTGTCGTGGACTGTGCACGACCCTTTTGTTGGAAATCAATTGTTTCTGAAATTATTCGTATGTTTGAGCCCAGCAGCTCGAGCTCTATTGATTTTTATTCAAAGATCGGTACAACCACAAATCTATAAGAAACCTTGAACCTTCCATCAATCCGGGGCCGGGTACATTGGCACCCGACCGGGCGAGATTTGAGGGGATAATATTTCAAAAAAATTTCAGGTGCATATTTTATATACCGAACGATATAGCAGCTGCACTTCACAATATGTCTCCTTTCACGAATAGTTGACATTTGAGGAGTTATTCAAAAAAAAAAAAACGCTTTGTAGCGCTCCTAAGCGGCTTTTCCGGGAACTGATCAAAGGATAGGTTCGGTACCATGCTTTCACTGCTGAGGGTGACTGGTGGACTGTTTGATTTGCACTAATTTTGTCGAGCGATGGAGGGAACTCTGCATTTTTGGTTCCCTCCCATCCTAACCAATCCTCTATTGTGTTGTGATGTGTAATTATGCCTTCCAATATACCATTATCTGTCCTTATCAATTAGGAACGTTTGAAACTCCTCATCGCTAAGCTTAGCTGTCGTCTTACAGTCCGTTCTATTTGCCGATTTCTTTATCGTTTCTTCCATTACCGTTTTGTTCATTATTTTCCTTCACCGGTTCTAGTGAATATCTCATTTATTTAATGGGTTTTATTTCGCCTTTTTGGGTTACTCGTCGACGTCGTTGCATTGTTAAAGTTTGTAAAGTTTAGTTACCCATGTTTGATTGTATAGCGTTGCAAGGAAGCTCGTTGTCTAAACGTTCTGTGGTGATATTCGTAAGGATAGCGTGGCACGTTTTTTCATAGAGGCGCCATTGGCTGACCAGGTGCATCGGCTCTGAACCAAACCCACAGTCCTATTGGGCTGTGATGTGTGATTATGTCTTCCTGTACATCCCGATATCTTTACTATATTAGGTTGGTGTAAAAGTTCTCGGACATTTGCCACTTCTTGAATTTGAAAAGGATTTCCATCGGTATTTTCGGCTCCAGTCAAAAAATGCTATAGAGAAGAGAAGACCATTGGCACTAACGCTGCCTACTTCAAATGACTCCTTGCTATTGTATTATGAAATGAACTGTTTTGTATCCCAAATGTCCGAAAACTTTCGCACCAACCTACTACAATAAGCGAAACCCAGCTGTTTATTTGGATTGAAGGATGGGTGGATGGATGGATGTCAATTCATTTTTCAAATGACTGGTGGTGATGGCGGTTGGTGGTGGTTTTATCACTGCTTATCGCAGAAATCATTTTGAAAATCACATTATATGATAACGCACTTACCCTTCATTCACCCTATATCGTTTGCCGAGAACAGTCTTATTTCATTTGAGATGGATTGAGCTAAAGTGGGCGGGGTTTAAGTGAGTGAAAGTGAGACAAGTTAGAGAAGTAAGTGAAAACTCGGTGGAGATATTGAAAGTTCGTCAAAATTTATAACACTGTCGGAATTTCAGTTGGTCGAATTATGGCTTAACTCGGCAAGCTGTATAGATTTATTTATTTATTTAACGAAGCTGGAGAACAGACGTTTGGCGGCCGATAGACCGATGAACGGCTGGTGTTCTAATATGTACATCCTGATTGAATAGAACTTTTATTTATTTCGATTCTATACACCTCTTTGTTAAGCTGTCACGCTAGTGATGGCCATGGCCGAAAGGACCACCGCGTCCGCCGCCGGGACCCCGACCGTCTCCTTTTCCTCCTCGGGTGTCGGTACATGTCACCTAAAATTTAAGCGCATTTATACAAAAAAAATTAAAATTTTTGAAGTTAAGCGGTACATGAAATTCCGGCAAAAAGGATACTTCAATGATGAAAAAGAGAGGAGTTTCCAAATGCTCACCACAAACTCATTACGCTTCGTCTCCTTCTCACATCGTTCCCAACCGTCTCGCTTGCTGCAAATCTTATCGCAGACATCGCCGCGGAAGCTTATGGGAACTAAATCGAGCTTCACTAAATTTCATCCGAAGTATTATACCCTATCGAGCAGTAAAATCTTTTTTCTATGGAAACGCTTCAAGAAAATGCCCACCTCGTTCAACTTTTTCTCTTCTTTGAGCCTCAACGGAAAGAAGAGCGACAGCACACAAAAGCTGAAAATCATTAAATTCAATGTCTACTTCTTTGTGTTATTTGAATTCTTTTCAACAGTCCTGAGTTGAATTATTCAGTTCAATTCCATCTAAAAAAGCAGGAGGCGTTTCGCCGCATTTTGTATTTCATTGTGGACCTACCCTGGGGCGAATTTTATTATAGTTAGAGTGGGATTCAGCTGAAATCTCGGCATTTTTTGAGCATTAAATCCTCGTCGAGCAACAAAAAATACTTGTCTCTGCATCCACCCGAGTAAAAATACGAACAACATTATTTGGAGAATTGAAGTTTTTCTCAGATTAAGCGTGAAGCAGAATGAAATTCAAAAGACCCACCAATGCAACGAATGTCTTGTTCATAACGGAAGCGTGATCGATGTTCGTCGGAGGTGACTTTTATAGAAGGTTGTCGTGGGTGCAGCGTCTGCGTTACTATCATTTAACGATGTTTTCCGTCGTCTCGTCGCTTATTTGGTTCAACCTTGCGATGAAACAAAGCGGAAACTCGATCTCAGTGTGATGGTGATCTCTGTTGCCGTTTTGGAACCAAAATGGCCAAGATAGACCTGACTCATTATGTGTTCTGCTGCGAAAAGTTTAACAAATCGAGCGAATTGAATGAATACGATATTTTACGAAATCCTCATAATTTGCGACAAGGGGTTAATTCCAATTCATCTAGACTTCCCTTCACCTAGCTTGCGAGATAATTCTGAAGAAAACGACGCTCATGTTTCTGCTCAAATGTTGGACCCATATTCATGAACAGACGAGCGGTTTCGAAACCCGCCGGCCATGAACCCGCTCCATACCTTTGAGGTCTCCCGAACCTTGCCTCATCGCGAGATGTGATAGACCCGCGATAAACTACGATTAAACCCCGGCGCGCGTTGACGAATCTTGGTTTGCTCGCTGTTCGGGGTATATCTCGGTTTTTATGGGAGGGTTACCAACGATGAATCTGGGCCCTGGTGATGGAAAACGGAAACCGAGCTTGCGCATTGCTCTCATGTGGAGCTTTTTGTTACATGCTATAATATAGGACAGGGCTCCTTTCAGGCTTTGTACAACTGGGTCTTCACGATTTGTTGTAATGCCACTACCAAACTGATCCTTGCTCATTATTTTACAAATCGCAATAGAATTAGGTCATGCGCGTCGAAATAGCAACTTGGCCTTGATTTCGATCCGAAGCTAAATTTGTTGAATCATATTGATAGCGCACTCAGAAATGCTTTTCTTATTTCGGTTGTGTAATAGTTAGCAAAAGAGTGTAGTGGTTAACACACGAGCATCTTATAGACGCGAGACGCGAGTTTGAATCCCGCCTGAACCGCGATCTTTGCGATAAACCTAGCACCAACATTACAACGTTTCCTCTATTATATTGCTGATTTGTAGTGCGAATGTAAGTTATCTGTAGAATTGTAAGCGATTCAATCAGGGTCAAATATAAAGTCACGAACATTCACGCTTTGCTAAAAAAACTCAGTTTCTTTCGGAGTGTTAAGCTCATCCTGGTAATCAGCTTTGGAAACTCGTGGGCCTTCAAACTGCTGAAAGGGCGGGTTTCTAGCGGCTTGATTCTATCGGCACCGCGTATTGTTCGAATGTTTCCAAAATTCAATAGGGCCCATCTACTCCTGACAGTTGCATGCAGTATACCATGTTGGTGGATACGTTCTGCATGTTTTGTCTGCCTGCAGTTACTGGTCTCGATGTTAATGTGAATTTAATGGTTGACAGCATCTGCACTACTAACTCTTTGTACTTTTTCAACACCTGTTTGCAAGATTGTCGTTTGTTTTGTTCGTTACTAATCCTGTTTGATTCGAGCACGCCTTCAGATGGCGTAGAAATAAATAAATAAAAATAAATAAAACAAACTTTATTTGCCAAAGAAGCGTGTAGAAAACAGTGTCATAAAAGCACAGCCCTAACTGGGAATCGACACGCTACTTTTGCAAAGTGAAGTTCGAGTTGCTGCGTTAAGCTGGATCGACGAAGTAGTAGGTTGGTTCATTTGCTCGTTGGTGGTTTACCGTCCCAAAATCGGACCTGGCCTCTTGTCTACACATTTCACCTGAAAATAATTCTCTTGTATTCGTTATTATCTGTGCCCCTGTCACACTTATTGCTTGTTACAATTTCGTCACCGTTTGATTCGAAATGG
Source organism: Nippostrongylus brasiliensis (assembly GCA_030553155.1). NCBI lineage: Eukaryota > Metazoa > Nematoda > Chromadorea > Rhabditida > Heligmosomidae > Nippostrongylus > Nippostrongylus brasiliensis. The sequence continues at coordinate 8,357,766 of CP130735.1, forward strand.
TTGTATCGAGAAAGCTGCAGGGAAAGTTGACTTTTTACGACAATTATGTGATTTATAGTGGATCTCTAATACATGCGCGGAGTTGCAGCTGATATCGCAAACTGGTGAGTTACCTTAGTCGCAACTGGTGGCTTTTTCTTTCAAGCAGACGTGCGCTAGAGTGCTACAGAAGGAACAGTTCGAACAAATCCTCTTCCCAAATCCCCTTCACAACCACATACGATATTTCTATTCTCTGTGAACCTTGCAGAAACGTAGAGAACGCTGCTTTCTACTTGTTAGAGAGTCCTGGAAATTCCTCTGCTTTCTTTCTGATAACTTAGCTAGCTTATTCTGCGAGGGCAACAGATACTTCAGCTATTATTTTGTGATTAATTTACTTCAAGGCTTTCTCGTAAACGTAGTGTATTTCATCTATTATAAGCGAATAATATCAAACCAGTATAAAGTACCGGAATATCGTCAATCTCTCATATGCCAAAGGGTGTTTAGCACGAGAAAAGATACAGAAATCTAGGGGTCACATCATGGTAATTATGTGTTGATAACGAACCTCAATCTGTAAAAGTTTCCTCTCTTTCGTGCAGCTATCCCATCCAGCAATCCGAGGACAGGCTCTGGCGCATAGGTCTCCAGAAGCAGTCAGTGGAACTGCAATAAGTTTATGATTCTTGTGTCATTGTTTTTCAAACATAGACGTCGTCCACGATCTCACATTTCTCGATCTTCTCTCTGCGGGAGGAAACAGCAGTGAACGTCGCCAAAGAAATAACCTATAATAGGTAGGATAGTTGATGTTATATGCTAAAATTAAGTCCGCTTGAATTTTTAAAGTAAGAAAATCGCGTACTCGTGACGTCCTGGTGTCTAACTTTGGATAACTCCTAAATCGATAACAGTGGTTGCAAATTTATTCGTGCCAGCTTAGTTTTTGCTAAGGTTCTTAACTTGCTTTTGCCTTTTTTCGAATTTATTTCATTTAGGGTTTGACATTCCTATGCTATTTATGTGTTTCTTGGCACGTCTTTGGACCTACATAATTGATTAGATCCAATTAAAATTGAATTGAAGCAACTTTATGTTCATTTTATTCATTCATTTACATGTACTTATTTATTTATTTGAGATCCACATCAGAGCAAAAACCAGGTGAAGAAGAAACGAGGAACAATTACAGGTAAGGTTGAAGGTACCACTCATCCCGGTTTGCAGCGTGATTCCAGGGTCCGGATTCATCATTGGTAAACCCCCGATAAACCCGGAGATATAGCCCGAACGACGCCCACCTTTCTCTACTTATCCTGAAATTCCTATGTTAAACGCAACCTCTCATCCACTCTGCCGTCTGGTTCTGGCTGCACCGCGGTATCGGGAACCGCTCGTCTGTTCATGAATCTGGGCCCAGGGTGTGGAAACCTTGGTTGCTATTCCTCATATCAGATCAAGGAATCCTATCATTTTCGGATCACTGGACCTCTGAAGATAATGGACAGTTCGAAATGTAAGGCCGAATAAAATCTTGGTCCATTTACTAACGTCGGCACAGCAGCATTACAGTATAATCCCTTTCACACTTTTCCACTCTCCACTTGTTAACCTAAAGTCCTTCCTTTTCTGAATAATCAGTAGCTGCTGAAGTTCATTTAAACCTTTACCTACCATGAGTTACCGCAGGAGTCCAGCGGAGGTGGAAAACTAGCTCTCCAGTTTTTATAACCTATTCGGTGTTTTCCTAAACCCGACACTAAGATCAATATCCTGATTGCACTCGGTATTTTTTTAGATACAAATAGATATTTTGGGATATAGATCTATTGTGGAAAAAATAGAAAGTCAAGTTGCTCAGTTCTCGAAACGACTCACCAGGAAGAAGACGAATGAGATGTTCATTTTGAAAGACGCTCAAAAATCACTAGCTCGCTCATCCTTTTATATTAACGGCTCTTTTTTAAAAGTGTTCCAAAACTGGCTCTCGTTGCGTTTGTGATGTGTTGAAGGGCATTGTCTTGTGTCTACAAGAACACCTATCATTTCTCATATTCTCCAAGGTTATTCAACTAAAAACCCTCACGATGAAAAAGCAAAAGATTGGCAAAGACGGCATTGAAATCACCGTTCTCATGAGAGAACAGATGAGAGATACGGGTTCACAGCAATATTCAAGGTACGACACTCAGCTGTAAGGTGGTTTTTGTAGAACATCAACTGTCTGGCATCGTCCCAGATGAGAAAGGCTTCGTCAGCTTGCTTTTTGTCTCATCTTCTGTAGCATTTTCAGGTAACATCATACCATTACCGTTGCTATGTCTACTTTTGTGCCAATCATGCCCCCCCCCCGAAAATAAAGTTTAGTCTTTTGCTAAAACTGGTACTCTATTTTTGTTCAATTGCTGTCGAAGCCCAATTAGCGAGATTAGTGAATTCTATTGATTAGAGGATATGCTTGTCTGTTCGTTGTGTTCTCGAGTGGAAGTCAAGGTCCGGTCACACATGCGTCGTGGTAATCGCGCTGTGTACACCTCAACGAGTTTTTTATTCCCATTTCTATTAGAGAGAGTGATCAGTATCAGAAAAAGCACTGAAGATGGGCACCTTCAACAGCGGCCATTCATTAATTTTCTTGAAAGAGTCTGCCTCACTCCGATCACGTGAGTTCTCGAAACAGTCTCATTCTCATTCTTAACACTGTTACATTGGTGAGCGTTTGTACTCCTGTTTAGCGAACAGAAAGATAAAACAGCTAAAGGGCTTATACAGTACCGGACATGCCTTTTGATATTTTCCAGGAAAAGCCGCTTGGAAGCGTTCCAAAGCGGCTTTTTTGAATAACTCCCTCAAATGTCAACTATTCGTGAAAGGAGACATACTATGAAGTGCAGCTGCCCGAGCTATATCGTTTGGTATATAAATTATCCACCCTTGAAATTTTTTTAAAATACTGATTTTTTGCCGATCCCTCAAATCTCGCCTTGTCGGTCCCTCGTATCCGTCGATTGCCTCGTCGTTGGCGGGACAGTCAGAGGGTGCGCGCGGCGAAAGGGGCCATATTTTGCATTTGTACCGATCTTTGAATACCAGTCGATAGAAATCGAACTGCTGAGCTCAAATATATGTATTATATGATATGATTACCTTTACCTTTATGGTAATATATAGGGTTTTTATGATTTGTCATAATCGAATCAGTGTGGCTTTCTTTCCTCAGCAGTATTAACTGTGTACCTCCTGCTCCACTGTATTAACCTATACCGATAGAATTAATCTATACCAAAGACATTGTCTACCTCACTTGTTTTGCGCATTAGCCTCCTTTCGCTAATCTCTATCTACAGTTACTGCTTCTTCTGGGATTCGTATAATGATGAGGTTAAGAGCTGTACGGTAGGATGAGTTCTTCGTTGTTTGAGTTAATTGAGTTGTTTTATTTATTTTAGTTAGGCTATTTGGTTTGCTGTTCAGCTGTGAAGTAGAATGAGTTTGTAGTTGTTTGATTAGTTGAGTTAGGTTTTTTATTGCAGTTCCTTAATGCTAAATGCATATCATATCCATTTCCCGTTTTTTGCTTCGCTGCACCTACATGTTGTCAATTGCTATTGGATTGAATAAGTGAAATGAAATGTATATTTTTACAAACAATTGAGTTTCAACGAAGTTATTGAAAAAAGCCGCTTTGGAACGCTCGGAAGCGTCTTTTTCGAGAAGTGATCAAAAGACATGTCCGGTATTGTACTTGGGTATTATGATGTATAAGGAACATGTGCACAAAGCTAGGCAAGGCCATCTAGGAACTCTTGTTCGCCTATGGTACTTAATTTTTCCAAGGACAACATATACGTAACATAACAGTTTGCTTACCGTGAATATTTGAAAATCACAATCGAGTAGCTCTGAACAGCATCCGTCCTTTTTCCTTCTTTTCCATTATCTTTCTCTCTCCCGCGTTATAACAGAACAATATCGTCGAATGCAAATTCGCGTATGCACGCAAACTCTACACTCGACTAGACTTTCATTAATACGAGTTGTTATTGTTGCTTCGCATGTGGAAAGTTTTTCCTCAACTACCGATTAATGTGTACTGTTCAGATTGTCTCATTTCGGTCTGAATGATACCTCTAGATCTTTCTCTTTCCTTGTGCACTTGACGAGGATACTTGTCTGCAGATCTGTCCTTATATGAGGTGATGGATTCATTAGTGGAATTCAGTACTTCACCAACGCTACAAGAATTTTCTATATCAGTACAATGTCGTGTACATACGTATCCTGTTTGAACTGAATGGACTGTAAATTTGACTTCTTACTTATTATCTCACGTCTACTACGGTAACAGGTCCAACTGTGGGGGCTTCATCTAATTATTTGATCTCATATGTGATCATGCGTTATATTAGGTTATCCGGAAATTAATGCAGGTTTTCAACCTTCAAATTCAAAGCAATATATCTCAACTCAAAGAAAAATTCATCAATCAAAATAAAAGTCTACACAGTCTACACATCTCTGCCAACGAGAAACCGGCTGACTTATTCTTGTAGCGAAACGTTCTGGACTTCTGGACTCGATGAATTCCTTGAAGGCAGTTTCCACTTGCGCTTGATCAGTGAAGCATTTCTCACGCAAGAACTCATCTGGATGCTTGAACCAGAGATAGTCGGTAGGAGACAACTCCGGTGAGTATACTGGATGAGGAAGAATCTCGTAACCGAACTCGTTCAATTTCCGAAGCGTCGATTATGCGATATGTTGCTGTTCGTCGTCGTGCAGCAGAAGTGATCCTCGCCTATTTACCAATGCCGGAATCAGAAGTCGCAATTTCTCGTTCATTTGGTCAATTTGCTGGATGGACTTCTTTGCTGCGATTGTTTCACACTGTGGTAAGAAGCAGTGGTGTATCAATCCTGGAGCATACCTTCAAGCGGTGACCACGATCTTCTTTGGTTGCAACGGTGATTTCGGGAAGTGCTTCGGAGCTTCATAAACGTCCGGTCATTGAGAATTTCGTCTTCGGTTGTCGTAGAAATTTTATTTCTCTTCGCATGTGATAATGCGATAGAAAAAAGGTTCGTTCTTATTGCGAACAAAGAGCGCCGACGACACTTTGAACCGTCGATTTTTTTGTGCTCGTTCCACTCGTGCGGTATCCATTTATCTATTTCTTCGTCTTTCCTATTTTCCTCAGATGCTCGTAAGCGCTTGTTTTGCTCACTCCAAGGTGTTTTGCAAGTTCTACGAGTATTGGCTTCCACCAACTTCTTCAATTCATCGTCGTCAACAGCGGAGTGACGACCTCGACTTTCCTCATCTCCAAGATCGAACTCACCACGACGAAATTTTGGAATCAGCATATCACTGTGGATTTGTTAACGCTTCCTTGGCCAAAAACGTGGGTGTTGTTTCGACTCGTTTCCGCGGCAATCCGACCCAGCCCCAACTCATAGTAGTGAATTTGTCAAAATAGTTGCTTTGACAACTTCATTTCTATCCTACAAAAGCTACGGTGACGGGGTCTGCTTGGAAAAGCAACTACGCTGTGAGATAGGAATAAAAATAAGCTTTGTAACAGTATATAGCAAAGTTATGTTTCAATGTACTGTCTTGAGAAAAGCGCCGCTCTAAAAAGTGAGGGATGGAACATGCATTAATTTCCGGACAACGTAATATTACTTCTCTAGAAAATACAGCACTATTGCGGTCCTATAGCAGTTTTCTATGCACGACGTAACGGTCGATATCAACTTTGATATGGTAAGGGCGGAGCCCTTAGCTCCCTCATTTGCAATAAGTAATCAACTAATGTACTGCCCTAATCATGAAACACAAACTTGAAGATGAGCCAGTATCGAGGCTAAACTGTGCATAGTAAGCTGAAGCCTCATACTAGATGCCTCATGTGTCACAGGTGACTATGTGTTATCTAATTTTTTGATTTCTCCCATGTATACGTTGCTGACCCCATATTATTATTGATTGTATAAACTCGATATGTCTCATTTATTTTTAAGCCTCGCTAATAATGTCTATGAGGCTTAGAAGCTATAACTTCTTCTAGCTCTAGCTCCTTCACCTTCTACACATCTATGTTTTAACGGCAGTTTGCGGTTCTATTTAATGTATTTTCATTCGAGTTGTGAGTATGACCCGCGCTCAGACACCCACTTGTGCATTGTACTATGAATTCAGTATGATTTGCTTATCCGCCTTGTAGAAACCTTTTACTTTTAGTTATCTAGCCGTTTTATTATCATTGTTTGGTTGCTATTCACATAATCCTTTTTGCATTTGGCACTCAATACTTTTTGCATTCAATCCTATTTGCATTTGGTGTAGTCTGTTAGCTACTAACAACTGCACTATAACTGGCGCACCCTTTTACGCCGTAATGAATAGAATAAAAAATGAATAATGGGCCAAGTTTATATTTTTTGAAGTGCGTATGTGTTGATAGACGATTATTTACCCAATTCTAAAGTCAAGTTAAAGGGGGCGAGATGGCCGAGAGGTTAAGAGCCAAGGCTCACGATCTCGATGATCAGGGTTCAATCCCGTCTCAGGCAGAAACCTTTCCCTAGCTCAGAAATAGCTGAAAAGGATGTCGGTACCAGCGTCAGGCCCGGGTGACAGGTCGGCTGATGGAGAAAAACTGTCACAATCAAAAGACGGATCGATGGTCGCATGCAAGGAAGTGGCGCTCAAGAACCTGCGATCGAGTACGATATGACCATCCCACATGGAGTTCTGGACCGAGACAAGATGGCAGTGCGGCACCTCAACAAACGCGGGAGCAGCACCAAGGAGAAAGACGACGGAACGACTATCATGAACGACGTACTTCGTAACTGATCGGGATAAAAACGTTATGTTTGAAGTCAGGCTAAGAAGACCCGCGTGGAAACGGTGGAACTATCGAGGGCTGTGTGTATGACAGTACTGCACGACCCGACCAAATCGAACTCAAATGCACTTATTGTTAGACTCTAACTTGCCGCATGCAGGGTAAAAACTGCAAGGGTCTCATACTCTTCTACTCTGGCAATGCGGTTTCTCAAAGGATGGACCAGACAGAAGGAATTTCCGGCTAAGTATTTGACCACAGTGGCTTTCCTGCGACCTTAGAATCCTTAAGGCTTGGAACGCGATCGATGTATGAACCTAATCCTTCCCTCTGTACTTACGCGCTGGTGAAAACCATAAATGCCGGCATGAAAAATCATGACAGCAGATTCATGTCAAATCATAAATGGATCCCGACACAGTTGCAAAGGGCGAACAAGGGTTCCAACAACGGTTCTCGATATTTTAAAGAAAACAACAGATTATGAGGCAATATGAACGATGAATTTATTGGATGGAACCAGCTTTCTGGTCGTGAATCACCGCTACTGTCCGATGTGACGTAAAAACTCGTGAAAACGCCGAAACCGATTACCGGCTGCCGGCTTTCTGGATCTTCCAGGAAGGATTCTCCAAGGTTTTTCATTCAGAGCCATGTCAATTCGCAGTGAATTTCCGGTTATGTCACCATGAGAACCCGTTTCGGGCGTGTTGCGCGCTTCAGAAGTCCATGCAAGGCTGCGGCCAATTGTTCGTTTGATCACGAACACTTTGAGTGAAGAGTACGAATCAAAATTTGCAACCATGATTATGCTCCCCTTAACACAAACGCAGATGATATTTTGGAAAAGGGAAACGACGAGGAGCGTCGAGGGAGGTAGAGAAAGGAGGCCAGTTGGTACGCGTCGCTTATTTAGTGTATTTCAATAGATTGTATTGTGATTCTGTTTTTTTCTAGTTACATGTGAAACAAACTAGTTAGATAGTGCATGTGTAACACATTTTTGGCCTCGTTGCGTTTTGAGCTGTGACCGCCGATTGATATCGGCCTATCGATATGTTACACCGCAGATGAGAGTAGGCAGCGTAGCCGTCGATCCGGTTCCGTATCAGCACACTGCTGTCCACTTGGGATGCTGGACACATTAGCTAGTTCGCAATGGTCTCTATTTCCTGCACTTTGAAAAGTGTAGAGTGGTACAACGAATAGTGCTGACTAGCTTCTTGAGTAAGGTGTCGGGCATGAGGGTTTAATTAAAAATTGTACTGAAATTGAAATTTCATTATCGACTGCCGTGAAATCTTGGCATGTCGAATATAGTAGTACGTGACAGAATGACTAAAGCCAGATAGCCAAGATGTTACAATAACAAGTAAGAAAAGATTAAATAAAGGAGCAAGTAAAGGACTGCTCGTTTCGTCCTTTAACTTAGACGAGCACAAAAAAACATAAGAGTCTCTGAGGGACTCATCAGTAAGCTGGAGAGGCTCGTAAAAGAAATATGTAAAAAGGAAAACAAAAAAGTAAAAAGATGTGTGAAAGTAAAAAGAAGGAATAGAAACTAACCTTGTATCAAAAATCCGTGCTTCGGCTGACACAAACCAATTTTTTTGCCCAAGTTTGAGGCTCTGACGAAGTTTATTCCGGCTGACGTTTCAGCGAGTTCGCCTTTGTCAGAGCGTTAAACTTGGGTGAAAAATTTGTTTGTGTCAGCCGAAGCACGTTTGATCACCTAAGTTTGAGGATCTGACGAAGGCGGAATTGCCGAAACTCCAGCCGTAATTAACCTATAACATCTTGGCTATTTGGCTTCAGTCAGTTTACACGTACTGTATTGGCATTGGTTGATACACATCCTGGAAAGAAAAGACTGTGCTTCGTATAATAGTCAGGTTCTGATGTACTTGAATCCAGTAGGATGAAGGACTTTGTTGCCCCTGGTGTAGGTCGATCGCTCTGGGTGCGAGTGATCTTATCAATTGTCATTGGCTGTTTGAATAAATAAATAAATAATCCTGGTGACCTTGGCCTAACTGTTCCATTCGATGATGGACCCATTTTGTGTACTACTGATATTTTTAGTGAATTACTCTGGAAAATTAATCGATAGGCGAACCGTGGTGTTCGGGTTACTGTAGTTCTGCTTGCTTACATCTTGTTTGTAGCTGACAATGATTAGCTTAGTTTCGTGACGTTTTTTTACTTTATCGAGATTTTCTCTGGCTCACGAATAGTGCATTTGAATAAATAAATAAATAAATAGATAAATAAAAAGTGACGGCTCATTTCATGGCCATATTTGTCCACGTTCAACAATAATAAACGTAGTATAAGCAGATTGTCATTTTTCTTTTATATATTTATGTGCTTGGAATCCCTTCTCAGATGGAATAGTACGAAAATGCGTTCGTAGGACGAAATCTGCTCTACACTAAGCCAAAATGTTATGTTTTGAACTCTGCTTTACCAACAGATCATGTATTAATACGTTTATTATAGTTGAACGTACGGCGATGCAATGAGAGCCATCACTTTAACTCGCACCCAGAGCGATCAACCCGCACCAGAGGCAACAAAATCCTTCACCCTACTGGATTCAAGTACATTATTTATTTATTTTATTTATCATTACATGAACAAGCCAAGTGCAACGGTGGTATGGTAAATTAAGTCACAGGTAGTCAGCATCAACATTAATTCCATTAACATAATTTTGAACATGAGTTTTCAGTGAACAAGGTTATTGGATTGAGGTGTGTTCAGATGACAGTCTAACAGTTTAGAGAAACATTTTAAATCACTTGGTATGGATAATTTTCTACACAGCTCAACCATATCAGAACCGGCACGAACAGAAAAGGGTGCTATGTGGGTTGGTGGTGCAGTGTGCTGGTCTGTAATATTGCGTCGACTCTATGCTGCTTAACATGTTAAGGTGTGAACAATTCTGAAGAGTTTACATGCCAAACATGTCAAAACCGACCGAGTTGATCGTAAACAATGGCAGATATAACAATGATAACACGTTAAAGTCGACGTAAAGTTGCGGACCACCACCCTGCACCCCCCAAACCACATAGCGCCCAGAAAAGAAATGTTGCCGGAACGTAGTTCTGACTTTTGGTGACAGGATTTTGCGACAACTCCCACTGGTATTGCGACCTCTGGTAAAGAGCTCCTCTCGGCTACAAAGTGATGTAAAGTGAGAGTACATTTATCATGTAAAATTTTATGTAGCATCAACAGATCAGATTTCTTTCTTCTTTCGTGACTAAGATACGATGCACAGTCAGCACGTAATCCATGCAAAATACATGTATAGGAGTATTGGTTAATCGTTGATAATCTATTTCATTTCTTGCGTTTCGGTTTTTTTTCTGTAAGCCGAAACAGTTACTTCTATCTAGCGACAATGTGATCACGGAACTAATGTGCCCGTAATCAACCGGCTAACTGCGAAATGGGGCTCATAAGAAGAAGACACACCATTGCGGTGTAATATTGATGGAAGCCAAATTGCTCTCTTTCGCTACATATTCTTTTTTTCTTTTCCTTCAACGTCGTTTCTACGGATTCTCGCACAGATGTCGATACATCGCCGCCTATGTGGGATAGGAGTTTGACCTAATGCTGCCGCTTACTACATTTCGTAGTTTGAACTGTTTTAGCATTAACTGGTGATTCCGCGTCGTTTATTATCTTTCTTATATGTCTGAACCCGTAGGCTTTATTCTTTGGTGCGATGGTGATACTGTCACCTTGATCGCCTTACATGTGATTATATCGCAGGTCTCGATAAATAAATAAAATGGGAGTCAACGTGAGACCCGGCGAGCTTCAAGATTACTATTTATTGCATATCCTTGTTATAAATCATCCGAAAGTCCGAAAGGAGTTGCTTAGAGAAACACGCGGATGTATCCAGCCGCCGTTCAGCGACATGTCCGACGGTCACCAGGAGAAAAAGGCGCTTCGAAAGCCGTTTGCTAGCCATCAGCTCTACGACAGCAATATCGACACTGAACTGAAGGACGTCGAAGGGAAGCAAGCGAACAGTCTCACTCCGGTGAAAAAGTACGTTTTCGGACAGAGCCACGAGTGAAACAGAGACGTCACAGAAAAACCCCAACGCTGCCTACACTGCACACTATAAAATAAACGCTTTAGTCACTTGGGCGGAACTGAACTTTCCTTCTCTGTTTCTTTCTCCTTAAATCAAGCTATGAATAGGCGGAATATACATTTGGTAAGTGATTTTCGTATGCAATTTCACAATGCACCTTATTGTTCAGTTGATCGTTTGAAAAAACACTTTAGAGCCGTGGCAAATTTCACCTCATAAACTGTCGCTTGGTTATAGATCACAGAATCTCTAATTTGTTTGGATCACCAATGATTTATGGTGACGGGTAGGACGACTCAGTCTTAGCGTCCCGTTAATTTATTTTTGAGACATTTATAACACCGCTAAGAATTTTTGTTTCTTCCTCCCATAGTCCTAAACCGCGCCGTTTCTCTATAAGCTCGATTTTTTCACATACAAGATGTTTTTTCTCAGTGATATCAGTGAGGGTATTCCTTGCATCATATCACCATCGTTTTCGCACTATTCGTACAACATCCTTTTTGTTCTAAAAATTTTTTGCTATTATATTTTTACTCAGTCATTTGCGCCCCGCAACCACTCTATCGTTTTGCACAAAGCAATTCTGTCCCATTGCTGTTATATTTATTTCTCAGTTGTTACGTGCACATGGATGTGCATTACAGCCAGGATCAGAAACGATCTTAGTGTAACCTAACCTCCTCGACTGAGAAGACGAAGCGACAGTATTTTCCAAAAAACTGATCGAAAAGAAACCAAGATAGAGGATTTTAACGGTTTCTCGGTGGTTTCGTTTCGTTCACTTCATTCCTCGTGATTTCTAGAAAGCGCTGCCTTCAGCGAGTTGTTTTATTTCTTCGTTCCTCTTCTTCTGTCGTTCCTTCCGTCGTCTATAACCGTCTTGACAACCAATCTCCATAGGAGACACATTTTTCATATTGTCAATTCTCACCAATACAAAACATGCGAATTCGATGAATAGAGCACAGTTTGGAACCGGTTCAAATAACAGCGCATCATACAAATATTTCCGTATCGCCATCGAAAGTTTTACACCAAAAATATATCGTCTCAAAAACTGCAGCAGCAAATGTCACACTTTGCAAAAGAAGTAGTTTGCTGATTCGACGAAATTCTTGAATTATGAAGAGATGAAAACCGAAGTTCCTACTGACCGCGAATGATCTGTTGCTGACATTGCTTTGGAACGGTTCGATTCTTAATATGCTGCTTTATTTTTTGTTATTTCTATTTTCGTACTACAACTTTTTGCTTGAATCTCTGCTCAAGACGCTGCAGATCACTATGAAATTGTGAAGTTTTAACAACTGCCCCAAGTGCATGTCTGAGAGACTTTGTCACCTTGACTGCCACTAAATTTCGCGTTATAGTAGATCCTCTCCAATTTTGCTCGCGTAATTTCCAAATTCCTTTCTTTCTCATCCGCGATCCCTTTGATTCCTCCTATCAGAGTTCCCAAATTTAGCGTTCCCATGCGGACTATCTACTTTAACGGGGATCGTCCTCCGCCAAGATGCCGATGGCAGCTACTTACGTCGGTGGCAGAAAACTGATAAAAGTACAATATAATCGAATAAACCCTACTTTCGTGAAAGTCACTAGCTTCTTACCTTTTTCCAAAGAGAACATAATCGTTCAGCGTAATTCCCATGACCCTCACGAAGAAAAATAGCTCACTTTCATCACCCATGGCAAACACGACAAACGATCCTAATTTAGATTTCAGATTTGCCTCCTACTCGTGTCCGTGGCTAGTGCAAGAAAGGAGAAAATTGAAAAATGTAAACTTTCAAGTGTTCCTATTAATCCTTTCATCATCTCTCAACAGAAAACTTTTATTTAGTGCCGTTGTCTACAACAGGAGATCTGTGTAAAACTGTATGTCCTCATAGAGATGGGTGGGATACGTGCGAAACAGAACGAAGGGAGAGTGAAATAGAGGTGAGTCTGAAGTTCACCAATTGTGATTTTCTTCGTTTTGCTGGCTGAGCAACGATGAATTGACCTGTTATTCTTCTCATATAACGGCATGTAACCGTGCACAGCTCAGACAACGAAGTATAGTTGTAAAGGAACGTCACACTGTAAAGTGAGAACTCTGATATTCGCGATATGCTGCAGTGGTAGGAGAAACTAGTGAAATCTGTTCAGTCGCGCGATCGATCTCGGCAACGACTAGCGAAGCTTAGGAGGCGGGCAAATTGCTACCAGATTTGTCTGGGAAGATGAAAACGCTAACTTGGTGAAGCGGCTGTTCTCCGCAAGTATAGGGCAAATGCGCATTCACCAAGCGTCTACACATCTGAATGGTTCACGGATACATCGACGATTTCCTAGGGTACCGATCAACGAAGATAACTTTACCGTTTAACCTTACACTACTGTTCAGGTAAAATGCATTGACAGCCGTCCTAGCATAGAAGTACAACTGCCACGGATCACTGGACCGGTCGTCACTCCAGCGCCATCACCTCCCCCGGTGCCACCTACTCCATCACCGCCAACTCACGACTTACCACCAGTAATTGCCGGAGAGCCTAAGGTACCTGAAACGACACCAACTCGAGCTTGAATGATTTTAGGGAATAATTTGTTCTAATAAATGCTTCATGAAGACTCTCGGCATAATGAAGATGTTGGGCATAGTCATAGTCCGCGTTGAACGGACGGTCTCGATGAACCGGATCACCAAAATGCCTGTCACGCGTTAAGTAATAATTTTGAGATGACCACCAGCCTTGACAGTCGTTCAGCAAAATCACACAACTTAGCACTTCTTTATTTGTGTGATACTTCAAATTTGGGTGATTAAACCTGTGGGGCACTCGAATGTGCTTGCCCCAACTTTCTGTTCTTACCTGTAACAAGTAGAGCGATGTGAGGAAATTTGAAAAGTCGAATGATCGAAACAGGAAGAAAATGGAAGTAGAAAGTTTATAAGATGAACTTGTTTCGCCTCTTAACCCTAGGCAGGCATAAGGAGAGACAGGACACTCCTCGAGGCTCATGAGTAGGGAAGGAGTGTGTAGCACCTCTGGTTTGGGGGGGGTATATATTATATACGACTGAGAGATCAAAGATATGGCAGAAGTGAGATCAAATGAGGAGTCAAGGTAGATAGAATAGGGCATTAGAGGAAAGGACGGTGAAGAAGAAAGAAGAGGAAGCAGGCTAAGACTATACGTTGGTGAGTAGTTCGCGTACAAATTTTTTAATGTTTTTGGTAGGTAGAAATTCATAATATTTGTATATAATGCACTCATTTTTAATAGGGCTAGAAGCAATAGCTTTATGAAGTATGTTATTATCATAGCCTAATGATTTTAAATTATCGCAGAGGAGATTGACATTATTAATGAAATCATTATATTTGCTGCATTTTTTAGCAATCCTAAGTACTTCACTGTAAATTATGGCTTTTTTTAACGGCGAAACTGATATTGCTGCTGTAGTGGGAAAACCTAGTGACTTTAAATTCAAAGTGATCTGTCTTGTTGTACAAATTAGTGATTATGTTATTATTTTCTATATAAACAGAGTAGTCCAAGAAATTACTAACATAATTACTAATATGAGTTTTTTCAGTTTTTAAGAAATTCATATAGGTACTTGATAGTATGTTTTCAATATATTTGTCGTTTTGATTATGTATAATTAGTAAATCATCCATATATCTGAACGGGTGGAATTCTATTCTGTATTTCTTGGTAGACATTGAGAACTGATATTCAAAAAATGCTAATGTAAGGTCAGCAAGTAAAGGGATTGCATTCCCTCCTTGAGGAACACCTAAGAATTGCTTGAAAATTTTACTACCCATTTTACAGAAATTGTTACTGGGAAGTAATTCAATAATATATATTATATCGTTGATAGTATAGCTCTTATAATCAGGATTGGCGGGAGGAGAATCAGAGTAAAAACATTTTTTGTATCCCGTAACGAAATATTTTTTATTAGTTTTTAAAGCAAATTTTTAGAATTTGGCTGGTGTTTTTAATAATAATATTGTGAGGTATGCTAGTGAACATTTCGATGAAATCAGCTGAATATAGACAAAGGGCTAGAGACAGAAAGGGCTCATCGGAAAACCAATAGAGAGCCGAGAGAAGACAAACTGCTGCTGCTCAAATTGGGGCCATATTATGCGGACAATAATAAAAACATCGAGAGGATTAGATGCGGAAACTAAGAACATAAACAATAATGTAACAAATTCAAGGAGCCAGCAGTATTGAGGCAGACGATAAGGAAATGACCGACCCCTCCTCTGCAACACGTCAAGGTGCTCCCTTTCGACTACGGTGTCGGTCGTGTCGGGACCCACGTCGTCATCGTGCTGCCCGGGAATGTGGTTGAAGCAGGAGCGATAGAGCGAATCTCCGCAAAATGGGAGCCCATTTTGCGCAGATTTGCTCAATCGTTCGCCCGACCGCGGACCAGTCACATTCTCGATTATTCGTAATGCGCCTCCAAAATACGTCGTCTGCGTCTTCATCCAGCGACCTGAAATTCTTAATCAGTGGTGAACCTCAACCTAAATGGCGCTTCAGATTTGCTTCCCCCTTTCGTGCTCTTGGGTCTTCTGCTTATTCGGTTGCGGCTGTTGACTATCCTTTCGACGGTTGATGGTGAACGCTTGGCATGACCTGTGGCTGCGTGCTATAACAGCGAGGTTTTGGACTTAAACATGGGTGCGTTGCATACTGAAATGCCCTTGCCCACGGTTTGTGCGAAAATACATATGTTGTCAAACGTGGCGGGGTACTCGAAATTTGTTGGCTTTGTGCCGTTTCAGAACGCATAAGGGCTGAGTTGCCGTGTATCCATGGGTCGCCCTTGTAATCGTTTCCAATTTTGGGTACTTGTAAACTATCGGGAATCAGTTCGCCGCGCCGTCGCGTGCGGCCGTCGCGCTTGACGTGGCGTGAATTCATTTCATGCGGTGCTATTCTCCAAATTGGTTGCACCACTGTGGGGTAGGCTGAAGACGTCCATTAGAACAACCAACTCAATGAGCAACAGCGAACAAAATGGCTCGGAGCGCGACAAGGACGCGCGACGGCGCGGCGAACTGATTCCCGATAGTTTACAAGTACCCAATTTTGACTATCGTGACCAATTCGCTCACTGCCGTGAAGAAAGCCATTAATCCTCGACGGGCAATTTCACCTGCTATTTTAATTATTTTTGTATATTTTCTTGTCCCTTCTCCTGGGTGTCTTATACACGGCCGCGTATCGAGACCCACTTGAATTTCATTCTTCCTCCAGTGCCCGGATGCCAGTCATCAGCTCTTAGTTGAGTGAATGAGTCTTTCATCTGACGGGGTTGTGTCATCGATTCAGGACAGCCCTTCTGGTCCTGGTCCTCATTGAATGTGAGCAAAAACCATGCGTAAACTGTTCGCGTCGACCAGGTATGCACCAACGAGTGCAGGTTGGAAGAGCCTTTGAATATTCCTGGATTATCATGAGTGCACTGTGCCTTTTAACGATGGTCAAGACATAGCCGCCTTTTCGTGGATTTGGAAGGACGTGATGTCCCGTCTGTCAGTGGGACGACTTAGCGGCGAGGATCAAGGTGAGAGCCACATTTGCATACTGCTGAATAGATGGGTCCATTTGCGTTGAGTTTTCAATTATTTCCAACATCTTGCCCGCTCAACATCTGTTGCTGACAAGTAAACCACTTCACCATCCAAATACACCTCATTCCATGTGGCTTCGTTATAAATGACAATCTTGTCCTTCATCTCATCATCGGTCATTCTTTCGTAATCTAATGGGAACAGCGTAGTGGGCCAGTGACGTGGAAGCAGCAAATAGGTTTACGTATAGGTCGACGAGCTGCTCCGATGTTGTTGAACTCTAGGTTGATCGGAACTATGATGTAACATGTAGCGGGGCACGAGCAGAAGCCACCAAGCCGGATGCAATGCGAAACCCCGAGCAAATAGTTGCTGTAACAGTTTTCCCTGAGTCCGAATGAAGTGTTTCGACGATGTTCTTAAATACATAAATGCGCAGGGCGTCAACAATCTCTGGTTCCTTTGTAACTGATGCCATACCTGCTACCAATGTACCATTTATCCAGATGAATGAATCGAGGACTTCCTCAAACAGAGTTGTGCAAATTCCTGTTTGTGGACGGCGGCAGTTGAATCACAGACATCTTCACTCAAACTTGGTCAATTACAATGCTTCAAACTTACCACCAAAACTTATCACCAAAATGCCTGCCACGCGTTAAACAATAATTCTAAGATAACCACCGGCCTTGACCATCGTTCAGCAAAGTCACACTACTCAGCACTTCTTTATTAATGCGATACCTCAACCTTGGGTAATGAAACCTATGACCAAAGAGTATACGGCAGAAACGATTACGAAGCTAAATAGGAGAGATCCAAGCAGATGAAATAGAGGATGAATGTGATGCTGCCAGAGAGATAAGTGAATAGACAGATAACTGCTAACCAAACACATGCGAGTAAACAAGTGACCTACAGAAGAGGCTGACCGAGTAAAACAAGTACACTTCATAAAGGAGTGAAGAATATAGACCGCCTGAAGAGGTATGAGATCAACCTAGTGCTCCCAGCGATCTGCTATTTATACAATACCGCTCATAACTTCTGTCCCAAAACGCGTGAAACACGCGGTTGCACGCGTTTTAGCGTGGAAATCGTTCTCAGTGAACTTTGGGCAAATTTAAAAACACCATTCGATTCGTCTTCTGATGCTGAGCTCAAATATTCCCTTGCATTTACTCCAGCTGTAGTAGGTGACCTAGTTATGGGCGGTTTTCTCCGGAGCCCTGCTAATTGTTTTACGACCACCCGAACCTTGCCACTGGAGTGTCCTAGGGACACCATGCTTACAGGAGATTGCAAACTGTGGAAATTCCAAATTTTTTCATCAGATTTGACTTCAGCACGTCACTGTCATCATTTTGATGCTAAACATGTCCTCAACAGGAACTCCACTGGAACTTTTCAGACCATCGTTCAGCAAAGTCACACTACTCAGCACTTCTTTATTAATGCGATACCTCAACCTTGGGTAATGAAACCTATGACCAAAGAGTATACGGCAGAAACGATTACGAAGCTAAATAGGAGAGATCCAAGCAGATGAAATAGAGGATGAATGTGATGCTGCCAGAGAGATAAGTGAATAGACAGATAACTGCTAACCAAACACATGCGAGTAAACAAGTGACCTACAGAAGAGGCTGACCGAGTAAAACAAGTACACTTCATAAAGGAGTGAAGAATATAGACCGCCTGAAGAGGTATGAGATCAACCTAGTGCTCCCAGCGATCTGCTATTTATACAATACCGCTCATAACTTCTGTCCCAAAACGCGTGAAACACGCGGTTGCACGCGTTTTAGCGTGGAAATCGTTCTCAGTGAACTTTGGAACAAATTTAAAAACACCATTCGATTCGTCTTCTGATGCTGAACTCCAAACTGTGGGATTTGATTCAGCAACTGTCATCATTTTGATGCTAAACATGTCCTCAACAGGAACTCCACTGGAACTTTTCACTCGATAAAAGAATTGGAATTTTCCTATTTTTGAAGACACTTTCTAAGATCACTTCTCCAGATAGAACACAAAAACTTAGTTTTTCTCAGTGAATGAGGGCTGTCCTACTCAAATCCGAAGAAAAATCAAACGACACTCAAAGTTTTGTGGAGATTTGCTGCCTCAAACTTCACAATACATCACATTCCCGCCTCTGCTATGTGGTTTTCCTCATTTCTAGCGAGCTGTAGTGGGAACGCGGAGAAAGGCGAAGGTGTAATTCTTTTGATACCAGCAGAAGGCATTACTGCCTTCATCTGTAGCCTGACGAAAAGAAATTTAAGACCCCGCGTTTCGTGTAATTCGTGGTCCATTTTGAAGCAAAATTCACATATGATTGTTCAATCCTTTATTTCATCTCAACGAGGGTTTATATCAAATTTCACTTTTACAGCGCTAACCAGCGCAAAACCGTGAATCCGACGGTGTGTGGCTTTCGCATTTTTGTTGAATTTAATTTTTCATGCCTGTATAGCTGTTCATGTGGTGGGCGCGACTCGAACTCTAGCCATCATGCTCGCCAGTCAGCGGTGGGCCGATGATCGGTGAACCCGACCTCCAACGACACCGCTGCAATATCCAGTGGGGGTAATTAGCACCTGATGCGACTGAGAGGCCCCTTCCTTCCCTTGGAGTCCTCTGACGTCCATTAATGGCTGTCGTAAACCAGAAGCAATTTCTTATAGATCTCACCTACAGCGATTGAAAAAAAAAATGAAAATGGAATCCCAAACGACATATACCGAAGGAGAATGACATTGTCATTGAATGACGAAAATTTTTGAAATTATTTCTTTCTGAAAGTTAAAGCTGGAGCTGTCCAAAATAAAGGTTATAAAATTGGTATTCCCTGGTTAATTCAGATAGAAGGTACGCTGTTTAGGGGAATCGAGAAATTGCCTAAGAATTATAAACGTGCCTCATGTAGCTGAGTTCTTGTAGCTGAGTTAATTTGGGGACGAATTACACGAAATGCGTGATACTAGAATTTACTTCATCAGATCGTAGTCAAACAATGTGCGCTATTCTGCCAAAATATTTAGAAATCATACCTCTGCCTAAGTCTGTGTTCACACTACAGCTCGTCAAAAATGGCTAAAATCGTGCATCGCACGTAAAGATGTTACGTATCGTTCAGATTCAGGCTGAAAATCTCAGTAACACTCTGTACTTTGTCCAAATTGGCTCTGGATCAGGATAAAGCAACTATCATTCAATGATAAAAGCTCAGTCTTTCTGTTCTATTTGGAAAAATGATCTTGGAAAGTGTCTTTAAAGTTAGGAAAATTCCATTTTTTGTATCGGGTGAAAAGTTCCAGTGGAGTTTCTGTTGAGGACATGTTTGGTATCAAAGTGATGAGAATGACGTACTGAAGTCAAATCTAATGAGAAAATCTAGAATTTCTACAATTTACTATCTCCTGTAGGCAAGGTATCCCTAGGACACTCCAGTGGCAAGGTTCGGGTGGTCGTAAAACAATTAGCAGGGCTCCGGAGAAAACCGCCCATAACTAGGTCACCTACTACAGCTGGAGTAAATGCAAGGGAATATTTGAGCTCAGCATCAGAAGACGATTCGAATGGTGTTTTTAAATTTGCCCAAAGTTCACTGAGAACGATTTCCACGCTAAAACGCGTGCAACCGCGTGTTTCACGCGTTTTGGGACAGAAGTTATGAGCGGTATTGTACACAACTTTATACGCCTCTAATCCGGCCTGTGCCGGTGGGACGAGCACTCGAATGTATTCGCCCCAACTTCCAGTGCTTCACTATGTGTTACCTGTAACAATAGGGGCGATGTGAGGGTAGACAGAAAAGGTTCCATAGCAAACCAAAGGAGAATCGAGAGAAGACAAAGTGCTGCGGCCAGAGTTAGGGCCAGATTAAGTTGACAATAACGAAAAACATCAAAAGAATTAGATTCGAAAGCTAACAACATAAGCAATAATGTAAACAAATTCAATGGGCCAGCAGCATACACTGCTGGCTCATTGAGGCAGACGATTACGAATTGACCTACCCCTCCTCTGCACACGTCGAGGTGCTCCCCTTTGGCTACGGTGTCGATCGTGTCGGGACCCACGTCGCCATTGGGCTGCCCTGGAATGTGGTTGGAGCACGTTATCCGCCTACACCAAATGCTAGTAAAGGGAAGTTGGCTTTGCCCACAAGCGTAGTGATATAAAATGTGCGAACAGCGAACGAAATATGTATAGAAACAGCCAAAATGGAGAACATTTAAATATATGCAGATATGAATGAAACTCATTCCTGAGTAGGGCTCGCTTTAGTGAGCAGGAAGGCATGATTAGAGACAGAGATGCTTCGTAGATAAATGCTCAGACAATTGCGGGTCTTCGGTAGCTCTTCTTAGTTGAAGTGTCTACACGAAAGCATAACTGAGTTTTTCATTCACCACATGGATTTCCTGTTATTTTTGCTACCACTTAACCGCGAATGACGTTGCTCCTATAATTTGAGCTACTGTTACCTTCACGGTCGCTCGACCGAACCCCGCAAGGGGTAACTAGGCCTTTCAACCCACGGCGTCAGTCAGTTTGGTACCAGAACTGTCTGCTATGGTAAAGACACTGACTTCTTACACGAAACTATTCCGCTATTTGCCGCTTTTGTTAAGCGGTTTATAGACGAGAACTAGTTGATCGACTTATATATTTGGAGATGCTAGGTTATTCGCAAGACACTGACATCGGACGGGAATTGAACCCGCGTCTTTCTGTTTCCGGCAGACTGCACTGCGAATAACCTAGCATCTCCAAATGTATAAGTCAATCAACACTGACTTCTGACCTGCAACTCATTGTGTTGGCCAAATACGCATTTATCATGTCTCTACGATTGTGAGTGGAACACGAATGTGGCTTAGGGGACTGATCACCGTCACCGCCTTCCCCTCATTCCTGATCTGAGAAATTTCACGTGTTCTCCACTTCGGAGGTTTGGCGCCGTGCACTCAATAAATATAGATGCGACAGCTGAATACGGGCAAACTTCAATTTAAATCTGCTGCCGTACCGTAACTTCCTCAGAGGTCCCGATTGGTATAGTGTAGGTAAAAGTCCTCTATTCCATGATCGACTGTCGTTGAATATTGGCATTTCGAATAAAGGAGTAAGTGGTAGGTTGACTGAAGCCAAATAGCCAAGATGTTACAAGTTTATTTCGACTGTTTCGGCGAGTCTGCCTTCTTCAGAGCCTGGGAGAGAAAAGAGGAATTTGAGCATTCACTCGTATGAGGACCAATTTCAAGTTTCAGCAGCGAATCAGAAGGCTCTGGGAGAGAAAGACGAATCGCGGATAGGGCAACACAACCAGACCTGGGCAAGTAAAACACCAATGCAAACCACAAGTTACCGGCAATACATACGGTAATTTGCCCACCCTAACGAGCCTCTGGCCGGCTGTTCCTCGGGTCAAGCCTGCAGAGATCAGCGAATGCTGCTCTTTCTTGCCTAGCGGCTCCTGGTTGGCTGCTGAAACTTAAAATTGTTGTTGCAAGAGTGATCTCTCGACTTCCTCTTTTCTCTTCCAGGCTCTCAAGAAGGCGGACTCGGCGAAACGTCGCCTGAAAAATCCTCTAGTTTGTAGTGATACCCTCATAACTGTCTAAATGGCTCCTACTAGTGCGGAGTACAACGGAAAAGCCGCAATCGTCAAAGACGTTTCGCTAGACGCACGGAAATCATTCGATTCTTCGGATACTCGAAATCGACGGTTTACGATGTTATTGCGAGGTACAATCCGAAGAGGATTCTTCAACTCTGGCGAGGAGAACTCATTCGCGAGAACGTGGTTCAAGACCCGCAGAAGTCGTGGAACGGGCTCAGGAGCTGATATGGAGAACCCGGGACAATCGCTAAGGAAGTTGGCGACAGCGTTGGGTGTTAGCCAAAGTTCAATGACTGCAGTAGAACACTGGATAGTGACTGTATCTTCAGGAAGGTCATATATCTTCCTGACCAGCTCACATGAGCCATTTGGTTCAAAAGTGGCTGTTCGATAATTCGGACATGTTTTGGTCAAAATAGCCCAATAATAGGTGTTGTGGCCTCCGAATAGCCCGGATTTGAACCCCAGTGGCTACTACCTTTGAAGCGTTGTTGAGAGGGTTGCTCTGCAAACTACCATTAAAGCAGCATTCGCAAATTTAGACCGAGCTTCTTTGAGGAGCGCTTACGAGCGCTTCAGGTTGAGGATGTAGGCGATTATTGCTGCTGACGGACGCTACATTGAGTGCTTGCAATCGCAATGACCCCTCTACTAATGTGTAAAAGGATTCTGGATTTGAATTATATTCTGTGTTTGTAAGGCTGTTTGAAAAATAGAGTCGCGCTTGTCCGGATTTAGCTGGCGCACCCTGTACTCTCAAACGTCACCTACATTAACGGTCCCGACTAGTCCTTGAGTAAAATGTTGTGCCGAAGCGAACGGCTTCTATATTAACGTACGCGATGGAGTCAGCCTGTGAGGGGCGAATGGCAATTATCCGGTCCTCGACACCGTACCTCGAAAGTGGGCGGCGTTTTCCGGTTGGGGTGCGGTGATTTTCCCGTCCCTCCACTCGCCCGCAGTTCTATGTCGACTCCATGTTTTTGTTCGCCCTTAAATCCTTCATAATCCTTCATTAGGACTGGCATAGCTTCACTTTTTTGATAAATGGCGTATTTAACTTCCGGATAGTTGAACACCGCATCAAAAGTCATTCAAATAGTACTCGTTCAATCCAACCCGTTAGTAAGTTGGTTGATCGCTGAATTCTTTACCTAACAACTTCCAAAGGCAGAAGAATTGAGTTGTACGACTGCTTTCACACCGAGCTTCCACTGCCGAGTTTTAAAGTACTTGGGCATGAGCTGCTATTAGTATTGCTTACCCAATGTTATTACCAAGGCCTGGATTCATGAACGAATCATGGGGAGGATATGGATATAAAGGTACCCAGGTGCCAACCGATCATAGCGAGCTTAATAAACCCGTTGATTACTATCTACTAGCGTTCCGCGATTCAAGCTTTCTGGAGACCTTTGCGTCGGATTTTCCAAGGGTAGGGTGATAATTTTACCTCGAACATACCATGGAATATGCCTCACGAGGATGACGAATAGTGATCCCAAGTTAATCGGGTCCCATCCAAGGGTAATCAGTGGATTTATCAATGAATATAGGCCATGCTTCACGGCGTCCTATGGTTTAGCATTGGCTGCTATCAATTTTCGTAAGCCACTTAGCCAACCTAAAAACCATCAGCTTTTTACGGTGTCCTTTTCGAGAATAGATATCTTCCACTTTATAGCTAGTCTTTTAATTCTTCTGCTCGTTCGCTTGTATGCAAAAAATGTTCTTCTTTGTTGGTCTTCAGGAATTAGTTTCCTTTAAGGTATAAGAAATAGTGTTTAGATTCCAAAAAGAAGCACCTGTCTCTGTTTCGAACGGCAGAAATGGATTCCTTGCTGCCGTTCATGCTCTTCTCTCTAGCGACCGGATGCGCTCCGCCGGGATTCGTTCAGAGCAATGATCCAGGTAATTTAATTAGTCCCAATTAAGATGTGATATAGAGGAACGTTATTAGCCTTTTTTTGCACAATCATGTACTTCGGGACAACGTTTTGGTCTTTATTCCCTTTCGACTGGAAGCACACCATTTTCATCGAAAACCGCTCAATAAAAATTTCATCCCTCTCTCTCTGCTATGAAAGCTACTCCTGATTGCCCTCTCTTCTATCCTTTTACTTTCCACTTTGTTCCCTTCTTAATCCTTCTCTTGAATGCTCTTCAGCACATTCCAAAATGTTTAACCAAGCTCTATCCTGAAATTGTTTCCTGTTCAAGTTACATTTACCAAAGATAATTATTGATAATCATGATGCTCTTTTGAATCGCTTTTGAAAGCAACGTCCGCTGGAAAAAAGTAGACGATTAGCGCAGATGAAGGAGGTGAAGAAAACTAAATACAAGAGCGAGTAAAATCTGCACGTGGAGAAAGTCTCTTTTCCAAAAGTGCCCTTTATCGCATTTTTCATTTACCGGTGCTCATATTTGTTATTATTTGTATAATAAAACCTCCAACTGTATGCTCCTACGAAATGGACAACTGGCCTCAAAATTTTCACTTCAACTACCACTTTCATCGTGGTCATCGTCAATTCCGAGAGCAATTATCTGCCAGCGCAGGAAAGGGTAATTATTCGGTTTGCTTTGCAGGTATGGTGGGGGCGCGATGCTCGGATCTCATTCTTTATCCGGTTTCTGCAGTCGATCAGAGTGATCAATACAGGTATTCATTGCTCGGAGTGATTAAATTGTCGGAGATTGATATATGACATAGAAATCGCTTGTACTTCGAATGCAATCTCTTCCTTTTTTGTCAATTCAACACTTTCATTCTCCACACAATTTCGGTGCGCATTCATCGACATTCCAAAGCTTAGCTTTACTTTATTGAGACGTGGACGTTACGTTCCATATAAAAATAAACAAATATCACTCGAACAACTATCAGTAGGGTACTAAAAAGGCGATGAATAAATATCCGATATAACAACAAATAGTCCATTTTGTCATCCGATGTTTTGGAGAAACTTTGTCAAGCCAAGAAAACTAATAGAATTTCAGTGTTAATCTGTACTTCCAATTTAACAGTGTGGTGCTGCAGGTTCGACTATAGCGACGTGAGCTTCGGCAACACCCACGCGCAAGGTGCTACGGTAGCGATCACCTGCACCACTGGCGGTCAGCCAGCTACCGTAGAAGGATACGATCAGGCGAGTAGTGTATCTTTCAAAAAGCGCACAGCTTCTTGTTCGAATTGTGCGCCAAAACTTATTAAGATATTAGCGATAGGTAAGCAAAAATGTCCTGTGTTCTTAGCGAATCCGAAAGATGGGCCATTTTCTTTTCTCTCTATGCTGATGCTAAATAACACACACATGAATATCGAGATTTTCATGATTCCACTACACTTTTTTCACCGATGGTTAGAGTACGCTCTTATGATTACGGCCATGTGTTTTTTTTATTCAATACGAAAAACTCTGAAGGGATCTATGGCGAGTGAACGATAAAAACGATTCTTGAGCGTTTAAATCGCGTTTTGGCGGAAAAATGCAGACGGTTCTGTATTATAGTTATCCTCGCGGTAAGAGGTGTCACTTCTACTCGCACGGTCGTGTGATCAGTCCCGCTAATGAGGCTTTCTATCACTTCGGGTCGGTTTAATTGATATCATACTTTGGGATGGTGAAAACACTAATACAATAAAATCCAGTAAAATTCTCGAAAACTGCGTCGCTGTCAAAAATGTCAACTCCTCTTCACTGAATAATGGGGCGTCTAATTTCTAATTTTAGTGGCCTGATTAGGCTCTACTTTATAAATCTGTTTTTTCTCGGGTGTCCCTATATTTTCTGGACAGTGGTTCTGACGCACTGATTGCAAAAATCGTCCTCAAAACCTTCTTCATTCAAATTAGAAGCTGAAATCGCTTAGTCCCATGTTTTTTGCCGTGCTGAATTTGCTATTGAATAATAATAATTTTAGGAAATTTTAAATAATAAATAGAATAAAATAATAGTTAGAAAAATAAAGAAAATAATAGAAAAAATAATAATAGTATGGGTTTCGAATCAAATAGTTTCAAAGCTAGAAATTATAGTGTGTCTCTATCCTTTCTGGAGGCAGTGTATGAACGGCGGTTGCCTTCCGCAACTTATTCTATAGGCAAAATACTCATTCGCTAAATCTATCCCATTCCATGGCTCTGAATGGGAAGTGAATTCGTGGTGCGTCCAAAGGTTCTGAATAGGCGACGAATCCATGGGGTATTATATAAAGTCCGTCTGAGCCTCGACAAAACCTTAGTGGCCACAAATCTTTTGTACTATTTTCGGAGCTCGTAAAACCACCTCAGCACAGGAATAGTCACCCGGTGCCAGTCGTAGAAAAATCATCTCGAGCGGTTTGATGCTGCGAAAAAAACCGGCGTTTCCTTGGTTGCGCGCCGTCACCTACGTGAACCCGTTAGCGGTTTCTGGCGAGCAGGTGTTCCTAGGCCTCTTTTATGATTATGGAATAATTTATGGGGAACGGCTTCAATATGCTAGAAGGCATAATTATGAGAAAAAAACCTTTTGGACATTTTGAATGGAATTGGGATTCTTCTCGAATACAGGTGAAAAACCCATTTAGAATAGAGCGGTATTATAGGCTAGGCTGCTGATTTCCATTGACGACATCCCAAGCCATAACATTGGTAGTATTATATTCCCCTGAACGCTGAAGGAAAAGTAATCAGTCCCCTAAGGGCATTCGTGTTCCATTCTGATCGCAGAGGAATTCCGAAGGTTCGTGAATCGAGGATCGATGCGGGTAGCAGTAGCCGCTCTTAACACTTCGCCACGTGTGATTAACAGAAAGTGAAAAGTAAAACATGTAAGGATGCCAGCGTTGGTCAGTCCCCTAAGGACGCGCCACGCATTCCTGTTCTATTCAGTATCGTAGAGTCATGGTGAATCCGTATTTGGCCTATACAATGACTAGCGGGGGCCAGCCGCTATACCAAGTCAGTGTTTTAACCATCCCAGAAAAGTCTGCTACCAATTTACCGACCCCGGAGGGATGGAAGGATTGGTTGGCCCGGGCGAGGATCGATCGACCGTACGGGTGTCAGTAGCGCCTCTTACCACTGCACCACGCGCGCCTTTTCAGCAGAAAATGTACTGAATAAACGATTCCAGCAGCGAACGTCCATCTCCGCTGCACCGAGTCTTCTGGCCACCTGCACCAACGTCGGTGGTAGTCAGTACACGTGGACGATACTCGGTCGAATATTGCAATTTGTGGATTGTCGATTCTAATCGATACATCGATCAACTGCCGACATAATATTTTGCGTGTGTTTAACTCTGTGTTGATCCTTCAAGCCATGATTTGGGGGCCCGTGTACCACATTGAATTCTTCCCATCTCTTCTCAACAATTGAGTTGACATATTCTGCTCTGTTCCGATCCTTGCAATTGTTTTAGAAATGCTGAAATCTCAGCATTTTTTTAGTCCAGTGTGTCTCCCTTTTAAACGCTTAGAGACACATTTCCACTTTTTCAGATTTTTTCTCATTTTGGAAAGCTTACCTGTATTCAGCAACAATCAGTAGTTGGAATTGAAATTGCAGAACATTCTGCCTCAGAGGTGTAATGTCTGACTCGGAAACCGAGCTATCACCCTAGACAAACCACTGTCCTTGCTGCTTTGCTGCCAAGTATGAACTCTCCTATGATTGAACTGCTGAGCAGGATGCTGAGTGCTGAAGTGATGCAGTGGTTTCTGTAAATTGATACTGATCCTAGATCGCTGATAATTAAAGCCTCTGGGTGTTATGTGCGGCAATTTCATCTCAACCCTTAGGGCTCGTTTAGACGCCGCGCGGCGAAAATGCAAAATCGACGCGCAATCAATAATTGATGTCATTGATCGAATTTGCTCCTTCGCGTAAGTGGCGCAGACCGGTGGCGCCGCGTCTAAGCAAAAAAATTAGGCATATAATCACATAGGGAAGAAATTAAACAAAAAAGTGAATTTCGTCAAAATGTCCTTTGATAAGGAATAACAGCCTTCTAATAAAACCCGAACGGCCAGTAAGTTTGCCTATATGAGGCGCCACCGGGCTGCGCCACTAATGCAATGGAGCAAATTCGATCAAGGACGTCAATCATTGATTGCGCTTCAATTTTGCATTGCAGCGTCAAAGCGAGCCCTTAGGGGAACTGTAGGAACACTCTTTGCATAATGGCGCAACTATTCAGCAACTTGAACATTATAACATTATAGCTGCAGTGTATCTCGGGCCAATCTTATGTATGACTGTATCATGTGACTCTATGTACATCTACTTCATCTGTCGAATAGGCTCGTCCCTTCCCCTCCCCTGTGTTAAAATTCATTTAGAAGCTCACCGCACCGCATGGTGAAGTTCGAAACAAGGCAACTGCGAATTTCATAACTTACAAATTGTTATTTCTTGAAAATTTCTAAGAAATTCCAGGAATTGCAAACCAAGAAATTGGTTTTGTCCGTCACTTGTCTCATTTTTATTGAATGCACATCCCAATCTGACTCATTCATTTGTATTAAGCTTTAAAAGAGCCCGTGACCCAAACTTGCCACAGTCCACCCTATTCTATTGTGGTGAAGAATTGACTCCTATAGTCCACACACCTTGTCGCATTTCCTTGTTCATGAACGTAGCTGATGATGTATGTATGTTGTACTGCCAGTGCTTCATGTGACCTGTACATTTGTAATAACTGCAAATGTAGAAAGTATAAAGATGATTGCGCGTTGTCAAATTTATCCCAAGTCTTCTTATCAGGTTTCCAACGGAGGCGGCTACCTCCATTTCATTTAGAATTGCAATTTTATAGTTTCTTCCAGAGCGGATGTCGCTCATAGCCTCTGATCCTCTGATACCGTCCCCTAAAAAATGAAGCTGAAAATTCTACAGCTTTGAAGCAACCACCTTTCATTATCATCGCCCTACCCGACGAAGTTGCTTTCAAAATTACGACGCCATAAACCAAAACCGAAGCCGACGCATATGGGCCAATGTGACATTGAAATTTTCAGTCTCTACATATGACATCAATTTCGGCCAATTTTCAGTCGATACTGAACAAAATTCATTTACAGCGTCGGAGCCGCATATCAATACCCACGCAGTGCACAACGGAAATTGCACAGTGCCGTTTCCGGGGAACGATCGAGAAATGTAATAAAGTGACGCTCTTCGCTACTGCAAATCTAGTAATCAAAGTTCGTAGACATCGTAAGGTCATAGACAATAAAGTCATAGACGGACAAGTTATTCCATCAAATAAGGCTGTGAGGTTGTTTTTACTCTTGGTAGCCCGTTCCGTGTATTTAGATGAAAATAGACAATCATTTCTGTGGATAGCGTTGGCACGAAACAATCTTACCAGTACTCCACACTGTGGCCTTGGTGACATAGCTACGAGTCCTGTCTTGGGCAGCCGTTTCATTCGACGAATTCCGTGATATAGATAGTGTGCGAACGGCATATTAGTCTGTGGTGCGACTGCCGCGACATTTGTCACAGGGTAGATACTGTTACACTAATTGCGTTCAGCACAAATAATATAGTGGTTAATACTCCACGTTATGGTGGTGGCGACACATGTTCAATCTCTGTCTTGGGCAGTGCTTCGATTAATTCCGTGTTATAGATAGTGCGTCAATGTCATGGTCAGTGGTGCGGTGGCTTACAAAGGTCTATCACCCTAGTTCGAGACCCGTCTGAACCGCATATTTCACGAATCAACTAACACCATTAGAACGCTGATTAGGCTGTAGCATCTTTGATTTGTGACATTTGCCCAAGCGAATCATGCGAATCATACGCTAAAATAATCTAGAGACCGACATGTCCTCGAAAAAATATTAAGTGGAGTCAGAGTAATCGAACATTTAAGGGAAGGGGGTATAATTTTCTGACCTGGGCCCAGATTCACGAACGGACGAGCGGTCTCCGAGACCGCGACGCAGCCAGAGCTAGACGGCAGAGTCGATGAGAGATCGCATTCAACATAGGAAGTTTAGGATAGATAGGGAAAGGTGCGCGCCGCTCACAGGCTATATCTCGGGATATATCGGGGTTTACCAATGATGAATGTGCGCCCTTGGCGATTGACTTTAGTCCATGAGCCACAGATGAGTGAGGAACACTGAGGGTTTGAGGATTCGTTTACACTCCTGTTCTGTTCTTACTACTCGCCATTCACCCAAGAATCGTTTACACTTGTGTTCGGTTCTTAGTCACCATTAAACCGCGGGTACAGGTTGGTTTGCGTTCCTTTCTCATATCTGTTCTTATTCTATTTGATTGCTGACGAGTCCAGGGCAGGGCTATATATTTCCTTGCTCGTGCATGGTAGGGACGAAACGAGCTATCTAGTTTTTAATTTACTTCTCTTCTTTTTGTTTTCTTGGTTTGTTTGTTGGTTTATATTGGTATGATTTTACTATATCTCACATAGCTCTTCGGTACGTCCAGATCGCGTGTCCTGTGACTTGCCCTTCTTCTCGGTGATGTAGACGCCAATATTGAATCCCAAGAACCAAAAGAGCACTGTCCTTATAAGGCTCCTTTAAGATTCCGAGGGTTGGTTAGCACAGTGGCCTGATGAGAAGAGAAAAAACATGACGTTGCGAATATGCGCTAGAGATAGAGCGAATCCCGAAGCCACTGTAGCATTTACCAAGTTTACTAAGATGAATGTGTACCGTTTTTTATGGCTCCCTCTTTCGACTAGGATCCTACAGCTTTTAGCCGGTGTCATTAGCGGGAAAACTGATCTTGATTCCGGATACCTGTAAACGTTCGATTACTTACAACTCAACCTACTAGTCCCAATAGCGAGGCTAATTCGGGCTTGATCCAACAAGCATGACGACGTCATTCGCCCGCAGTCACACAGTCATCATAGTTGACAGTTTTGGTGACCACTATGGACTCGCTGATACCGGTCAGTGGATACGCAGGCGCAATTGTTGCGCAGAACTAGAGCGCAATAATTACTGCTGTGATGGCGCCGCACATCGTCCACACGACCTTTTATGGAGCTTCAGGACATGTGAGGGCAGTTTTTGTCGGGAAATATCCATTGGGAATATAGGCTAAGTGTGGACGGTACCGGAAAAGCAGGAAATTGGTACAATTTTTTACACCACAAATACACCAGTGAACATACTCCACACCCTCTTAAACTTTTAAGATGAAGCCCTTACTATTAGTAGCTCTTAGTATTATACTGGTTCAGTTAAACCTTGTAAACCTTGCAAACACACACTAATCAAGAAAAATTTCAGCAGCTGTCGAATTCAGTCACTTCCTCAAACCGTCATCGCTTTCCAAATTTTCGTCAGTAATGGTGATCTTTTTGTGAAAATAAGCC
The DNA here is from genome assembly GCA_030553155.1 of Nippostrongylus brasiliensis. Lineage (NCBI taxonomy): Eukaryota > Metazoa > Nematoda > Chromadorea > Rhabditida > Heligmosomidae > Nippostrongylus > Nippostrongylus brasiliensis. The sequence goes on from CP130735.1 coordinate 8,389,305, forward strand.
AGCCAGCTCTGAGCCGAATTACATCCGAAGTCTTCCACCCTTTCCCAAACGCAGCTTACGCAGTTACAGTCAAACCCCACTACTTCTCTGGGTGATGTTTCGTATGAGTAGTAAGAAAACATACAAGAATCAATAATTTAATCCATAAACAAGGTATCTTATTAATAAGAAAAGTCGCAGTTCAGAGAACAAATGTTATACGGATACCGGGCAACTGATCAGACCTCGGCCTGCTCGAGGTGAGGAGGGAAGGAAAGATGAGCTGCTGGAGGCTTCACCGTAGGGAATCCGGGTTTGTCTGGACGGAACAATTCCAGCTTCGTGCCGGTTTTGTCGATAGTCGCCACACGCACCACGCCACCAGATGAACTGAAGATCAGTAAGATCACATGCGTCCAAAAAAGAACAGTGGAGAAGGCCTTCAACTAACTATTAAAACAGTAAGGAAGACTGGAGCTATTTTGCTGGAAGGATTCAGAAGTTCCTATTGAAACTCGAAATTTCATTATGACAGGTTAACTAAATGACCGCCTCCGTCACCTTGATTACAATGTCAATTTCACTGCAGCACCTTCGCACCCTCCTGCCCGGTCACATCACATATAGCTAAAGCGATCCCTCAAAAATAGAAAAGTTGAATAGAGTACGGTTCCGCACCTAGCTTATTCCCCAGACCTTGCCTCCCAGCCACTATCACTACTATCACTTATTCGCCCCTTGAATCCTTCTTTTTCCCCACGGCTGTTGCAATGGCGGTCAGCGATTTCTTTGACTCCTAGGCTACTCATTTATGGCAAGAAAAATCGCTGCCCCCCCCCCCCACTAGGTGCAACACATTGGCCATTAAGAGATTATTATGCTGTTCAATGAAATGCATAATAAAACGAAAAGGACTCTAGTAACATCAAATGGATCAGGACTTCACTACTGCCCTATACAAAGGCCGTATCGAAAAAATTACTCACCCATCACGGAACGTTGCAAGTCCAACTGCTTGCTTCACAATAGCCTTGCACTCATCCTTTGAGAGATTCGGTTTCCATGCGTTGTCCAGGAATCCCTTGAGAAATAACGAAATTTGCAGATGCTGTCAGAAAAAAAAGAAAGGAATACTCAAAAGTCTACCTGAACAAATGTGGATCCAGAACCAGAGGCAGTGGACTTCTGTCGCGTGACGAATCCACCAATTGGAATAGCGTACAACTAGAAAAAACGCATGTGCTACTCTAAAAATAAGCTTTAGTTAATAACGATCCGTACCTGTCCGCCCTCCTTCTCGTCCCAACCAGCAACCAGCACTGACGCTGAGAGCTGATCGCGATAGTTGTACAGGAATTTGCGGAAAATCTGCGTAGCACGATAAATGCTCACAGGTTCGCTTTCGAGCATCCTTAAGACAAGGAACACAATAATTGTACATCTTCACGAGGTACAAAACTGCAGAAACGAGAAATTAATTAAAAAACAACTAACGTGTAAACTTCAATATGATATTTGACAATATCGGCAATGGCTTGTGTGTCAGCAGCACTTCCTGAGCGACATACCACCAAATGGTCCGTAATCGGAGTGATTTTGTTCGTAGCACGAGAAGAGATGAAAGACCTGAAACATGAGCTGAGTTTTTTCCAAGTCTCGCCTACGTATGAGAAAGGTTTGTTGTTAATCATAAATCAATGATGATCAGTTACTGAGCATATAGTAGCGTTAGTATTTGTGGTGGTTAAATATTTTTCCCGAATTTCTTGTGTTGTTATTATTTTTATACTACGAGTTTCTTGTCAAGGAGCGCTCTGTATATTAGCAGCGTACTAATTTTTCATACAAAAAATGTGATAAAAGCCCACAAACGACATTAGACGATCAAAGAAGCAGAAAAAATTGATAAAAACTCATACCCAGCACTAGTTCTCGAATCGGTACCAACAACTACTCCACCGTTGTACTCCATAGCAATGAGAGTTGTCTGAAAACAAAATACACTGAACGAACTTTCGAAACAGATAATTTTTGCCAGATTTATATTTCTAACTAATACTCAGAACCGATTTTGGGCATCGTTCAAGCAGTGTACCCCGACCTAGTGATTATACTTATCTAGTTTAGTATACCAAACTAAATACTGTTGATTATTTATTACATGTGATCGGCACATGCAACCATAATAAAATAGAGAAATTTAAATTTCAACCAGGATGAAACCTAGAACAGTGGCGTACTCTAGTGGAAATTTCGGTATAAAGCTGTGGAATAAATCTTTGGAAAATTATAAACAATTGTGCGAGAGATTTGCATGGATGTCTGGCGATATTCTATCTTTCTATATACCTTCCGACCCGATGACGCAGATCAGATAGAATATCCAAGTGCACGAAACCATATACTAAGGTAATACCAACTCTAACTCACTCCTGTGCTAATAGGATCGTGAGGATAAAAACCCAGAGCTGGAATCGCCTCCCGCTTTTCTTCATTCATTTCATCCATTGTTGATCTGAAAATAGAAAGTGAATAAATAATGACTCCAGGAAGAAATTCGAGTTTTCAGAAGAAACACATAAAATCTCGAATAGTTGACAACACTACCAAGAAGGCTACTGATAGGATTATTAATACACAATTCAAGTATACAGATGCTGAATAATAGACGAATTTGTAAGAATAACCAAAAAATTATCAGTTATACAATCTCGTGCAAAGCGGTAATAAATATTTAAGGAGGCGACAATGAAACTACGCAATATAATCGTGTAGAAATATAGCATTAAAGCTGCATTTCTTCATTCTCAAAACTAGAGCTTTTTCTACAAAATGCCTCCTTAATATTACTTGACTATATTGATGAGCAATATTTTAAGCTACTAATGTAATGGAAATGTAAACAAATAGATGTTTGGTTCTTGTGGTGAAATAGTATCGGATTAATAAGTTCCATCAACACATACGACTGCATAATACCGATACCTTACGATTAGTCCTTCAACCCAAACCCCTCGTGATTGTAATACAATGATTAAGTATCATACTATTCCACTTCCCAAATTTCTACCAAATACAGCTAATCAAACATTAAATTTAACCCACTCAATGAATCTTAAGTAACTGCAACTTTTAGGAAAGCACTGTCATGTTCCTAATCAACATCTAAAGCTTTCCCCGATGAGAAATTAGGATGAAATAGGCCGAAGCGCAGTATTTATAAAAAAAAATTTTAATATGCAGAGCTTCAATGAGAAAACGTATAATTAAAACTGAATGAGGCACTTCGGCTTCGATTGAAGATCTTCGGGCACTATTCAACTTAACGGAATCCAGTCCTCGATTTTTTTCAGTTGTAGAAACTCGCTGAGCTGAAGCTTTGCACAGGGGTATTAATTTTTTTGGGTATTCTTACAGGTTAGTCTAATCTTCAACATCTGTACATTGAGGATATATTGAGGACGCTGATCACGAATCCGCTGTCCGATTTTCACGTGGGTGGTCTCGGACCACCCCAATCGCTACTTAGGGGGTCCAGTCACCATCACCGATTTCGCTGAAACTTTTCCTATGGGGGTTCTCTGGCGTCCTGAACACGATGGTGAAGTCCGTTTTCCAAATGACGGCCGAGCAGTAGCGGTAGTTATAGGTGAGTTTCACCATGTTAGGTCGGTAGGTACCCACCTACAACTACCGTATTCGACCACCATTTCGAAAACGGACTTCACCATGGTGTTCAGGACACCAGAGAACCCCTCCATCGGCGCGATCAGCGCCCTCAATTACCCCCTGTGCAAAGTTTCAGCGAATCTCGAAAAACAATCGAGGACTGGAGTCCGTAAAGTTAAATAGTGCCGATTTTCGTTCAGCAGAAACGGGAAAAACTACGGGTTACAGCTAATCTCACTACTCCGAGTTTTACGAGGAACGTACTTCGAGATCTGCTAAATCAGACAATATTCCCAACAAATTGTACTCAGATAGAGTAGGCGTGGTAGCAAAAAAGAGTTCATTTCAACGAGCCGAGAAAAATTACCACTCATAACGAACTTGGAGATGCTGAAACTAGGAACAAACCGCTTCACAAAGCACCGTTCTTCAACAACACAACAACGTTCTTTCTTTACAATATTTTGCAAGTGCTAAAAGCGCTGACAGGTGTTTGAATAGGTGCCCCTTTTACGTTGTACAGTACCCAAAAGGAACAAATTCTTCTCAAACGCGTATTTTTTCAATTTCTAACACTTTAATACCAATCTGAAAGTTTCTCTGAAAAAAAATACGAAAATACGCCCAATTGAGGATTTTTTCTTGTAACTGAACAGCCCAACTCCTATAGCACCCTAACAGAACCATTAGATGCAATATTTACCAGAAATCAGAAACCAATTCGAAAGGAAAACATGATAGTCAGGAATTGATGACAAGTGGGGCAATCGGCCGAGATGACTATGGCGATTTGAATTGGCGCGCCGCTACCGTACTAACATGCACATCAGCCCGGGCGGGTCGCGTGCCAAACGGTCGAATTTTGGGATTCCCATTCATCTCGCTCGTCATTCCAATTAGGTTCGGTGTGTTCTGTGGTCGCTCTTGCTGTCCAATATGTCTTTAGTACACATCTATGGTTACTGGAACTGTTTTTATGGTAAACAGTCGAGTGCGTTGGTGTCGCATCTCAGGTTGCGTCATCCATTTTGCTAGTCTTTGATCCTTGGTCACTCATTCTCTCTAGGGTGTTCTTTGAATCCGAAGCCTTAAGGGAGGGTTTTTTGCGTTTTCCACTCACTTGAATCTCCTTTATATTGCCTGCTGAGTGTCTAAAGCATGTTTTTTAATCGCTAGTGACGTTCAACGAGCGTGACAATTTCTCTTGTGAGGTTTTTATTGAATGTTACACATGTTTCTTTCCAGGGCGTGATGTCGGACCCAGAGTGCTATAAGTGTCGCGAGACCGGCCACTTCGCTCGAAACTGCCCGAATGGAGGAGAGTCCGGCGGACGCGGCGGAGGTGCTACTTGGTGGTGTTTGGGGTGTTGAGTACGCTTAGGTAATTCACTGTTTTCGTCTCCATTACCACTACTTTGTGTTGTCAGCAAGACGTTTGTGTAGCTATCGAAGTGGAATTTTTTCGTGGAAGTAGAATGCGGCGGTTGTCGAAGACGAATTAAGAATTCCAGTCACCCAGGAATTAAGAAACGACTCTGTCAAAGGGCCTCCATTTGTCTACAGTAATCCGTCGTCAGCTCAGTGATTTTTTCGTGAATAGCAAACTTATACCCTTGACGTTTTTTTTTTACCTTTCATATACGTTCTTCTTCAAAAACTATAAAATAGCCATGATATCGTGTCGATTTTAGCCCTTATACAAACGCGAAGACGTCATTTGCTAGGCCCTCTGATCGAATCTGCACCGAGTTCGCGCCATGGGCCGTATTGACGCAAAGACGGGGCGAGGCGCCTGTCGCGAGCTTTGTAACGACGGATTACGGTAGACAAATGGACGCCCTTCGATAGAATCGTGCTTGTCCCAGGAATCACCTTTTTCTTAACCCATGGACGACCGTGTGTCCCGCCGGAGGAACATACCTTTTGGTCCGCGGTGGGCCGTGTGTTCCGCCGGCGTTCGTTTACTTCTAATGATTACATAAGGAAGTTTCAAATTCAACAAGATACACAGAAATTATGCACCCTTTTATGATAATCTTGAAAACAGTTAGCAACGCTCTCATCACTGCAAGTGCACACGGTCCCCCGGGCCAAACACGCAAGGAGCGCTCGGTCGTCAATGGGTTAACATCCGAGTCCAAAATTTTGAGCGGGGAGGGTTGATAGTTCAGCTTTAGCATTCGGTTCATCACGGTACTTTCGGTACTCAAATACTACCGAGTCGATCCCGAAAGAGCTGTGGGTAGGTCTATTGGCGTGTAGTGTTTGGTTGCGATCTCGTTTCCGTTCAGTCTGAAGTGGTCGCGAGTCAGTTGGCGAATGGAGGGCGTATACTCTACTGCAATGCCATGTAGTAGGGGTGTGAAGCGTTGTGGTCATGTACTGTAACCAAATGAAGGACGGGGAAAATATACCTCGAATTTTGGTTCTCGTGCATTTTAATAAACTCTAGTGAAACCAGGCTTTTAGTCGTCAAGTTCTACATATCCAATGTGATGCCGTTTCAGGGGAAGATGGTAGACTGGTGTGTAAATATTTTCACTCAATAATTTCGAGGTAGGTGACGGTTCTGGTTCTTCAACTTTCAGCATTCTTTCTGAAAGAATGCGAAGTAGTGCCGTGGATTGCCTTAGCTTCTTAGTGTTGATGTTCGGATGTGAATTTCATAAGGATAGACGGTGGACCGAAACGTACCACGTGTGGGTCAGCTGCAGGTTCTCGATCCTTGCGCTTGCTGTTAGTTGCTGTTAGTTTTGCGTTTTCTCAGGAACGGTCAACGATCACTGGACCAGTAATTTGGGTAGTCGACGCCGTTCTGAAGAGTTTCCTGTCTATTGCTGCAACATAAGAGAAAGAGGCATATGTTCCCAAAGACTTTCTGTACCCCTTCAGCAAGGAGTCGTTTACTCCCGTTGAAGCATTTATTGGATTTGCGTTACAGCGACTTGTTGGCCTCAGTGAGGCTGCATCTGTAATCTGTCCTCGATATCTAGCGGTCTCAGGTCTTCATCTCAATACAAGTGCTGCTCTCACAGTAAACTATTGGATAGCGAAAACACTGCAATGGTTCAATGTAATCGTTCCTGCAGTTCAGTAGTGCTTTGTCTACTAAGTCTTGCTGAAGTCTGGTTGTGCTCTAGACAGGGAGCCACGGTGATTGTCGTCGTATCGTCTTTAGCACAGCGTAGTCCATCTTTGCAATGATTCAGGCTGTTTCTTTGTCTTCTGAGAATTTGCCTCTTCGTTCGAGTGGTTCCCTTTTACCAAGGTCTTGCTGACTACGTGCACATGATGTGGAGGACGGAGAGATTTTGTTGATGACGGGGGAGTAGCGGTTGTTTGAGTTGCTGTTCATGTAATGATTTCAATTTGCAGGTGGTGGTGGATCATGCTACAACTGCGGTGAGCCAGGACACTTCTCGCGCGAATGCACTCAACAGCGGGATGGCGGCCGTGGTGGCGGTGGCTACAGATCTCGTGGCCAAGAATGCTACCAGTGCGGAGGAACTGGACATTTCGCTCGCGAATGCCCATCCGGAGGAAGCGGTGGCGGTGGCGGCGGTTTCCGTGGCGGTCAGAAGTGCTACAACTGTGGCAAGCCAGGACACATTTCAAGAGATTGCAATGAGAGCGGCTCGGCCGAATCGAAACGCTGCTACAAGTGCCAAGGCAGTGGCCATATCTCTCGTGATTGCCCCCAACAGTAGATCTCATCCCCCATTTTCTCCCTCTTGTACAGTATGATGGTGTACGTCGATGGTTACGATTTTTCTCTTTGTTACAGACATTCAAAATGCATTGTTCATCGAACTCGGATTCCGCGAAGTTTGGAGATACTGTTATTGTTGATCTGTTTGGTTTTGTTATAATGTGGGAGAGATGATGAAGGTGATGAATTGTTTTCTTTTATTTTTCGGTTTCGTTCTGTCGTTCAGCTTCATTATGCAGTTATACCTTTTGGTCTAGGTAAACAGGCAGTATAAGATGGAGATCGAGGCGTAGGGTGTGAGGCTGATTTTTTTTGATAAGGTTTAACTTGAGACATCGATGTATGCGTTATCAGGGGTGTGGTGCTGTGCTCTCGAGCGCCACAATTAAAGAAGAAATGAGCGGGCGATTTGGCACTAGAATTGGCCGTGTTTCGTTTTGTATAACAGTAGGTAGTAGATGAGGTATGGCGTTGAATAGTATTGATATACGTGCCACCGTTTTATTGCCTTCTCTCCGAAGCTTGCGTTTGCGTTTACCGCAAGGCCTCGTAGGTTGGACATCTTCCTGAGATTGAAGGCGGGTAGGAGCTACCATTGGTTGCTTTCTAAATATTTTACTATTCGTCAAGTGGTGATTGGAGCCGCTACAAGTCCAGTCACAATTTGCTACAATTAGTTGAATGCATTAATTAGAAGGGACACAAAAAAGTAGAACATCTCCAGGAAAATACATGAAACGTGATTGAATTCGAGGTTGAAGAGAACCCGCTGGTCGACTTGTTCTCACGATGCCTACTAAGACGCTAGGATATCTTGTAAGATGGATAAACAATGAACATTCACCTTACAAGATATTTTAGCTTCTGTTGTAATTATAAGTAACCTGTTCTTTATGTTTCATAAGTTTGTTGCGTTTGATGTTGCGATTATCCCACGACTGTCTTAAATGGTCGTAATAAATTATTATTATTATTAATACTGTCCGGAGTAGGTATCGTAAGAACAAGTTGACCAACGGGGTTCTCTTCAACTTCGAATTCAATCTAGTTTCAAGTGTTCTTTTCCTGATGATGTTCTATTTTTAATTCAACTATTTCTTGTCTATAACCCGCAAAACAAAAGCGGTAATTAACAGAATACAGACCTGAACAAAATAGTTTCTTGTAAGATGCTTCGATTCCTTCCCATACGATATTTTGACTGATTCTCATTTACGATGGTGCACTATAACTTTGTCGTCGACGGTCTCAGTGAAAGCTCCGAGTCTGTGACGAAACGTCTTCGCCACTTTCCTCTGATGTTTTTGCGCTCTATTTGTATAGTCAGTTTGTTTGATCCGTCTGATGGAGTCAGAGAACTCGTAAAAATTACGACAGGTACAGGATTTTTCACTTAACACCTTCTGAAAATTTTATAATGATTTGGAAACTTCGATCCTCGACTTCGTCGTTGTCCGCTTAATCCACCGAGTTAGATAATGAATTCTCCTAAATTGCGCCATCAATTTGTCTAAACTCGAAAAAACAAACTACTAGGAGTCATTTGTAATTTATCTATTAATTTATTGATTTATTTAATAGTCCAACGACGCGCCTAAAAAACTAAACAGTAGAGGGTGAAGGAACGTAAGAAATGAAAATTCAAACTCAGAACACAAGCTAAGGAACCACAAAGCCTATGCGAGCCTCAATGCAATATTAATAATAATGTAACGCATAACCTTTTCAACTGAGAAGTTATTTCGTGAGAAGAAGAACCATACGCCTTCGATTATCTAGAGAAACTACTGCTGGCGAATACCAACACGATATCCAGAGAAGCTTAGCGGATGATAGCGAGGAAGGACCACTCAAGCCAGTATTCGAACCGAAGCAACATTAAGGAAGGAAAATAAAATACGAATAATAAGCGCCATTATTTTTATTTTCATTTTGTGCGTCCGAAGACGCGCCAAAAACTGTACAGTAACGCCAAGCTAACTGAAACAAATTCAAATTCAAAACCGAAGTTAGGAGAAACTTCTTAAAAGATTAGAACATTATTAGAGAACCTCTTTCGAAAACATGTTTAATGGTGATCCCCTGATTCAGAATGTCAAGTATTTCCGAGCCGTATACAAGCTATTACAAACAGTATGTGTCCCAAGGGATGCTCTCGCTGTGTTATTAGCTACCATTCACTAAATGCAGGATTAAATTACAGGAGTAAAACTACTTTTAGGATCGGCTAATAGATCTACCGGGCCCTCGTGGTGCAGTAGTAGGAGGCGCTGCTGCTGACATCCGCACAGTCGAGCGATCCCGGTCCGGACTAACCAAGCCTTCCATCCAACCGTGGTCGGTAAATTGGTACCCGACTTCTCTGGGAAGGTAAATACACTGACCTGGTACAGCGGCTGGCCCCCGCAGGTCATTGTGCAGGCCATTCACTATTCACCAGGCCTCTACGACTTGAATGGAACACGAATGCGGCGGCGCGTCCTTAGGGGACTGATCAACGCCGGCACCTTTACCTTTACCTTGCCATTAATAGATTTACCGGGCCTTGATATCTGGAAGGGTTTGGGTAACTCTTCAAGTCTCGACTAATCTCTTTATATTCACTACTTTCCTTACTGTCCTTACAGTAAAGGTAAAAGGTAAACCTAAGGGTGCTGCCGTGGATCAGTCGCCCAAGATGCGCCGCACATTTGTGTTCCATTCCGAATCGTGGAGGCATGGTTAAGGCGTATTTGACCTATACCTATACCAGCACTCCAGCGGTCTATCGGCCGACTCAAATGAAATGGAAATTCCGAAAAATTTGGCATTATTCAACTTGATCAGTCACAATATTTGAGACAGACTTAAAAGAAATGAAACAATTTTATCAGCTCCCTTGTCGCTTAGGTGCGTTTGGTGTACGGTGGCGGACTATCGCGGCGGGACCCATATGAGCCACCCATGACAAACATCGCTTGTGCTTCGCTCATTAAATAGTAGGACAATGACTTGCGGGGGTCAGCCACTATACCGAGTAAATGTGTTATACCTTCTCAGACAGGTCTGGTACCAATTTATTCGACCCCGGAGAGATGGAAAGCTTAGTTGGCCCGAGAGGGTATCGATCGTTCGACCGTGCGGATGCCAGCAGCGCTTCTTACGCTGTTTTTATAAAAACTTTTCCAAATTTGCCATGATAGCTGTTTCAGGCTTTGTGACACTAGCCAAACCTTCATCAACGATGTAAGCCTGTTGGCCTAGGGTGCACAGATGCGCGGACGTCCTCGGCCGTCGATTTGTCACCACGGCAACCGGGGTGTCGACGACAATTTACCTTCCCTACATATGCTTCCGCTAATTCGCGTCGTTCTCTAAGATAGCTGAAGTACATACTGACAAGTCTGCCATCGTCCATTCCTCCTCGTCATGCCTTGGTTATGCTGCCATCGAACGCCAAAATCCAAACGCGAGGATCAATACAAAGTGGGAGATTTGTCGCGAAAAGCTTTTTCTCCTCATTCGCTAGCTTCAAGTGTTCAGGTAACCGACGAGGCCGAAGAATCGCCACCGATGGATGTCGACGAAGCTGCACCGGCAGCCGACACTTTTTCCTGGTCAGTGACGTGCTGAAGTTTTCCTTTGCTCAGATGCAGCTCAGACAGCCGACAACTGGCACGACATATCGCGTGCCAGCTTGCTGCTGCTATGCACGGGAAGTCATCCACTTTCATATCCAAGAATTCCCCCTGGGTTCACTTCTCGGCTGAACTTTCCCGGTAAATACCGCATATGGCTCTTCTACAAAAGTCCCATTGCTTCGTAGCGTTCGCTCGGCTAGAAATCCGCTTGCAGAATAATCTGTCATCATGCAAAATTTGTGCAGGAAAAGCCAATCCCTGTGGGAGCTGTTGCAGTGTTCGGAGTGCCCTCAGGCAGTAATAGAGTAAGCTTTGTCGGAAACCGTTCAATATTTCTCCTGCATTTGATCGTGCATATTCCCATTCTCCAGGAGTGTGGTGACATCTCTGTTTTTCATTCTTTTTTGTTTTTTTAAATTCATTTGTTTTTGGAAATCGACTCTATGCTTGCCCAGTATGGGAGTCCTCGTCTTCATGGCACATACTATTTTCTAAGCAATGTACCCGCATTTTGTAGTTTTCACTGTTTCGAACGTTAGCTGCTTTTTGTTGAAATTTATTCCTTGCTTAGCCATCGCGGGGAATGGAGCAGCTATTTTCTCATTTTTAATATCTTCGCGCTCCGCAAAGATCCGAGAGCTGAGCAGGAAAACGCAAGTGTTGAGGGAGGCGCGTAGAACGTAAGAAGGGAAAGGTAAAAGGTAAAGGTATTGATCGGGTGTCCGAAGGGCGCGTCGCCGAATTTGTGTTGAATTCATAATCGTACAGTACTTCCGCCAAAACGCGATTTAAACGATCTAAACCGTTTCTACCGTTCACTCGCCATAAATCACTTTAAAAGCATTTGTATTAATAAAAAACATATGGCCGATATCAGAAGAGCGTGATCTATCCAACGGTAAAGAAAGTATAGTGGAATTATGAAGTTTTTTATTTTCATGTGTGTGCTTCTTGACCTCATCAAGGCGACGACAAGCTTGGTTGGGACGGGAGGGGATCGATCGCTCGACCGTGCGGATGTCAGCTACGCTTCTTACGCCGTTGTCTACCAAAACTTCATCGAGCCTGTCGTGATAGCAGTGTTCAGGCTTTGTGCCGCTAGCCAAGCCTTCATCAACGATGTAAGCCTGTTGGCCTAGGGTGCACAGATGCGCAGACGTCGCCGGCCGTCGATTTGTCACCACGGCAACCGGGGTGTCGACGACAATTTACCTTCCCTACATGTGCTTCCGCTAATTCGCGTCCTTCTCTAAGATAGCTGTCTGAAGTACATCCTGACAAGTCTGCCATCATCCATTTCTCCTCGTCATGCCTTGGTTATGCTGTCATCGAACGCCAAAATCCAAACGCGAGGATCAATACAAAGTTGGAGATTTGTCGGCGAAATGCTTTCCTCCTCATTCGTTAGCTTCAAGTGTTCAGGTAACCGACGAGGCCGAAGAATCGCCACCAATGGATGTCGACGAAGCTGCACCGGCAGCCGACACTTTTTCCTGGTCAGTGACATGCTGAAGTTTTCCTTTGCTCACATACAGCTCAGACAGCCGACAACTGGCACGACATATCGCGTGCCAGCTTGCTGCTGCTATGCACGGGAAGTCATCCACTTTCATATCCAAGAATTCCCCTTGGGTTCACTTCTCGTCTGATCTCTCCCGGTAAATACCGCATATCGCTCTGCTAAATAAGTCCTATTGCTGCGTAGCTTTTGCTCGGCTAGAAATTCGCTTGCAAAATAATCTGTCATCATGCAAAATTTGTGCAGGAAAAGCCAATCCCCGTGGGAGCCGTCGGGGTGTTTGGAGTTCTCTCAGGCAGCGATGCTTTGTCGAAAACCGTTCAAAATTTCTTTTGCATTTGACGATGCATATTCGCATTCTCTAAGAGGATATTAACATCTCTGTTTCTCATTCTTTTTCTTTTTTTCTACATTCATTGGTTTTTGGAAATCGATTCTATGCTTGCCCAGTATGGGAGTCCCCCTCTCCATGACACAAACCATGTTTCACTGATTTGAACGTTCGCTGCTTTCGTTGAAGTTTATTCCTTGCCGAGCCTTTACAGGGGGTAGAGTTTTCTCACTTTTAATACCTTCTCTCGTTACGGCGTTTCGCGCAGATTTGAGAGCTGAGCAGGACAACACAAGTCTCGAGGGGGGGCATGTAGAACGTAAGAAGTAAAAGGTAAAAGGTAAAGGTATCGATCGGGTGTCTGAAGGACGCGTCGCCGAATTTGTGTTCAATTCATAATCGTAAAGGCTTGGCGAGTGTGTGTTTGACCTAGACAATGACTTGCGTGGGCCAGCCGCTGTATGAAGTTAGTGTTTTCACCTTCCCAGACAAGTCTGGTACCAATTTGACCGACCCGGAGGGATGGAAGGATAGGTGGGCCCGGACGAGGACCGATCCTCCGTGCGGGTGTCAGTAGCGCCTCTTGTCACTGCACCATGCGGGCCCTTTTAACGTACGAAGTAGCTAGATTTAATCAACGCTATGCTTCAGGCTGTTAAGAGGCGTCCGTTAATTCGTCGAATTATTTGGTTAAAGGTGAGCGTGACTGCAAAAATGTTCAGGGGCTCACCTAGCCATTAGAATCTAGTGTTTCATCTTCACAAACAAGTCCGGTAACAGTCCACCCTACCCTATTTGGATAGATGGCTTGGTAATCCAGGGTTAAGATCGTCGCTCGACCCGTAGGGTGAAAAAGTTCCTAACACTACACATCTGTATATCATTGAAAGGTAAAGGCGGGTTTTGTTGGTTTTTGTTTTTTGAATGGAAGACCATGTGGTCGATGAGGAAAGTAAGATCCAGGGCCCGAGTTCATGAACGATCCAGCGGTATCCGAAACCGCGGGGCAGTCAGAGCCAGACGGCAGAGTCGATGAGAGATTGCGTTTAACACAGGAAGTTTAGGATAAGTAGAGAAAGGTGAGCGCCGTTCACAGGCTATATTTCGGGGTTTATCGGGGTTTATTGATGATGAATGGGGGCCCAGGTTATGATCGAGGAAGTTCAGAGTGGTGTTCTCGGTTGGGAGCACTTTAAACCCAAGGGTAAGCATTCATATATTATTGACATTATCGTTAATATTTCTCGTTTCTGTTGTATCGCTCAACGTTAAATAATTTATTTATGAATACCCACAGTGCGGGCCCGCGTGGTACAGTGGTAAGAGGCGCTGCTGTCACCCGCACGGTCGAGCGATCGATCCCGACCCGGGCTAACCAAGCCTTCCATCCCTACGGGGTCGGGTAAATTGGTACCAGACTTGTCTGGGAAGGTAAAGACACTGACCTGGTATAGCGGCTGGCCTTCGCAGGTCATTGTATAGGCCAAATACGCATTCACAATGCTTCTTCGACTCGAATGGAACACGATTGCGGCGGCGCTACCTCAGTAGACTAATCAGCGCCGGCACCTTTACCTTTACCTTTACCTTTACCCACAGTGTGCCACCACTGCTCAAATGGAAGTGGGTTAAAGTAACAATCTTAGAACCAAATCAATCAACATTTAATGCAAATAAGAGCAAATGAGAGACTAATGAGAAGCAGTGATAAGTCAGATGTACTCCTAAACTGAAAACAGATTTTTCATATTTTATTTATTTATTTGTTTAATTGCATCATAGGATGCGCACCAACCAAGACGGAAGTTAAAACGTAAACGAATAACATTAGAGAAAGAAAGGAGAAGAAAATGACTATGATGAGCCTTTCAGTGGGTACGAGGCGTGCGTGGTGAAGACGAAAAATAAACTTTAAATAAATTATGAGAATCAACATACATGTGAAAATCAATTTTCAAATTTTCTAAAATTTTCATGGCATTGCAGTTTTTCTCATAGTCGGGACTAATCTATTCTCTCTATTTTTTCGGTCTTTTTGTTTGTCTGTTGACTGGCTACCTGTAATAACCGTATTTTGACGTAGTTTTGGGACATTTATTGATAGAGTGTTCCAGTACATACGTTAAATAACCACTCGATGGGTCCATTAGTCTTAGCGATGATATCAAGTTCCACAATTGCGAATGGAACTTTGAAGTCTTCGGCATCTTGCACTTTTAGCGAACAAGCCTTCACATATTTAGTGACTATTGAATTTTGCCATTCTCAAGTGCTCCTATTGTGTAGTTTTTTTTATATCTTTTGATATTCCTTGTGCCCATTAGCTAGCACAGGGCTCATTAGGGGTTCAAAACAGCGCTAACGTTCCGCCTACTGTCGCCAGTAGAAACGCAAATGATGATGGTACCGTCGACGTCAACAGTCAATTTGTTCATTGAAGATGTCAGCCAGCATACTCGCGCCTCATTCGTTTTACTCGTTTCCGCTACTGCTCGATCTCTATTTTTTTTCGTCTAATTTTCAATCCGCAACGGCACCATCTGTCCCATTCTCGCTTCAATCTTGAACTGCTGCTATACCACAGGTGCCCCTGGAGGTGAAAGAGTGTGCCTTCCTATCCAGATAACATTCTGAAGCTGATATTCATGGCTTTTGTTATATGACCTGTCTGTTTCTTTAAAAGAAAAGTCAGGGAGGAAATCGAGCTTTCATTTTTTCGGAGGAAGAAAAAATTGCAGGGATAGACGACCAAAAATGGATCCTGATCAGTATCGGATACACGACTTGGACGGGGCGACGGAGGTTCGACGTGGTGGTGCTGGTCAGCCAATGGCCATCGAGAGCTGTAAGGTGAGGCATGCAAGTTACTAAATAGTGGTTCGAAGGTGAAATATAAGTAGTGGTTGGGAATTGCCGAAGGTATGTATTGACATCATAGGTGTGAACTGCTGGGGTTTACCATCGCTATGATGCTTGATAGCTCAGAGTCCGTTGTTAAATGGTTGTGGGAGCAACTCAGTAGGCTCAACTGAACTCGATTTCAAAACTTTCAAAAATTCCAAGTGCCTTCTGAACAATAACCTAGAAGGTAAGAGGTAAAGGTCTCGGCGTTGATCAGTCCCCTACGATCGCGCCGTGCCTTCGCCTTTCATTCAGAATCGTAGAGGCATAGTGAACGTGTGTTTGGCCTTTACAATGGCTTGCGGGGCCAGTCGCTGTACCAGGTCAGTGTCTTTACCTTACCAGATAAGTCTGGTACCAATTTACCCGACAACGAAGGGATGGAAGGCTTGTTCAGCCCGGGCCGGGATCGATCGCTCGACCGTGCGGGTTATAGTGGCGCCTCTTACCACTGCACCACGTGGGCTCATCTAGATCCACCTAGATCGTGCTATTCTTGTTCCAACCATGTAATGTAAATATATAGTCATGTAAATATATAGTTAAAATGGTTAGGTTTGAAGGGAATCATAAGCGACAATTCCTCCTGTCGCCGGCGGCTGGCGGGACAACTAACACACGCACGTCTGCTACCACGGTGTCTGATACTGAATGGGACGAGTTGCGCTGGCAGACGCTGGGGGGTGAGGGTCGGTATAACAATGGCCTTACAGCGTTTTGGTGCCTTGATAGCGACGGTTCTGTAGTACACCACGGTTGTGCGTTGTTTCGAGACTAGAAGTGCTCCCTAATTTAAAACATTTGCTGTGTTTTTCCGTATTTGACAATAGAAGGCCTTAAGACTGATCTTTCGAAGGTATTTTGGCAACCGTTTTGTTGCTGAACTTTTGTGAAAGCTTAGTAAAAAGGGGCGTAAACCATTATTACGGATGAATGCTAGAAGTGAAAGCCGTCTGGCTCGAGGAAAGTGCTTGTGGAACGCAAATCACCGCTGAATGGGAGGAGAGTCGTCGGCTCGGTGGTATAAGTGTCTAACATCACGGTGTATCTGGTCGATAATCATAATAATCATTGTAAATAGACTGTCTCATATATAAGTGACTCCACAAAGGAGTATGTTCCATTCTCCTTCTTGTTCCTGTTCATAAGCTTCACTGTACCGGCATTCGAACAAACTATCATTTCTCGACTGGTCTACTCAGAAGAAAACCAATACATGGCGACCACGGCAGACAGAAAAGGAAGAATATCAAGATCCAGTCGCGAATTGACTTTATAATCATTGATAATCACTGCCAATCTTGATCCGCGGTTGACCAGTCCCCCTTCAGTTGCCCAGTATATGCGACACCTTCAAGCAGGATCACAATTGTGAAAGAAAAACGCCTAAGTAATAACTGCCTATCTGACAAGCATCAGACAGGAAACTGCACTTCATCGAAAACATGTGCCAACTGCGCAAAACGCCACCACACGGCCCTTTGCTACAGAAACCAGCCCACCTCTTCTTACCCATTTCAAAGCCAAAGTCCCAGGAACAAGATGATTACAAATCGACAAACCACCGCTCCAACTCAATTCAATAGAGTGCAATCACCCTATCAAGACGTTGAGGCTCACTTCTCTATGCAATGGGAAAGTACGCAACACATTAATAAACAATCCTCCCTGATTCTTCATACCACGGGACAACCGCATGAACAAAAGAAACCACTACTAATATGTGCTGGTATAAACCTCTTCAACCCAATGAACAATGATATGGAAATGCACGTCACTGCTCTTTTAAGGCCCATTCAGAGTGCTGCTGCGGACAGCAGCAGCAATGATGAAGGATAGGCCAGCAGCAACGCGGCAGCGCTGCGCAGCAAACCCGCAGCAGGGGGGTCACTCAGAATGCTGCTGCTGCAGCTAGCAGCCAGCAGCAGGCCGCAGCAGCAGCACGGAATGGTCTCGGTCATTTTTTGCTGCCGCAGCAAATCGAGTGGTAGGCCACGCCAGACGGGACGTCATTCGTGCTAGAGGTCCTAGCACAAATCTCCTGAAACTGACGTCAGCACACGTCATTTTGCCTGAAACGTCGTTTTCAGCTGGTTTAGCTCACCCTCTGCTTTTTTTCTAAGTTGCTAAATTGTTCGACATAGTTCAGCTTGGCCCTATGTGGGTTGGGGGTGCAGGGTGGTGGTCCGCAACTTTACGTCGACGTTTCATCGTGGTTATACCTGCCATTGTTTACGATCAAGTCGGTTGGTTTTCACATGTTTGACACGTAAACTCTTCAGAATTGCTCACAACTTAACATGTTAACCAGCATAGAGTCGACGCAATATTACAGACCACCACCCTGCCCCATCCCAATCCACGTTGCACCGTTCAGTTTTTCTGATTGCTGCGTTTAAATTTTTTTGTCTCGAAATGTCCTCTCATTCCTTTCAGAACTCCAGAGTGTCGGAAAAAAATTTTTCGCTGAAACTTCGCCTATAGGAGGGTTTTGCATCATATTCGTGATCAGCTACCCCAAGACCCCCTGAAGATGCAAACTAAAATCATAAACTGATAATTTGTATAAAACAGACTAAATTTCATTCGACTGAACAATAATCTGGTCCGTTTCATCAAGTGACGGAACCACTCACTTTGTACCGGAACAAATTAGAAAACACTGCATGTGAAATATAGAAAGAGAAACAGGCATTGTGCATTAAAGCTGCTAAATACGAAAATCGGCTAGAACAAATACTCTCCTACGGGTTTAGTACAGGTTACATGGTTACTATTCATGGCGAAATCACAGAACTCAATTCCAACAATTCAAAAATCAAAATCGAATGGTGGATAAACTACCACACGTTCGACAACCTTCTAGATGGTACGAACCTGAATAGCATGTCTCACTGTATGGAACACTGCATTCGTCGTCGCTCTCCTTCGATTCATTCGCTAAAACGAATAAAAATATGAAAGAAACGTTGAAAAAACAACGGAAAACACACGAGGTGAAGATAATTGGCAAACATCCAAGGAGTGCTGCTGTGGCGTTGCTGCCGAACTCAGCAGCAAACCGGCAGCAGAGCGGTGGTCCTCGGTGGGAAGGCGCTCCGCCCCCTTTTTGCTGCTGCTGTCAGCAGCAACACTCTGCATGGGCCTTTACACACCGGCTCATCACAAGCGTACATCACAAATTAACTTGCCGAACAACTTGGACTTCTGCAATCGAGTCATAAACAAATCGATATGAGCACATTTGCAGTGATACGCTCGTAACTGCCACGCATACAATAGGACTTCGCTGCAAGGATAACTCTGACGCCTCTCTGGAAGTGAAAGCCATTCCAATCTTGACCTACAGGAACTTGGAGCTAGAAGTCGTCTCCAGGATCTCTTGTCGGAAGCAGTGCGTTACCTGGATACCAGCCATACTACAGCCTTAGCACCGAAGACTGCCAATTGTATGAGGACGAGATTCTGGATTTTTGTTATGCTTTTCACATGTTGCGCACAGCGGATTTTGAGCCCAAGAACTTGCTCGAGAAGACGGTCCAAAATATGAAGGTTCCTACGACACATCAGTACTCTCTTGAAACCCTAAAAGAGTTCCTACAATACTCTAAATCTTTCATGTTAAGTCACATTCTATACCACAGGGGTGAGAATGTGAGCATAGCTGTCGAGGACGCCTACGATGTAATTCAATCCATGGTACAATAATTGCATTAACAAGAGATACGATATGCCGCCCCCGTCCGAATGGGGCAAAGCGAAGGGCATCTTGATGCGGGTGACACAACCCATGTTATGGAAGATCTCGAACTGAAGTTGCAAGCGCGTACCTACTCAGAGAGACTAATGGCTGACGAGCTCACCTACGTTGTAAAGTATGTCAATTTGCTGAGTGGCAAATGGAGACCGGAAATACTCAGAGAAATGATCCTACGTAACGAAATGCCCAAGATAGCCCTGAGTATGCTGAGCGCGAAGGCTAAAAATTCCAAGTTTGGTGAAAAATCGCGCGACATACATGCAGCTGCAGGCACAGCTCGTGAGCCTCTAACTGAAATAGACAAGAACACCAACGTCATTGCCGCAGATATGAGCGGTCCAGTACTCAAGGTTCCTTCTGCTGTTCTCATAAGAGAATTGATGCAAGTATCGGCAAAGTTGGTCCCAACTGGACATACGATCGCAACCTCGCAAGATGTTTCAGCTGGAGTGTCGGCATGCCGAGGAGTGTAATGTATTCTTTCTCAGAGCTACTTATGTCCATGTGTAAAGCTGACCACAAGCTTCAACTCAGGAAAATATGGAGAAATTTGTGGTTGGGAATAAATAGAAGAGGCTACTCCAGTTCAGCCCATGTACACAACGGATGTGTCATGGGCTGGACTGGCTGCTCGGACACCGTTTTGCATGCGAATATCGTGGCCTACGCTATCAGCCGAGCAAAGAACTCACAAATCTTGAGCAAGGAGGGATCAGCAACATCATTCGAGTTAATAGACGATTCTGTCGTTGCCTATGAGCTTAGTGGCCGCGCAGTGGACAATGTAGACAGAGCGCAGCAAATACTCGACGGGATGGTTGATGTCTACAAAGAACTCGACTTTACGATTGATAAATGTAAAACGATAGTGTCTGCGATCAAAATGACCTTCTTAAACTGTCTTTCTTCCAGAAAAGTAGTCACTCGCCCAATCAACATGGTATATCGGTTTGAATTCGAAGATGAATCTCAGAAAGTTAACAACAAGGACACAACAAGAACTTGGGGACCAAGAATCGAGCTCAATCGAGTTCCCCTTCCCCCCGAATTTTCTGATCGATATTAATTATCGTAATAATCATTGTAAAAGGTTGTCTCGCATATAAGTGACTCCACAAAGGATTTCGTTTCATTCTCCTCCTTGTTCCTATTCATAAGCTTCACTGTACCGGCATTCAAATAAACTATCATTTCTCGACTGGTCTACTCAGAAGAAAACCAATACACACGGTGCCTCGGATAGGCTCGAAGTACGGGTTTGAATCCCGTCCGAGCGGGGTTCTTTGCTATGATGGGGGGAACTGACGAAGGTATTGCAGCATCATCATTAAATTTATTTTTGTTGTACGTATTGGGGGAGGCAGAAATAGTAAGTATTTCCACTTCCCCACATGACTCCCGACTGGGGTCTCACTGTATGCTCGTCGCATTCATGTGTCTGCATGCTACTTACCTGAAACCAGTTGAGAATTCATCACTTCCGCGCTTTTCAGAAACATGCCGATTCCTCAGGATATCCCAGACCACCTGCGCTTGAGTATTCTGGATCTATTCCATTCCGGCGCAACTGCAAGTGCAGCAACGTATCGGACAGACCGAGGTCGGGGCGGCGGGTCAAAGTGGATAAACGCCCCTCGTTCTCGCTGAACTGCAAGCCAATCCCCGATCTTCCACTCATATGTTGAGCATCAGTACTGGAGTACCTTGTACGACGGTCCACGAACAAAAAATGCAGCGTGTCGATGTGTGCCGTGCCAATCTGCGTCATTTCTCTTGTCGGAAAAGTCTGGACTCGATCGTCACGCAGGATGAGAAGTACGTCTTCTACAATAACCCTGCCAAGCAGCTAGTCTGGGTGAGGGCTGGTGATCCGATGCCGACCTACCTTCGGGGAGATGAGCATGGCGATATGCAACTTTTGAGCTTCTGGGTCTGCGCCCATGGACCAGCTTACTGGAGACTGTTTCCAAAGAAGACCATGATGGACTTCGAAGCCATAGTGAACAAAATTGAGGAGGTTGATCAGCGACTCGCAGTTATTCGACCGCAACGATTCAAAAAGCTGATCCTTTTCGACAACGCCACACCTCACCGGGCAAAAGTGACAACGCAGAAGCTGGCTCAGCTGAGGTATGTCCGAGTACCTCACCCACCGTATTCACCGGACATCTCTCCATGCGACTACCACTTCTTCTTGAGCCTGCAAGACTTCTTGGCTGGAAAGGACACACGGAGCCAAGCAGACCTGGAGAGCCACATCAACGAGTGGATCAACTCTAGGCCGAAACAGTTCTGGAGGGATGGGATCAGAAAACTGGCTGAACGATGGCAGCAAGTCATAGACTTCAACGGAGAATACATCCTTCAGCACCGTTGAATTGTGTTCAGGTTATTAAGAAATAAAGAAGTTTGGTGCATTTTCCTTAATACTTTCGGCCCCCCTCCTAATAGTAGTAACCCGAAAAACGCAGTAATACAACTAGAATTTCACTACACAGTAGCCTTTCAGAATAGCACTCTGATGGTACTCGACTACACCTCGACGATTACTGTCGACGACTGTTCCGACTGTCTGATCGTCCTTGCTCCTTGTGCTGGAAGGTTAGTGCTGTTCATTCAGAAGTTTTCTTACTGCACTTTTTCGCTTATAGTTCAAGCGGTGTAAATTATAACAAATATTAAAAATTCTAGTGTGTTTATTCGTGACTGTGAATCGTGCACTGTGTTGGTGGCCTGTCAACAGCTTCGAACCAGGGACTGTCGCGGATTGCGCCTCGCTCTGCACTGCGCCACACAACCGATTATCGAGGAGACGACGAACGCCGTCTTCCATCCACTCACATTACACTACGACAAATTTACCGGTGAATGGAATTTCCTACTACAGTGATCTTTGAGGGTACGCGTGGTGCAGTGGTGGGAGGAGCTACTTCCACACCTGCCATCGAATGATCGATCTTTTCTCAAGCTAATCAAGGATTCAGTTCCTCCGAGGTCAGATTCCAGGCTTGTCTGGGTTGGTGAAGACACACACTCAAACAGTGACTGTCTTTCGCAAGTCATCCTTATGCTCAATATGAATTTACCTTGCCTATGCGACTCGAGGGGTGAGCGGGATGCAGTGGTAAAAGGCGCTGCTGACACGCGCATGGTCGATCGATCTTCGCCAGGTCAACCAAGCCTTCCATCTCTCCGGGGTCGGTTAAATTGGTACCAGACTTGTCTTGGAAGGTAAATCCACTGGCACGGTATAGCGCGTGGGCCCCGCGAGTCAATGTATAGGCCAAATAGACCAATTCACCAAGCCTCTGCGAGTCTGAATGAAACACGAGAGCTTGGCGCATTCTTGGGGGACAGATCAGCGTGGGCACCTTTACCTCTTTACCTTTTATACGACTCCAAATTGGAAGTCGAAAGCATGGCGCGTTCTTGGGAGACTAATCGGAAAGGAACCTTTACATTTTCCTAGTATTTTTTGAATTTTACGTCGAATTAATTGCAGTACGATTCGATTGAGACAACTAGAGCAGCAATTTTGGCCTCTTCATCTATTTTCTCCAATTTCATAATTCCTTTCAATTTTTTCTCATTGAAATGCACTTTCTTCTCAATAAAAACTGGCTGCTTGCAGATGACATGATCGGCGCCCGTCTGAGTCCGTTCTTCAGTCATTCAACGTCAGTGCACGACTTCACTCCGGAAAAGAGTGAGCTGCACTATCGACTGAGTTCCGACGTGCTGCCCTTAGTGAGTGTGAAGTGCACTTTTTTGCTGCTTAGCCAGCTTTCTCTATTAATCCTGCGGCAAGAGGCAGTTTCTCTTGAACAGTACAAAAAGAAATCGAAAAGGAACAAATCGCACTTGAAAAGCTTCACAACAGTTCTTCAATAGCTCAGACGACCACCCACAATCAGTTGCTCCACATTGGCGAAATGGGTTCACCAAATTTCCTTATTTTACCGCTGATTAGCATTAAGAGCTGATCTCCTCTAAAGACTACTTCAACAATAATTTTTTTTCAGAATTTCTACCAGATTTTTTAGAATTTCGACCAGATTTCCGCCCTATCATCACACGGGATTTCCACGAACCCCGAGGACTCCGACATTCCCTTTCGAGCCGGAAAGCTCGGCGCGGTGAGCTGTTTTTCGCAACTAGTGTTTCAAGATCAGTACCTTGCCTTTTTATTATCATTTAATCGTTTTAATCATTTTATCAGGGATTTGTTCCCGAATTTCAATTTGTTATACCCTATTTTGACATTGATCAAACGATATCCGGGTCACAGTACGACGTTGGCGCTATTTCTTCCAAGTTTTTCCATTCACCACTGAAACACTGTCAAAAACGCTGTGCTGAAACTGCCGATAAATCGTCCAGTGATGGGCTACCATTGTAATGATCTCAAACCCTTCTAGAGTCACTTCTACTATGCTGGCTGTAGCGATGGCCAACCGAGATTTCCATTTGTGGAACGATGCCAGAAAGTCGCTCAGGCCATTGCCGCATCGCCATCGTTGAGGCTCGTCGACACAAACGAGGTTGATATGCACAAACATGGCACGAAGCTCGGAATGGCCGGCAAAGGACTTGGTGTGTATCTTCGTATTTATTTATATTTATATTTACATTTTTCACATCGTAAAGCGTGATACCATGCGGGTGATTCAGGGACACCTCAAACTTGGGGTAATTAAACTTTATCATTATGACATGAAATATTACAGTAGAAAGAAAGCATGAGGAGCACTGGTTGCTGTTCCCTTTTATTATATATTGTGCGTTGTAGGCGTGGTGAACAGTATGTTTCTGATTCCTATGCTAGATCAGCCAGCAGATAACTACTTTCAAGCTTACAAGTGAATCATCAGTACAATTCCACGAACTAAACTATGATAATAAGTCAACAATGAAAGATACTACATCAAATAGAGATAGTCTCTATAAATACGGTCTGTTGTTGACAAAAAACGAAATAAACAAAAATAATACAGCGACCTAATCCTCCAGATAATTGAAAAAAGTGTTAGTAACCTCTACAGTGACGTAAAGAAAAAGTGAGGGTCATCGTCACTGTCGGTTATTACGATATAACGGGCCCTATAGTAGGTCTTGGAAAAACAAATAGCATATCGGTCAAAAACCGTATTCACGAAAATTCATACAGTACCGTCGGTATTTTTCCACTAATACGTGATTTAATGGATCCAGATCGTTTTTATTGTTCACTCACCATGAAACACTTCAGAATTATTTGTATTGAATAAGAAACACATGGCCGGAATCAGAAGAGCGTGATTTACTCAACAGTGAAGATAGCGTAGCCAGAATTTTGAATTTATGTTTCCCATGTGTGTGTCCCTTGACCTCATCAAGCGACGACCACATATGGTCGACGTCGATAGGCGCCCTCGCTAATTGCACCCTGTGGATATTTCCAATTAAGTTACGTCTAGAATTTAAATTAATATTTTCGCAGCTGCGTAATGTCAAAAAAGAATACCATATCTGCAGAGAGGAAGCATCTGTATCTATAAGGCTGTCGCGTAGTAATTAGCCCCTGAGGCAATATTGATGGTATTGTCTCTCAAATCCTTCTTCGTTCATTCGAGTTTGTTAAGTGGAACTTTTACTACAGTCGCCCAATGTTTTGATCTATCCGTCATCTCTAGAGGCCATTTTTTCATACGGGAGAATGTAACGAATAACGAAATATAATAGGGTTCCACCTAACATTCCTCACAAATAGGAAACGCTCTGGAAGGGTAGTCCACCAGTGTCAAGGTTCAAAGATAAAGAAACTGACAGGATGAATTTCGATATGTAGAAATGATGTTTGGTAACATACGAACATCAAAAGTGAGAATCACATTCGCTGGCAACTATGGTAAATCGAGTGTTCTGGATATTTACTTATTTTCGTTGTTAAAGAAATTCGTACGAAATAGAAATAACATATATCAAATAGAGCACCGAAGAGCTAGGAGTGCAACACGACAGAATCACAAAACAAGTAAAACCTTGAAATAAACAGGATATAGCAATAAAACAAGTGAAGCTAAACTCAAAATACCATCAGAGACGAGTTTGCTCATGCATTGAAGTCAACAATAAGAAGAAGAAGAAAAACATTGCAAAGAATAGAAATGTTTAACGCGAACATTTTTTACATTTTGAGCTCTTATTGCATATTTTCATATTGCCGCACAGATGATCGGAGAGTGGGCACAACACAAAAAGTGTGGTGAACTAAGGATCTAGATGAATTGATTAATTTCAGATAAACTTGTGGTGTTCGAAGTGTGTGGCGAAGAACACGATCTTGAACAGTTGATGAGCGATGGAGGATTCGAGAAGGTGACCGACTACAAGGAATCATCGTTTGCCGCTGCACTGACCTCCATAAATCAATTGATGCTTTCCTGACCGATTTTGTTATTTTATGCTGTCTTCCGACTCGTTTTACCTCCTCTTTCCGCAAGCGATTAAACCGATTGGAACTGTCTATTTCTGTATTGTAATTGCAGTCACTAGTTTTCGATACCGGTTCAATATTCAATGGTTCCATTATTGTGTAAGAAACATTGAATGACGCGTGTTTTGCCGTGTTATTTTGGGTTAACTAAAAACACTGAACTATTGATGCTCACAATGCAGCAAATCTCACTTGGGACCAGATTCATGAACGGACCAGCGGTCTCTGAAACCCCGTCGGCGATAAATCTGCTCGATACCGTCGAGGTCTCCCAAACACTGCCTCATCGCAAGGTGTGATAGACCCGTGATAAACCCCGATTAAACCCAGGCGCGCGTCACCAATCTCGGTTTGCGCGCCGTTCGGGGTTTATTGGGGGATTACCAATGATGAATCTGGGCCCTACAGTACACGCGATCTTCCAAACTAAAAGGTAAATTGATCGGCGTGATCAGACCCTGAAGGTCATCGCACTATTGTTCCACATAGAACCATGGCTCAGATTCGAGATCAAAAATTAGGGTATAGTATCACGGTAAAGGCGAATAAAAGCAAATCTAGACACCGCGCCGCGCGTTGATGAATGTGGGCATCTGTGTTCATTCGGGGTATGTAGCGGGTATATCGATGATGAATGGGGACCCTTAGATGGCGTGGTGAAACATATTTAGTCAATACAATAACCTGCGGGAGCGGACCGCTATACCAACTCAGTATCTTCACCTTCTCAGCGAAGTTTCGTAGCAAATCACCCCGAGTGAAAAAGACTTGATCTGTTAGGATATCGATCACTCTACCGTGCGGGTGGAGGAAGCGCGCGTTACCACTGTACCGCGGGTGACCTTTATTTTTGCGGCTTTTCTCGTCAATTTGTACTTTTCCTTACACTCTTACCCATGATTTTGCCACTACTTTTTCAAAGCAGTTCCGTATTGCGTCAGCATTTTAATCTTTTTGAGTACCTTACTTTTGAACAAGTGTGGAAGCTACGTAAAGTTGTACTATATGCCACTTTCCTGTGTATGCCTTCTTTCAACTAGCAATACTGCCAGTGATGAATTAGAACTATGAAAAACGATCTTCGATGGTTGCAATTGTTGTGGGAATCTATATGAGGTAAGCAAGGTCAGTGTTTTGCTTTGTGCACTGTGTTGGTTACTGAACGAGATGTTCGCTCTCCTCTCGGGTCTCAACCTCAAAAAACCGGCCCGCCGATTGCCTCGACAACCAGTGACCCTTGCTCGTTGGGCATTCCTTGTAGATACAAGGCTATTTTGGGAAAATATCTCGGGTCGCTGGCCAGAAAATTTATTTATTTGTTTATTTATCTATTTATCTATTTATTTATTGCACATAGACGTGCGCAACAAAAAGTGTAAGCTTCCGAAATAAGTAGGCAACGACTTGAATCGAATCGAGGTGAATAGTAAGGACAAATACTAAACAGAATAAGGAAACAAGTACGCTCAGCTGCACCACAGAGAAGCAGCCAATTCTCGACTGGTGTAGTTCATAAGAAACCAGATAGAAAACCCCCCAAACGCTGCTAGAACCGCAAATTAGTAAAATACCACGTGCTACACTGATAACTCCGGTCTGACGGATACCCGCCAGCTTAGTGCAATTATAGCGGTTGGAAGGCACAGGAACGTCTGGGTCACAACCATAGATGTTCAGGCGGACGAGTTCCTTTCAGCTTCCATTGTTCATTGAAGCCCAGAGCACCAAATACCGCGATCGAATAGATTAAAAAGCACTAATAATAAACGAAAATAGAGCTGGTATTGGCTGGTGGTAGTGGTATGGTAGTGCTAATGCCAGGATGACGATATTTTCATTTCTTCATTCCATTTTTTTTCGAGTTGAATTATGAACGCTTGAAGTTAAGCGTCAAATAAGTTATTTGTAGGCAACCGAATACATAAGTTTTTTGCTTAGAATAAATCGATATTTGACATACTCAGAATTTGGAGACTTAGCCAATCAGGTTTCATCGGCAGTAAGATTAAGGAAACTGGTAAAATGTCCGATGACAGTTTAAAGCCCACTTCTAGAAAAATCTTTAATGAACCAGACATATGCTTCTTAAAATCTCTTTAACATAACAAAACATTATTTTGCTGCTTCTTAGTGGGCCCAAAAAAGGTGTACTGCAAATCTCAGGATCACAACCACCCCCAAATTCAAATTCCCCTCCCAAGATCCAAATTCAAAAACAAATGTCAGATTCGTGATCAGCGACCCAAATAACCCCCGTAGACAAAATTTGAGCGAAATCGGTGATTTTGACCTAACCAGCCTTACTAGTGTTGAGCAGTTGTACGAAGGCCGAGAATATCTTTATTCCTATTGTTCCATTTTTTGGACTCTGAAGAACACAGAGATATTTGAATGAGTTTCTTTTCATTTTTATCAATATAGATCACTTGGGCTGTTGACAAATCCCCGAATCACGAATCTGACATCGGCTTTCCCATTGTGTCTTTCGTGAGCTTGCTATGGTCCGTGGTAACAAAGTCTGGTAGTTGGGTCGAAATCACTAGTTTCTCGCCACTACTTAGTGGTCAAGATTTTTTGCTTTTTTTCGGGCCACCCATTTGCAGGTAGCAAAAACAAACCATACCGTTGTAATCGTCATTCGATGCTCTTCAAAATAAAGGGTCTCGCTG